>OY728121.1:416139818-416479254 GCA_963277665.1 Viscum album | reverse complement strand
ACAGATCGAATGAATCCATACCAAACCCTCAGTAGCACACATAGTTCATGGCCTGTTTTATTGGTAATTTACAACCACTCTCCTGATGTTTGTATGAAGTGAAAATATGTCATTTTGAGTATAATGATCTCTGGTCCAAAGCATCCTGGCAATGATATTGATGTTTACTTGTCATCGTTGATTGATGATTTGAAACTGCTATGGGATGATGGTATTAAGGTGTATGATTCTTATAAAATGGAATATTTTCAACTGCATGCAGTGCTTCTGTTCAATATAAATGACCTCCCAGCTTATGGAAATTTGTCTGGATACAGTGTTAAAGGGCATAAAGCATGTCCAATTTTCAAACAACAGATGTCATATTGTTAATTGAATCATGGGCGAAAAACAGTGTACATGGGTCATCGAAAGTTTTTGCCTATGGGTCACCCTTATAAAAGACTAAAAAAGGCATTCAATGGTCACAAGAATTTGATATTTCTCCAAAAACTTTATCCCCTGATCTTTATTTTGGTAGGGTGAAAAACATTTATGTGACATTGGGAAAGACACATAAATCTGGTAATGATAGACATATTTGAAAGAAAAGGTCAATATTTTTTGAGCTACCATATTGGAGGTATCATGAATTTAAACATAATATTGATTTCATGCACATAGAGAAGAATATATGTGATTGTTTGATTAGAACATTGTTAGATATTAAAGGAAAGAAAAAAATATGGGTTGAATGAAAGATTAGACTTACTATCAATGGGAAGCCCTTTGGAGTTAGCTCCCACTCCAAAAGGAAGATGAACATTTCTTCCCCCAGCATGTCATACATTATCGAAGAGGGATAAAATTAGCTTTTTTCAGTGTCTTCATGAAATCAAAGTGCCTCAAAGTTATTCTTCAAATGTAAAAAATTTTGTCTAATTGAAGGACTTGAAGTTGATCGGTATGAAATCACATGATTGTCACGTCATGATGCAACAAATTCTACCAGTTGCATTGTGTGGAATATTGCCCATCCATGTCAGAAAGACTATAATGGAGTTGTGTTATTTTTTCAATTAAATTTATAATAAGGTGATTGATGTGAATTCTTTGAACATTTTGGAAAAGGATGCAATTTTATATACTTTGTCAATTGGAAATGTATTTTCCTCCAACTTTTGTTGATATAATGGTGTATTTAATGATTCATCTAGTTCGAGAAATAAATCTTTGTGGACCTGTATATCTTCGTTGGATGTATCCTTTTGAAAGGTATATGAAAATATTAAAGGGGTATGTTAAGAATACATATTGACCTGAAGCCTCCATTTTTGAAAAGCATATTTCTGAGGAGGTAGCAGAGTTTTGTACGAGCTACTTGGTTGCAGCGCAGCACATAGGTTTGCCTCCATCTCTCCATGAACGAGTTAATAATGAGGGAATGGCGATTCATGGCTTGAAAGTAAAATCATTGTCAGCTAAACAGATGAAGAAGTTAGAATCATACATCTTGAATAACATAGATGATGCTCAAACATATATCTTATTGCATATTAATGAGTTGAAATAATGTCATCCAAAGAAGAAAGAAATGTGGATTTTGAATAACCACAAAAAAACATTTTTGTCATGGTTTAAAAATACCTTGCTTGGTAGATCAGATTTATCAGAGACATTAAAATGGATAGTGGTTGGTCTATGTTTAAATGTGATAACATGGTCTGGTTATGACATTAATGGATATACATTTCATACTAAAGATCAGGACAACAGAAGTGCAGTTCAGAATAGTGGTGTATTGGTGTTTGTAGAAGCAATGAATTTTTTGATTGCTAAGGACAAAAACCCAATTTCTGTATCAAGTGCATATTATGGAGTGATTGAAGACATATGGGAGGTTGATTACTTTAAAATTAAAGTTCCTGTTTTTAACTGTAAATGGTTTATCGGTAACAACAGTGTCAGACAAGATGAATTTGGAATGACACTTGTTAATCTGAATAGATTGGAAGACACAGCTGATTCTTTTATAATGGCAACACATGAAAAACAAATTTTCTATGTAGTATATCAATCAGATATGCAGTGGGTTGTTGTTTTACAAGGGAAAAACAATATGTTTGTGAGGATGAACTTGATGAAGATGTTGATTTATGTGTGATCCCTACTTCCATGGAAATATTAACAGAACATAATAATGAGCATGTTGAATACATGGTTTGTGCCATAAGGAACGATCACGACGAAGGAATTTGGGAAAACAATCCACTTGTACATTCCTAAAATTACAGGTAACATATGTTTATTTCTTGTTTACATTTATTTTTTCCATAAAATGTTAGATATTGTATGTTTTTTCTTTATTAAAACATGTATTAGAACAAAATAAGTATAAGTTTTTGTTTGTTTTAAGTTTTTTTAGTTTACTTTATCATGTTTACCATTACATGAATTATATATGTATTATTTTTGTTTAATGAAAATTACTTTACCATGTTTACCAGGTTTACTATGTTTACAGTGTTTACTATCTTGACCATCTTTACCATCTTTACCATTTTTTAACATGCTTACCATATTAATAATGTTTACTATTACGTAACTTAGTACAATTTTCTATTTTCTGATTACATTGGTATTAAAATATTTGAATTTGTATATTTGTGAACAAATGTTTGTTTTTTTTATTTGAAGGATAATGATAGATCATTCAGTTGATCAACCACATGATTCTGGAGATGAGCATATTGGTCATACCTCTGGGGAGGAACAGTCACATGCTCCTCTTGATGTTCCCCAATCTTCCTCATGTGCTCCTATTACGACAAAGAGTTCAAAGGTTGGTAAACGTGGGTGCACACGTTTACCAAAATTAGCACTTTCCCGTACGTAGGATCAGAGGATACTTGTCACGACCCCCTCCCACCAAAGATGCCCCTCCTGATCTGGTAATGGTGAAAGGGAGATAATGACCCCCGAGTCCCACCTTCAGTTGGCCCCGGGATGGCGACTAGCACCAAGGGTATGAGTTTTCACAAATATGGGAGGCATTACCCTTTTATTATTTTAAGATCATGAAATAGGACATGTCAACCACAAAAAAAAAAGAACAAGTGTATAAACCCAAACCAAGCCCACGTGCATGTTTAAACAATTTTATAACAAGGTGAAAGTACAAGAAAGCTCAATGTACAATACCAAAAGAAAAAAAAAAGTACAGCAACTGCAATAACTCCAACTGTCTGACTAGTAGGGTCCTGCACGGCCCTGGTAGTCCTCCTGGAAACTTTAAAGTAAACGTAGGGTGAGCATACAAGTATACTCAGTAGGGAAACCTAAAGCTCTCGTGCACAAGTGGGGAGACATCCTAATGTCCCGTGAGAATAACAGAAGAAACCTATCAAGGAATTATATCCACCCAACCTCACCATCCACACTCACCAAAAACACAATCATTTCAGGTAGTAGTATATAAGAAACAAGATTATTGGGTACCCCACACCATTTCCCTTTAGTTAGATTCTCTTACTAACGACGAACCTCCTGACGCTGCCACACTCTCCCCACCCGCACACACCTGGGCCTCACAACCACGTATCCTGCCCGCACACGCCTGGGCCTCACAACCACGTATCCCTCTCGCACACTCCTGGGCCTCACAACCACGTATTCCGCCCTCACACACCTGGGCCTCACAACCACGTATCCCGCTCGCACACACCTGGGCCTCACAACCACGTATCCCGCCCACACACACCTCGGCCTCACAACTACGTATCCCGCCCGTACACACCTGGGCCTCACAACCACGTATCTCACCCGCACACACCTGGGCCTCATCCTGAAGATTCTTGGGAAACAGTAGAACCTGCCCGAAGAGTCTTGGGCTAAAACCACCCCAATCGAAACCTACCCGAAGAGTCTTAGGTGTAAGGTCACCTCAACCCATCGCAACCTAGGGGAGAAGGAGCAGGGAGGAGCTAGTAACTAAGGGAAAAACACCCTCTCCCATGAAATGGGAGTGTTCGGCACTAAGGGCTCAACATGGGTGGGGTGAGATAAAACACAAAAGATACAGATATATATATATATACCAAACACACAGCCCAACCTATGGCTTCTAAACATAGAAACTGAGCACGTGGCTCGGCACTGCTACTACGAAGCATGCATACAACAAACAACCCCAACCCCATTTAGGTTTTCACAATTCATCATAATTAGTTTATTTAGTTCCTTAACTACTGTGAAACTATCCACAACCAACCACATTGATCGTTCGTAAAACATATCCCTGACATCCACAAATCAAGTTAGGAAAACACAAGAAACACAACCAAGTCCCTTCTTATCAGCCAATCAACCCATTGATTATTAATCTTGTTCCATTACCACAACCCACCATTTATTAACTCTTCCACTTTTATTTATTATTCACAACCCATAGTTCATTCACATTAAAACCCAACCCTACAGCCCCGCTACCAACCACAATAACCACAACCGCACCGTACATCATTATCCCTTTAATACCATTTATTTCAGCCCCGCTGCCCGTTACCAACATAACATTCACACCAACCCACAACCAAGTCAATCGCAGCCCCGATGCTCACCCGATCCACAGAAACACACAAAACACCCCCACTACATGCCACGTATCTGATCCAACACCCACATGTTCATTATTCCATTTGGTTCAACCGGGGTGATCACACAAGGGTTCTAGATTTTATATCATCCAACTTTACGTGATTAACCAAATTCCACATTCAATAAATTCCATTCACAAAAATAGTCTAGAAACATAGGTAAACATTTAATTGCACAAGAAAAGGCCCCCAACGACCGTGATTTTTAGTAGGCATAAGCCAATTCAATTCACAACATAATATCACAGGATATAAAGTAACAGCAATCACAAACTTCCCAGCCCCGTTCTTTAACCAGTTATTATATTTATTTAATGGTTCAACTATTTCTCATGAAAACAAGAGGATACCCACCCCGCATGTTTCAAAATTTATAGAGATGAAGTTAAGATCCCTACCTCAACAGGTTCTGATCACAACGCTCCCCCCGGATCAACTTTAGAAGATGTCTGTTGGCGTCCGTCACTTCTGTCGGGTCCCAAAAAAACATCCTCAGGTGGAAGTCGAAAAGGAAAGGTCGAAGGAAAGACAACATGTCCAAGATCGGAAGTTTCGCCTCGTCATTACGATCCTGTGGCCACTGACGGATCGTAAATCGGAGCTCGGACGAAGAAGTTATGGAAAAAAAGGCGCCCTCGAGTCTCTTGGGAGAGCTCTGCTCAGAGGAATGGGGAGGAGAGGGGTGAGTTGAAAAAGAGGATGTGACCCCTCCTTTTATAGGTGAGAAAATCTAAAGTACATGGCGTGTACTTTATGGTACACAGCATGTACTCGGTTATTTCACACGGTCTCCACGCGGCTTCCGACACGGCTCTGCGGTCGTTGACTGGTCAACACATGGTTTGAGGGTAACGCATATGTGTGGAGGGACTACACGACGTGTAGTACTAGATACACGGCGTGTAGCCATTTATTGAACACGGCAAGGACACGGCTCAAACACGGCACACGGCTGTTGACTGGTAACGCGTACGCGGGGAAGGAATACATAGCATGTAGTACTGGACACATGGTGTGTACCTATTTATTTCACATGACTCCAACACGGCACACAACCGTTGACTGGTCAACACACGGTTATGCGTACGCGGGGAGAGACTACACGGCGTGTAGTTTCAAAATTCTGGAAAGTGTGGGAAAAGTCCATTTTACCCTCCAGAACACTTCGTGGCCTTCTTTTTGACAAAGGAATGGGCCGGAGAGGTCCGGGCCATTACATCAGATACCTCTTAAAACATTCTCGTCCCCGAGAATTCAAAACCATCCCAGAGGAACCCAACAAGATACCTATTAGGGTTGTCGTTATAATAGGAACCCAACCAACAACCCTAATCATATGTGTTAGGAATTCCTTCTCCTATGTTGAGATATTATCCGCTTTAGGCAGCACTGACTCGCCTGCATGGGTTTAATCGCATCCTCATTAATGCGTCTCGATTAAGAATTGGGTCTTCCCACTTTCATACATTAGGATTTTTCAACTCGTACTACCCCCAACACCACACAACCAACACACTACCCAAACATGTGGTTTTGGGAAATTCCTTCTCCTATGTCGAGATATTATCCTCTTTAGGCGGCACTAACTCGCCTGCACGGGTTTAATCACATCCTCATTAATGTGTCTCGATTAAGGGTCAGGTTTTTCCCTTTCCCCACACATCGGGACATGTTACACATTACCAAGGAACAAGGAAAAAAATGTCTCACAACCGACAAGCCAATAATTACATATATCAAAGGTACAGAGTATAACATCAATATAAAGCTTAGAAGAACAAGGGAAAACACAAGTCAAAACAACTCCGGGTACTGAGCGGGCATCTGGGTCTCCCGCTCCCAAGTTCTCTCCTTAAGGCTGCCATGCCTCCACAACACACGAACCAACAGAATGGTTTGTCCACGGAGCACCTTCTCTTTATGATCCTCAATTATGACTGGTCGTTCCTCGAAGTTTGTATCGTCTATGGGACAAACATACTTTTATGGAAAAGAATCCGATGTCGGCTGTCCTCTGACCATCCTTCTGGAGCGTTCCCCTAATCGACACGATCCCACATCACTTCCGCCTCGGAGTCCCCCCACTGAGACTCTTCCACCTGCTGCAACAAGAAGGATTTCACCATCATCTGAAACAAACAACCTCTAACACCTTTGTAAAGACCCGTAAAATTCAAGGAAAATTTTTTCTTAATTTTCTTTAGAATTTTACAAGAGCGCGGTTTCAGACGGCACCTGATTCCGAGGCCCGGAGTGCCCGGAATTAATTTCCGTATCGTCAACAGGAACTCAACGCAACAGACGGCGCGTCGATCGGACGCCCGGTCTGAGAGTTATTGGCATTTTCGTTTCCGGGGCCCGGTTGGTTTTTAAGGCAAAACCAACCCGACCGTACTCCACCTGCGTCCAAACCTCGGGCGGAGTATGCCAAAAGATCCGTCTCACTAAGAGGAACACTACGCGACTGACGGCACGTCAATCGGACGTCCGTAGCTCAAGATATGAGCGTTTCCGCTCCGAAGGCCCGGTTGGTTTCGTGAACGAACCAACCCGGCCGAACTCAAAGTAACCCGAAACCTTGAGTGCGATACACCGAAACGACCGTCTCGATCCAAGGATCGCGTTGCCGCAGACGGTTCGTCATTCGGAGGTCCGAGGCTCAAGTTATGGGCCAAAAACCGAATCTGGTCCGAAACGGGGGGGTCCGGGTCCGGGTCGACCCGGCCCGACCCCCCCCCTGGGCGGCGCGGCGGCCGGCGGCGGCGGTACAGCGGCGGCGGACGGCGGCGGCGCGGCGGCGGCGGTACAGCGGCGCGGCGGCGGCGGGCCGCGTGGCGGCGGCGGGCCGCGTGGCGGCGGCGGGCCGCGTGGCGGCGGCGGCGGCACGCGGGGCTAAGCCCCGCGTTTTCTGGAGGGCGGCGCGGCCAGTGCCGCGCCGTTTTTTTTAAACAAGCGCCCCCCCCTCACGTGGGGGGGCTTGCTGGAGCGGACCGAGGGGGCAGCCGGCCCCCTCCTCTTTTAAAAAAACGCCCCCCCTCTTTAAGAGGGGGGGTTTTGCCAGCCGGCCGGGGAATTAATTCCCCGGTTTAACGGCATCCGGCCGGCCAGCCGGCCGGCCGGTTATCTCCAACGGGACCGGAATTTCCGGTCCCCTCTTCGGCTTCCGACGCCGGCGGCCCGGCCGCCGGTCTCCTCTTCCGCCGCGGCCCGGAACCGGCCGCGGTCTCCTCGTTCCGCCGCGGCCCGGAACCGGCCGCGGCGTTCGTCGTCCGGCGCGGTGCGACGGCACCGCGCCCCTTTCGCCGTGCCATGAATCCTTCCAACGCGGCGCGACGGCGTCGCGTTCTTGAAGACTCTCCTCGGCGTAGCGCGACGGCGTTGCGGAAAGAAAAAGGCATGTTCATCCGCGTGGTGCGACGGCACCACGCCACTTGCTTCCACCCGCAAGAATAAAACGAGAACTAAGGAGGGGGGGTTCGGCCGTGTTCATGCGGTCCGACCCCCCTCACGTTAAATAATAACATAACTAAGAATATCCAATAGCCTCACGTTTAGTCATGCTAAAATCCACGATTCAAGAATGGAATAAAATAATCAATAAATAACATCCCCTACCTCGGGTTTGAGATTCAAAGAATCTTCTACGTTTCGCGGAAGACGACGTCGCGGAAGTCGGGCGTCGCGGTCGTCGTTCGTCAAATCCGTTGACGAAGAGTTACGTCCGATGTGACACGTTGTTGGCGGATATTCGTTTGCCGACGAAGAAGGCCCGAGGAGGATGCGGCGTTCCCTCTTGTTGACACCGAGGACGAAGAAGAGTGGCGTCGTTCTTCGTCGGAGTTTGAGCGTTCTTCGTCAGGATGAACGTTCTTCGTCAAGATGAACGTTCTTCGTCAAGATGAACGTTCTTCGTCAAGATGAAGAAGATGGAGGAGGAGCTCTCAAATGAAATCCACAGAAGATTGGCTAACAAAATAAAATAAGGTCCCTCCTTATTTTATTTACCAAGCCTAGGAATTCAAAACTTCAAAATTCAAACATAACACTTAATTAATTAACATGTCATGTGTAATTAATTTGATGTTAAGTTTACAAACAATTAAGAGGGAGAGAGGGGAGTTTAAGGGGGAAGTTGAGAGGTTTAGGTTCGTGTGGGTCCCACCACACTTAATCCTCTCAAAGTAGGTTAAGTGGGTGTGGGTCCCACCCCCAACTCCTTTTGAGAGGAGTTAACCTACAAAAGTGAAATAAAAAGAATCCACATTTTTTTATTCAACTTTTTATAATTCTCCCAAAAACTAACTTTCGTCTCGCAACAAACGCAACTCCCGAAAGGGTCTCTTTAAGCGAATATCGGCGCTGCGAGTTCATCGGTGCCCTCGGATTTCAATTCCGAGCACCGGATCAAAAGTTAGGAATTCCCGCTCGTTCGTTCACTGAACGTACCCGAGCCCAAACTTCGGAAATTAATTCCGGGCACTCCGGGCCTCGGAATCAGGTGCCGTCTGAAACCGCGCTCTTGTAAAATTCTAAAGAAAATTAAGAAAAAATTTTCCTTGAATTTTACGGGTCTTTACATTACTCCCACCTCAGGGCTTTACGTCCCCGTAAAGCTACATCAAAAACTAGGGAAACCAAAAGAGAGTATTGAGTACGCATCTGAGCCTCCCGCTCCCATGTGCTCTCCTGGAGATTTTCGTGCCGCCATCTGTTGCGCACAAGAGGAATCGATCGCCCATGTAGGACCTGCTCCTGAATGACATGGACCTCCTCTGACGTGGCCCGGACCATCTCCGGTCCCACCAGAGCTGCAAGATTTCTCTTTTGCCGAAAAGAGAAATCTGGTCTCATCCCCTGGATGAACCACATTCTTTGCCTAAAACAGTCAATCCTAACATGGATGATACTAATCCATACTAAGGATGACGTCGTAAGGCCTCGACGCTACTACTAAGAGATTCAACCGTTACTCTCGCCTCCAAGGGTTGAGTCACACTGTCGGCATCAGTGTGTGGTAACTGGGTCTCCTCCAGTAGATGTCTCACAAGTGAGGGTCAAGTCAACAGCCAAAACTGGAACCTCTTAGTAACATTACGATTGAGGACAGGAACGAAAACATCACAAGGTATGCGTCTTTTATTATTGCAGCTCGTAATACAAGACGCTACACAAAAGCAACAAGGAACCAGAAGTACAAAGGATGTAACCACTAGTTCTGCTCCTGTCCATCGGCTCCCAGAGCTCCATGATCGAACGCCTCGGCTGCCTGAAGCTGAGCTCTCCCCTGCGGTCGGGGTGGACCTCCTGGTGGTGGTGGTGGTAGAGCCTCAAAGCGTCGTCCACCACTTGCTGCTCGGCCTGCTCCTCTGCCTCGTCCGCCTCCTTCCTGCAGACCGCCACGGTCGAACCTCTGCCTCTGCCTAGGTGGTTCCTCAACCGTCTGCTGCTCCTCCGCATGGCGGGTCGGGCAGTCACGAGCCATGTGGCCTTGCCCGCCGCATGCATAGCACTGTCTTCCACTCGAAAGACTGGCTCCGCGTTGTGTGCCCTGCACTGCTGAGCCAGTGCCCTGAGGTCTGGTCTGTCTGGACCCCTGAGTCATTCGTCGACTGCCAGCTGCAGATGACTCTGCCACGTGCCGCCCTGCGGTGGGTCGCTGTGCTGGTGTAGACTCAGCAAGGAAGCTCTCGATCAGAAGAGCCCGCTCCAGTACTCCTGTCTGAGTCGGTATGCTGAGGGAGATCAGCGATGCCCTGATCTCGTGTCTCAAACCCTGCTCGAAGGTCCGGGCCCGGAAGAATGGATCCCGTACCATGTCGGTCGAGTAGCGCGAGAGATCGGTAAATCTCGCCGAGTACTGGGCGACCGTCATGCTGCCCTGCCGCAGCTGTAGAAGCTCCTGGATGCGCACCGCTCGGAGGGTGGCCGGGACGAACTCAGAGCGGAAGAGGCTCTCGAAGTCCGTCCAGAGCAAGGATGCCTCATCGTGCACCTGGAGCATCAAGCTCCACCATCGTCCTGCTGCTGCGTGTAGTAGGCTCGCAGCGAGGATCACCATGAGGTCTGCTGGTGTCCTCACTAGCCTAAACACTCGAACCACTGCCTCCAGCCAGTCCTCTGCTGCCTGGGGATCCGTCTCCCCGCGAAACCTGGGCGGTCGCTGGCGCTGAAACTCATGCAGTGCGCTGAGGCGACGTGCATCGTCAGCGGCTGCTGCTGGAAGCATCGGGGGCTCGGCGGGTAAAGCTACCGCCGGTGCCACTACTGGCAAAGGGCCCTGCACCGAAGCCTCGTCGCTCGGTGGGCTGTCGTCTCGCTCGACTCTCGGAACCCTAGCTGGCTGCCGTCGTGGGGCCATCCTGAAAAGGAAACAGGTGCGCCATGGTTAGAACAGTATACCTGGTGAGCTGATATAAGTAATCACAAAGAAAACTTGAGACTTTCATTAAGCAGATCAGTATACCCGGTGAGCTGACACAAGTAATCACAAAGAAAACTTGAAACACACACGCAATCAATGTTTTCGTGCATTAAGTCGGAAATCAGTAGTCAGGGTCCTGGTGTACGGATACGTCGGCCGCCGCACCAACACTGGACTCCCTGGACTGATAACCACACTCAATACGCTAAACATTATTGCTCCACATAGAAAAGATCAGAGTTCGTGGTAGAACCGAACTCCTCTGATACCAATTAGTCACGACCCGCCCTCGGGGTCCGTGCCGTGACTACCCCAAGCCCGCCTTCCATAGGCCAGGGGCTGGCGACTAGCACCAAGGCGTAATTCCCGGTAAAAGGGAAGGCATTGCCTTTGAAAAGTAAACACACACCACAGAGTAAACAAGCGGAAAGTAAACACTAAGCAAACAGAGTACGACTGAAAGTGCGGAAAAGTAAATGGGCCAGAATACAAACCCAAACTGAAAGTAAAGTACAACTCAAAAAGGGAAAAACAGCAACTGAAAAGTAAAGCCGCTACTCCGAGATGTCCACTGGAAATCCCACCTGAAGGGTGGGTACAGATAGCTCCTCTGCTCCACGGGTCCCGCCGTCCGCTCCGAGCACGTCCCGCCCAGTGGTCCACCTCCGGGTACCGTCCCGCTCTGCAAGCCTCAGCTAAGGTCAACGCTGTCCGTCGTCTGCAACCAACACAACGAAGTGCGGGCAAAGCCCGTGCAGGGGTGAGTATAAGCTACTCAGTAGGGACCCCGAGACCCCTGAAGGTCTCTCAAATCCACAAAGGATAAACCACGAAGAAAAGTACAATCACGAAGTAACAACTGACACTGCTTAGGTATATGCCCATACATATACCTAAGTCATCAATTCAAATACGCTCCAACCT
The DNA here is from genome assembly GCA_963277665.1 of Viscum album. Taxonomy (NCBI): domain Eukaryota; kingdom Viridiplantae; phylum Streptophyta; class Magnoliopsida; order Santalales; family Viscaceae; genus Viscum; species Viscum album. The sequence goes on along the minus strand of OY728121.1, from coordinate 416,467,275 downwards.
CCGAGCCCAAGTACAACTCAGTCCACGCAGGAAAGTATACGTATTCCACATAGGAAAGCAAAATATAATCCACACAGGATTGCACAACACAATCCACACAGGAAAACAACAGGATTCAGCTCACACAGGTATACTTCTTCAAGGACGATAAAGATGATCACTGATCCATCTAAGTCGTCGGACCCACGAAGGATCGATAGGTAACTAACCCCCGCAGAAGACCCACACAGGATCGGGCTCACACAGAACCTGTAGGCGCTGGCTCACACAGAACCGCTGAGCGCAAGGACCCACAAAGGATCGGGCTCACACAGAACCTGTAGCACTGATCCACGTAGGATCGCTGAGTGCTGTAGTCGTCGTCGTCAAATCCACACAGGATCTCTGTACTGTCATCGCCAAATCCACACAGGATCTCTGTACTGTCGTCGTCAAATCCACACAGGATCTCTGTACTGTCGTCGTCAAATCCACACAGGATCTCTGTACTGTCGTCGTCAAATCCACACAGGATCTCTGTACTGTCGTCGTCAAATCCACACAGGATCTCTGTACTGTCGTCGTCGCAGTCACAGTAGCAGTCGTAGCAGTAGAACAGTCGCAGCCAGCACTAGGGTTCCCGCACACAGCAAACTCGTACGGAGGGTCCGCTCCACGAGCCGAGAGGCTGATACATCAGCTGTCACGAAGACCGAAGTTGATGTATCCAAAAGTTCCGTATCGTCAACAGGAACTCAACGCAACAGACGGCGCGTCGATCGGACGCCCGGTCTGAGAGTTATTGGCATTTTCGTTTCCGGGGCCCGGTTGGTTTTTAAGGAAAAACCAACCCGACCGTACTCCACCTGCGTCCAAACCTCGGGCGGAGTATGCCAAAAGATCCGTCTCACTAAGAGGAACACTACGCGACTGACGGCACGTCAATCGGACGTCCGTAGCTCAAGATATGAGCGTTTCCGCTCCGAAGGCCCGGTTGGTTTCGTGAACGAACCAACCCGGCCGAACTCAAAGTAACCCGAAACCTTGAGTGCGATACACCGAAACGACCGTCTCGATCCAAGGATCGCGTTGCCGCAGACGGTTCGTCATTCGGAGGTCCGAGGCTCAAGTTATGGGCCAAAAACCGAATCTGGTCCGAAACGGGGGGGTCCGGGTCCGGGTCGACCCGGCCCGACCCCCCCTGGGCGGCGCGGCGGCCGGCGGCGGCGGTACAGCGGCGGCGGACGGCGGCGGCGCGGCGGCGGCGGTACAGCGGCGCGGCGGCGGCGGGCCGCGTGGCGGCGGCGGGCCGCGTGGCGGCGGCGGGCCGCGTGGCGGCGGCGGGCCGCGTGGCGGCGGCGGCGGCACGCGGGGCTAAGCCCCGCGTTTTCTGGAGGGCGGCGCGGCCAGTGCCGCGCCGTTTTTTTTAAACAAGCGCCCCCCCCTCACGTGGGGGGGCTTGCTGAGCGGGACGGTACCCGGAGGTGGACCACTGGGCGGGACGTGCTCGGAGCGGACGGCGGGACCCGTGGAGCAGAGGAGCTATCTGTACCCACCCTTCAGGTGGGATTTCCAGTGGACAGCTCGGAGTAGCGGCTTTACTTTTCAGTTGCTGTTTTTCCCTTTTTGAGTTGTACTTTACTTTCAGTTTGGGTTTGTATTCTGGCCCATTTACTTTTCCGCACTTTCAATCGTACTCTGTTTGCTTAGTGTTTACTTTCCGCTTGTTTACTCTGTGGTGTGTGTTTACTTTTCAAAGGCAATGCCTTCCCTTTTACCGGGAATTAGCCTTGGTGCTAGTCGCCAGCCCCTGGCCTATGGAAGGCGGGCTTGGGGTAGTCACGGCACGGACCCCGAGGGCGGGTCGTGACAACCTTCTTCCCTTGCATCCAAGTGCAAGGCAGCCAACTCTCCCATTACTTTCCAAGAATCAGTGGACTCCCGAATCACTTCCTTATGTGACTTCCTGCTCAGGGAATCAGCCAAAAGGTTTCCCTTAACTTCAGTGTAAGATATCTCAAGTCATAGTCTTAGAGAAACTTGACCCATATTCGTTGTCTCAGGTTCAGGTCATGCTGGGAGAAGATATAACGCAGGCTCTTATGATCTGAGAAGACCACAAAGTGCTCCCCAAAGAGGTAATGTCGCCACAACTTCAATTCGAACACTACTGCTGCAAGCTCTAGGTCATGGGTGGTATAGTTATTGTAACGCCCCGAGTTTCAGAAAATAAAAATAAATAAATTATAGTTTAAAATGAATAATGCTGCAAATAAACTATAAAAGAAGGATTTTTTTCTAAATGAAAATTTATGAATACTTTGATTTATAAAAAATGTCATGTTTTTAATACGCGACAACGTCAAATATATTTTCCGAAACATTGTTCTAATTAATGAAATAATTAAGAATTATGTTTTATTATAAATAAATGTACTATAGTAATGTAATGAAATTTATTGTGATTTTATTTAATCCAAACTAAGTTTTGTTTATTTTGATTTATTATTCCAAGACATAGTTTTCATTAATACATGATTAATAAAGATTAATTTTGCTTATATATATATATATATATTTAAAATCTTGTTAAATAAATTATTATAAGACTTAAATTGTAATTGATATTTTGAAATTATAAATAATGATTTTTTTAATATGGGATATTATTTTGGTTAAATAATACTTTATTATATGGTATTAATTTGTGTTTTTATACATTAATCATATTACATTGTAAAAAAATTTAAAATTTTTTTAAATTAGAATTAATGTAGGTTACTTTATATATATGAATGATTCATATATAATAATAATAGAAGACATTTCATATTTTTACCTTTGTGTTTTTGAATAATTTATTTGTATTAATTATTAATTTATTTTAATAATAAAATCTAAAAAAAACAAAATAATAATAATAATAATAATAAAATGAATTTATATATATATATATATAATTTGTACTTACGTAATGAATATATATATTTATATATGATTCACGCTTCATTCAAAAAAAATGTGTTTTCATTATGTTCAAAAAAAGTGTAATGATTATTTGACCAAAATTGGTGTGACGTGAGGTGAGTGAAAATAAAATGATAAGATTAAAAAAAATGAAAACTGCATCTTATAAAAACATGAATTTAATTATTAGTATAAAAAAACGAATATATATATATATATATTACATGTTTTTCTTAGTTTATATATATTTATATTAATATAGAATAAAAATTAATATATATATATATACATATTAGATACACTATTCTTTAAAAAAAACAATGACTTTAATATGTTAAAAAAATGAATTTAATTATTTATACAAAAACGTTTTATATAAAACGTTTTACAAAAGAAAAAAAATAATAAAACGTTAAATCAAACACTAAAAACTAATGGGTGAAAAGTCAAAACATGGAAAGATATTTAATAATTGTGTGGAGAGAGGGAATCTTGAGAATAAAAAAAACGTGATGACAAAAGATGATCATATAATGATAATAAATTATAAACAACAAACAATCATGATAAAAAAATATATTATATTGAATGGTGGAGGAATAGGCATGTGTATTAAAATAATGTGAATTTATAAAATAATATAAAGTGATAATATAAAATAATAACAAAGATGTATAATTGAGGAGAAAATGAGTCATGTTTTTGTCTCTTTTGAAACAACACTTCATATGAACCGATCCAAATATTTCCAATTTCAGCTTGCCCAACAAGATTCTAATTAATATATATATGTAGAACTCATTATATATGCCCTGCGTAACCTATTTTTTTCATCTGCAACTTTCCTGCTTTCCCTTGGTATGTCCAAGCATTGACAGTGGATCTGCAATTAAGGTAAGGGTCTATTTTCCATTATCTCTATTTTACAAACCTTTATTACATAATTATGACTTTTTTTCAGTTTTATATACTTAGATTTCAATCCTTTATTTAAAATATTTCAAAGAGTATTTATGATTTGATTATACAGAATATAATCATATATTCCTTGGTATATACAGATTTATATATATAAATATTTATATGTGTACTTCAAAATCAACCTAAATATTAATTATATTTTTTTTGGTTTTGGTTCTCTTTTATTCTGCGGAATTTTAAGGTGAAAATATTATTATAATTTTATTTTTATTATTAAAATTATGTTATTTTAAATGGTTATACATGTATATATATATGTGTATATATATATATATGCGTATGGATAAAATAACGATTATTATTTTGTAATTTTATTTCAGCTTATCGTCATGCTTCTAAAAAATAAACATCAAATATCAACATTTTTTATCGACATTATGAGTGACGCATATGCATAGATACATGGCCATGATTTTATGTTCATTGTCGACACTCGTCGAATTATAAATTAACTCATGAATTTCATATAGGTAATGACCATTATTTCCTATTAATGACACGTCGTGTGCATCAATATCATTAATTGTGATTGTATAATAGTTGTGCATATTTTATGCACTGTATATATATATATATATATGCATGGTTAATTTGTTATTATTATTTCTAAAAGGAATAAATCGCTTAAGGGAAAAGTATGTATGACAAATCGTGCAGAGATAAGTCGATGTAAATCGACTACTTCAGAACAAGAAAATGAAATTTAATAAAAATAGATATACCAATATATATATATATGTAAGAATATGTTTATATAAATATGTACACATGCATTACTTATGTATCAAACGTTGTTTATGATTTTTTTTTATTTATATATGAAAACCCAGTGCAAATGTATACATATTTAACGCAAGCTTAAAAATGTTTTCAGAAAACCCGACTCTCGAGTATGGTAGACAGGAAGGGATTGGGCGTGGATCCATCATGGCCTGTAATTAGTCGAGCAGTCTCATAATTAGTTATTTGTGTTCATAAGCTTGCATAATGTTTTCAGAAAAACACTGGAGTATATTTGAGAAATTTTAAACGTAAGAATCTTCTAAAAAAATTGAACTAGTATTTTGATGTTGTAATTAATTTCAAGCAGTATTTAAAAAAAAGGTATTCCTAAATGTTTATATACAATTTTTCAAAGAATATTTATTGAAGGTTTTAAAACCCCTTACTGAGCATCTTTTGTGCTCACCCCATGTTTTCAAAATATTTTTCAATAGGTTGCCTTGAAATCCAGATTTGGTCGTCTTTGTTGTAGTGCGCGCAGAAGCGGAGTTTATCTTTCGTTTTGTTTAATTTATGTTGTAACTCTGATGTTTTTATAAGCATGTATCTATTTTCCAAAACCTAGAACGGAATAAGGTCCTCATGTATGTCATGTCTAAGGATGGGTCCTTACACTTGGTATCAGAGGAACGTTCTAGACAACTTTGGAAATAGATGTTGTTGTTTAACATTAGTGTCTAGGATTCTAGCGGTCTTAGTTTTCTAAATTATGATGACAGAAATTCATAATTAGTTTAGTCCAATGATCGAATTGCGAGGACGCAATTCTGTTAAGGGGGGGATATTGTAACGCCCCGAGTTTCAGAAAATAAAAATAAATAAATTATAGTTTAAAATGAATAATGCTGCAAATAAACTATAACAGAAGCATTTTTTTTCTAAATGAAAATTTATGAATACTTTGATTTATAAAAAATGTCATGTTTTTAATACGCGACAACGTCAAATATATTTTCCGAAACGTTGTTCTAATTAATGAAATAATTAAGAATTATGTTTTATTATAAATAAATGTATAATAGTAATGTAATGAAATTTATTGTGATTTTATTTAATCCAAACTAAGTTTTGTTTATTTTGATTTATTATTCCAAGACATAGTTTTCATTAATACATGATTAATAAAGATTAATTTTGCTTATATATATATATATATATTTAAAATCTTGTTAAATAAATTATTATAAGACTTAAATTGTAATTGATATTTTGAAATTATAAATAATGATTTTTTTAATATGGGATATTATTTTGGTTAAATAATACTTTATTATATGGTATTAATTTGTGTTTTTATACATTAATCATATTACATTGTAAAAAAATTTAAAATTTTTTTAAATTAGAATTAATGTAGGTTACTTTATATATATGAATGATTCATATATAATAATAATAGAAGACATTTCATATTTTTACCTTTGTGTTTTTGAATAATTTATTTGTATTAATTATTAATTTATTTTAATAATAAAATCTAAAAAAAACAAAATAATAATAATAATAATAATAAAATGAATTTATATATATATATATATATAATTTGTACTTACGTAACGAATATATATATTTATATATGATTCACGCTTCATTCAAAAAAAATGTGTTTTCATTATGTTCAAAAAAAGTGTAATGATTATTTGACCAAAATTGGTGTGACGTGAGGTGAGTGAAAATAAAATGATAAGATTAAAAAAAATGAAAACTGCATCTTATAAAAACATGAATTTAATTATTAGTATAAAAAACGAATATATATATATATATATATATATTACATGTTTTTCTTAGTTTATATATATTTATATTAATATAGAATAAAAATTAATATATATATATATATACATATTAGATACACTATTCTTTAAAAAAAATAATGACTTTAATATGTTAAAAAAATGAATTTAATTATTTATACAAAAACGTTTTATATAAAACGTTTTACAAAAGAAAAAAAATAATAAAACGTTAAATCAAACACTAAAAACTAATGGGTGAAAAGTCAAAACATGGAAAGATATTTAATAATTGTGTGGAGAGAGGGAATCTTGAGAATAAAAAAAACGTGATGACAAAAGATGATCATATAATGATAATAAATTATAAACAACAAACAATCATGATAAAAAAAATATATTATATTGAATGGTGGAGGAATAGGCATGTGTATTAAAATAATGTGAATTTATAAAATAATATAAAGTGATAATATAAAATAATAACAAAGATGTATAATTGAGGAGAAAATGAGTCATGTTTTTGTCTCTTTTGAAACAACACTTCATATGAACCGATCCAAATATTTCCAATTTCAGCTTGCCCAACAAGATTCTAATTAATATATATATGTAGAACTCATTATATATGCCCTGCGTAACCTAGTTTTTTCATCTGCAACTTTCCTGCTTTCCCTTGGTATGTCCAAGCATTGACAGTGGATCTGCAATTAAGGTAAGGGTCTATTTTCCATTATCTCTATTTTACAAACCTTTATTACATAATTATGAATTTTTTTCAGTTTTATATACTTAGATTTCAATCCTTTATTTAAAATATTTCAAAGAGTATTTATGATTTGATTATACAGAATATAATCATATATTCCTTGGTATATACAGATTTATATATATAAATATTTATATGTGTACTTCAAAATCAACCTAAATATTAATTATATTTTTTTTGGTTTTGGTTCTCTTTTATTCTGCGGAATTTTAAGGTGAAAATATTATTATAATTTTATTTTTATTATTAAAATTATGTTATTTTAAATGGTTATACATGTATATATATATGTGTATATATATATATATGCGTATGGATAAAATAACGATTATTATTTTGTAATTTTATTTCAGCTTATCGTCATGCTTCTAAAAAAATAAACATCAAATATCAACATTTTTTATCGACATTATGAGTGACGCATATGCATAGATACATGGCCATGATTTTATGTTCATTGTCGACACTCGTCGAATTATAAATTAACTCATGAATTTCATATAGGTAATGACCATTATTTCCTATTAATGACACGTCGTGTGCATCAATATCATTAATTGTGATTGTATAATAGTTGTGCATATTTTATGCACTGTATATATATATATATATATATATATATATGCATGGTTAATTTGTTATTATTATTTCTAAAAGGAATAAATCGCTTAAGGGAAAAGTATGTATGACAAATCGTGCAGAGATAAGTCGATGTAAATCGACTACTTCAGAACAAGAAAATGAAATTTAATAAAAATAGATATACCAATATATATATATATGTAAGAATATGTTTATATAAATATGTACACATGCATTACTTATGTATCAAACGTTGTTTATGATTTTTTTTTATTTATATATGAAAACCCAGTGCAAATGTATACATATTTAACGCAAGCTTAAAAATGTTTTCAGAAAACCCGACTCTCGAGTATGGTAGACAGGAAGGGATTGGGCGTGGATCCATCATGGCCTGTAATTAGTCGAGCAGTCTCATAATTAGTTATTTGTGTTCAGAAGCTTGCATAATGTTTTCAGAAAAACACTGGAGTATATTTGAGAAATTTTAAACGTAAGAATCTTCTAAAAAAATTGAACTAGTATTTTGATGTTGTAATTAATTTCAAGCAGTATTTAAAAAAAAGGTATTCCTAAATGTTTATATACAATTTTTCAAAGAATATTTATTGAAGGTTTTAAAACCCCTTACTGAGCATCTTTTGTGCTCACCCCATGTTTTTAAAATATTTTTCAACAGGTTGCCTTGAAATCCAGAGTTGGTCGTCTTTGTTGTAGTGCGCGCAGAAGCGGAGTTTATCTTTCGTTTTGTTTAATTTATGTTGTAACTCTGATGTTTTTATAAGCATGTATCTATTTTCCAAAACCTAGAATGGAATAAGGTCCTCATGTATGTCATGTCTAAGGATGGGTCCTTACAGTTATGTTCGTGAGGGCGTAATTGTCTAGACCCATAACAGATCACTCCCTTCTTCTGCATCAGCACGCACCCCAGACCAAGCCCAGAAGCATCACAAAACACCTCATACAACAACCCTTCCTCTGGAAACCTGAGTACGGGAGCACTGACCAACTTCTCCTTCAGGTAGTCGAAAAGCCTTCTGTCATTTCTCGCTCCATAGGAAGACCTGGTTCTTCGTAGTCAAGGATATAAATGGAGCAGAAACTCAGGAGAAGTTTGAAATGAACCTTCGATAGTAACCTGCTACCACGAGGAAACTACGAACTTCTTCCACACTCTTGGGTGCTGCCCAAGAAACAACTGCCTCCACCTTCGACGGGTCTAGTGACACTCCATGCTGAGGCACCACGTGCCCAAGGAAGTGTACTTATTACGTCAAGAACTTACACTTCAACAATTTCCTGTAAAGCTGGTGGTGTCGAAGGACTTCCAAGACTTCACTGAGATTCTCAACGTGCTCCTCCTCTGATCTTGAGTTGATCAGGATATCATCGATAAACACAACGACGAACCGGTCCAGAAACTCTCGGAAGACAAAGTTCATAAGTCCCATGAACACAGCCGGTGCATTCGTAACTCCAAACGACATCACTACAAACTCGAAGTGCCCATACCTTCACCTGAAAGCCATCTTCGAGATGTCACTGTCCTTTAACCTCAGCTGATGATATCCAGATCGTAGATCAATCTTATAAAACCAACATGTTCCCCTCAGTTGGTCGAAGAGATCATCTATCCTTGGAAAGGGGTAACGGTTCTTTACCTTTACCTGGTTTAACCTTCGGTAGTCTATGCATAGCCTGAGACCACTATCTGCCTTCTTTATGAACAAAACTAGAGCACCCCATGGTGATACACTAGGTTAAACAAAACCCTTCTCCATCAGATCATCAATCTGAATCCGCAACTCCCGCATCTCCGAAGGTGCCATTCGATAAGGGGCCATCAAAATTGGATGGGTACCAGGCTGTAAGTCTATCCCAAAATCAACATCACGTCCGGGGGTAGAGTCACAACCTCCTCAGGAAAAACATTGAGGAACTCTCCAACAACATCTGGGACATCCATCATCTCTGTATCAGCTGGAACCACTGATAACCGGCCTAACAAAGAAAGGATAGGCTCCACATGCCGGCTTCCTACCTGATAGCTCCTCTCACCAACAAAAGATATGTGCTGCCCATCCACGTCGGAGAACACGACTCTTCTCCAGAAGCAGTCCATAATGGCACTAACAAAAAACAACCAGTAGATGCCTAGGATGACATCATATGGTTGCATCTGTAACAGAAGAAGATCCCCACTAGATCGATGTGGTCCCAACGTCAGCCCACTTCTATGGAAAACACAAGATATGCTGGTCTAGCCTCCAACTGGTGTACTCAGCACCAGTGGTACGAAAAGTCTCTCTACGTCTAGTCCCAAAGCATGGGCTAGACCAGGTGCAACAAAGGAGTGTGAAGCTCCCGAATCGAACAAAGTGGAAACAAGAGTGCTGAACAAACAAACCGTACCTCGCACCACCTCTGGTACTGCCAGAGCTATCAACTCTGCTGCGTGCAACTGTCCATGCCTAGCTCCTCTGCCTCTCTAATGCTGACCAGGTGCCATAGCGGTACGGTAAACAAAGAACTCCTAAGCCCGAGTAGCAAGGAAATTTCTCAAGGTTTTATTTTATCGTTTTATTTCAATTTATTTCCCAGAACACCCAAATAAAGTAAAACACAATCATGATGATGCATGTACCTTCCCTAAGGTCTCTACCCTACAATAAGTGTAATCTCACTTGGTCGTTTGGTAGGCTCAGAGTCCTTGCATCAGATCACGGGGGGCCCTAAGATCCCGTGTCCTAGCCGGACTTCCTTGGCCTATGTCACACACCAAGATTAACCAACAATGTTTCCCTACCATCTCATGCAATCCTCACTGTGCCTAACTCCAGAATCCATCCTATCTCTAAACCATCACCTCTGATACCATTTTGTCACAACCCCCTCCCACCAAAGATGCCCCTCCTGAGCTTTAATGGTGAAAGGGAGATAATGACCCCCGAGTCCCGCCTCCAGTAGGCCCCGGGTTGGCGACTAGCACCAAGGGTATGAGTTTTCACAAATATGGGAGGCATTACCCTTTTATTATTTTAAGATCATGAAATAGGACAAGTCAACCACACAAAAAAAAAGAACAAGTGTATAAACACAAACCAAGCCCACATGCATGTTTAACCAATTTTATAACAAGGTGCAAGTACAAGAAATCTCAAAGTACAATACCAAAAGAAAACAAAAGTACATCAACTGCAACAAGTCCAACTTTCCGACTAGTAGGGTCCCGCACGGCCCTAGTAGTCCTCCTGGAAACCTGAAAGTAAACGTAGGGTGAGAATAAAAGTATACTCAATAGGGAAACCTAAAGCTCTCGTGCACAAGTGGAGAGACATCATAATGTCCCGTGAGAACAACAGAAGAAACCTAGCAAGGAATTATATCCACCCAACCTCACCAGCCACACTCACCAAAAACACAATCATGTTAGGTAGTAGTATATAAGAAACAAGAGTATTGGTTACCCCGCACCATTTCCCTTTAGTTGGCTACTCTTCCTAACGGTGAACATCCTGACGCTTCCACACTCTCCCCTCCCGCACACACCTGGGCCTCACAACCACGTATCCCGCCCGCACACGCCTAGGCCTCACAACCACGTATCCCGCCCGCACACGCCTGGGCCTCACAACCATGTATCCCTCCCGCACACCCCTGGGCCTCACAACCACATATCCCGCCCGCACACACCTAGGCCTCACAACCACGTATCCCGCCCGCACACACCTGAGGCTCACAACCACGTATCCCGCCCGCACACACCTGGGTCTCACAACCATGTATCCTTCCCGCACACACCTGGGCCTCATCCCGAAGATTCATGAGAAACAGTAGAACCTGCCCGATGAGTCTTGGGCTAAAACCACCCCAATTGAAACCTACTCGAAGAGTCTTAGGTGTAAGGTCGCCTCAAGCCATCACAGCCTAGGGGAGAAGGAGCAGGAAGGAGCTAGTAACTAAGGGAAAAACACCCTCTCCCATGAAATGGGAGTGTTCAGCATTAAGTGCTTAACATGGGTGGGGTGCGATAAAACACAAAAGATATAGATATATATATATACGAAACACATAGCCCAACCTATGGCTTCTAAATAGATAAACTGAGCACGTGCCTCGTCACTGCTACTACGAAGCAGGAATACAACAAACAACCCCAACCCCATTTAGGTTTCCACGTTTCAGCAGAATTAGTTTATTTAGTTCCTTAACTACTGGGCAACTATCCACAACCAACCACATCGATCGTTCGTAAAACATATCCCTGCCATCCACAAATCAAGTTAGGAAAACACAAGCAACACAACCAAGTCCCTTCTTATCAGCCAACCAATCCATTGATTATTAATCTTGTTCCATTACCACGACCCACCATTTATTAATTATTCCACTTTTATTTATTATTCTCAACCCATAGTTCATTCGCATTAAAACCCAACCCTGCAACCCCACTACCAACCACCATAACCACAACCGCACCGTACATTATTATCCCTTTAATACCATTTATTACAGCCCCACTGCCTGTTACCAACATAACATTCACACCAACCCACAACCAAGTCAACCGCAGCCCCTATGCTCACCTGATCCACAACAACCCACACAACACCCCCACCACATGCCACGTATCCGAGCCAACACCCACATGTTCATTATTCCATTTTGTTCAACCGGGGTGATCACACAAGGGTTCCAGATTTTATATCATCCAACTTTATGTGATTAACCAAATTCCAAATTCAACAAAGTTCCATTCACAAAAACAGTCTAGAAAGATAGGGAAACATTTAATTACACAAGAAAAGGCCCCCAACGACCATGATTTTCTATAGGCATAAGACAATTCAATTCACAACATAATATCACAGGATATAAAGTAACAGTAATCACAAACTTCCCAACCCCGTTCTTTAACCAGTTATTATCTTTATTTAATGGTTCAACTATTTCTCATGAAAACAAGAGGATACCCACCCCGCATGATGCAAAATTTATAGAGATTAAGGTAAGATCCCTACCTCAACAGGTTCTAATCACAACGCTCCCCCCGGATCAACTTTAGAAGACGTTCGTTGGCATCTGTCACTTCTGTCGGGTCCCGGAAAAACCACCTCGGGTGGAAGTCGGAAAGGAAAGGTCAAAGGAAAGACAACAGGTCCAAGCTCGGAAGTTCTGCCTCGTCGTTATGATCCCCTGGCCGCTGACAGATCATAAATCGGAGCTCGAACGAAGAAGTTATGGAAAAAAAGGAGTCTTCAAGTCTCTTGGAAGAGCTCTGCTCAGAGGAATAGGGAGGAGAGGGGTGAGTTGAAAAGGAGGATGGGACCCCTCCTTTTATAGGTGAGAAAATAAAAAGTACACTATGTGTACTTTATAGTACATAGCATGTACTCGGTTATTTCACACAGTCTCCACGCGGCTTCCGACACGGCTCTGCGGCCGTTGACTGGTCAACATAGGGTTTGAGTGTAACGCATACGCGGGGAGGGACTACACGGCGTGTAGTACTGTATACACAGCGTGTAGCCATTTATTGCACACGGCAAGGACACAGATCAAACACGGCACACGGCCATTGACTGGTAATGCGTATGCGGGGAAGGACTACATGGCGTGCAGTACTGGACACACGCAGTGTACCTATTTCTTTCACACAGCTCCAACACGGCACACGGCCGTTGACTGGTCAACACACGGTTACGCGTATGTAGGGAGAGACTACACGGCGTGTAGTTTCAAAATTCTGGAAAGTGTGGGAAAAGTCCATTTTACCCTCCAGAACACTTCGTGGCCTTCTTTTTGAAAATGGAATGGGCCAGAAAGGTCCAGGCCATGACAATACTCGTTGAGTTTGATGATTATGATATTCCTAGAGGTCCAAATGAAAAATATTTTAAGATTTTTGTATCAACTTTGGCTAAGTGCAATGTAAGCATTCTATATGATGACTGGAGAAATGTGGATAAAGCGATAATCTCTCAGTTGTGGGAGACGATTTTGGTAAGATATTTTTCTATTGTTTGACTATTCTTTAAATGTTTCTAGTATATATAATATGTTTAACCTCTTCTTTATCAGATGACATTTGATACTCCTGGAACTGTAGGAGTCATGAAGAAATGCCTATCGTTGGCTGCCAGGAGATCGAGGGATTTCAAATCAACCCTCTCATCTGATTTCATTTATGGTATTAGAAGTCATGAAAATCCATGTTGTATATATCCTTTTATAGATGAAGACACAAGGAGACAGTTTTTTGAAAGTAGAAGAAAAGAGTCATTTTTGGTAAGGGCAATGTAAACATTTATAAGATTTCTTATATAAATGATCTTATTAATGTTTTGTTAATGATTCTTATTCTTAATTTACAACAAAAAAGGAAAGATCATCAGGATATCCAATCTAAAAATGTATACCCTCATAGTTTATCTTGGGGAGGGTATGCATTTTTGGAAGAACAAATGATGGAGAAAAAAGTTCAACAACTAAGAGCTGAGTCTTCAAGCTCTGGAGAGGTGGCCCCTCCATCCCCTCCATCTATACTTGAAAAATGGAAGAGAGCTCGGATGGGAAAAAAATGGCAATATCTTTTGGAAGAATTGAGAATCATAGCTGATAGGATTGTAATATATCTATTTTATTTATTTAAGTTAACTATTTTCTTTATATAATTTCAATCATTAGAGAAATGTTCAATTAATTAATATAGGACTCTCTTGAGGAGCAGAGTTCACAGGGGGCATTTACAACTACTGGGAGGTAAGATATTTTATCTGTAGCATTGGGAAAGTCCGAACATCCTGGTCATGTAAGAGGATATCTGGTAGGTGTATCGGTAAGAAAAGTGTTGTCACGTTCTTCAACTTCTAACGTTGAGGGGGTTTATAAAAAAAATAGAATCCTTGGAGGCTGAAGTTAATAATATTAATGCGACGATGGAGGAAAAGATTAGAGATTCGGTACAGTCTATGTTTGCAGACATGACAAGACAATTTCAGACTGCAGCTCCCACTCCCCCACCTCCCCTTGTAGACCCCATTATTTATCCTCCAACTCCGCCAGTAGCTCTCACTCCCCCACCTCAGCCTGTGGACCCCATTGTTTATCATAATCCTCTACCACAGCTTCCTACTTATTGCGAGTTGTATGTTGATGATCCTAAACATCATATAGTTTCATATGGGTTGGTATATTGTATAGGAGATATAGTTCATCATCAACAATTAGAGGTAGAGAATTAGAGGGTCACTGTACAGGATATTATAGATAGATCTGCTTGAGTACCATTACCTACAGATGAGGTGATGACAGTTGGACATAGTATTGGCCATTTTTTAATTTGTCCATCCAGACTTCTTCGACTCATTACCATAGAGGTATGAATGTTATATCTTTTATTTTATTTTTTTATTAAATTTGTTATATCATTTGAAAACTAATGTATTTTTCTATTTATTTTTACAAGAATACTTCAAAGGTAAAGAAATACTGTATAGACAACAACAAAGAAAAATGGATATGACATCATATATAGATTGTAGTAGACTTGATAGATTTTCAAGATATTCAAATTTGTTGGTGAGTCATTATGAGTTTCCAATGGAAGCTCATGTTTGTGGACGTGCAATAAATGTGGGGATTGTAGAGACCCGTAGCTTAACGTACATGAACATTACATTACTTTTGCAGAATACTTAGTACATAACAAAAACACACACACAAGGATCGTAATAGTTTAGTGTCTTTGGAAACTCGGAATAAAATCTTCTAATCGTGGTGAAAGATCTTCAACATCTCCCATAAATATCTTCCTTTTTTTTACCTAAAACCTTTCTTTATATCCTGGGGAGAAGAAAACATAAAAGGGTGAGCTCAAATTCTCAGTAAGGGTAAAAAAAAGAAATATCAATCACATTGTATTCATAAGAACATAACATTTTAGAAATCATAACCTGCAAAAGAGAGCATAATTTCATAACATGGGATAAATCATGGTAGTGAAATGTAATCACAATAATCATAACTTAAAACATGAAACTTTGTGGAATTTACACATAATCATAGAGAATAATTTCTTGTTAGTCAAGACTCATTGCCAAGACTATCTTAGTGGACAAAGTCCCTTTCTGAATCGAGTAACCCTCGTTTCAGTCCTGTTTCATTGAACCGGTGTAACCTACCATTCCATCCATGTCTATCTCATGAGATATGAAATCTTTACCCAATGCATTGGAGGGAGATATAGGTCCCACCCATCTTATAATGAATCGTTTCTTATGTGTGCCACATAATCATAAACCATACATCATAGCGTAACCCATGTAATAAAAATGGGATTCTTAAACAACATGACATCATAAAACAATTCATATAAGATAAAGGAATTCATAAAAATATTTCCATCATAACATAATCCAATCAATGTAATAATAGGGATAAAAACATAACCCTTTTATTATCTTATATGGAAAATAATTTTGATAAAATACTTGAACTCCATTCTTGAGGAAAATATCCTTTCTACTTCAAAAACACTTTTCCTTTCTTAACATGTAATACAATTTTAAACTAAAAGAAGTTGATTAAAAATAAACATGAAAACTTGTAAAGAATTATTCTTGGAAATAATGTTTTAAAAATCCATTCATGCCGTATAAGTTAAAAAAAACATTCTTCGTACTTTTGTCAGAAAAGTCAAAAAGTACCTCGTATGACAAAAGATTCCTTTCATAGATATTACTAAAAACTCACCGAAGGGTAAAAATGGATTTAAAAAATTTTAGGTGGATGGAAATAATATTACATATTGATGAAACATGGATGTGGATGATAAAATACACCCCAGTAAATACTTACGAATAAACAATCTCGGATAAAAATGAGATTGTGATATTTCCCTTACCTTAGGTCCGATTTGATTTTTACGTGTCCGAAGCTCCTGTATAATGGTTTAAATAATGTTATTGACTTGTTACAGAATCATACATATTGATATGATATCATATATGGTCATATTCTTAGCTTCTTGTTAGTAATATTTCATTGTTACTTGTTACTCGGGTCTTTATTGCCTTTTGTTCTTATGCGTGTTTTGCCGAATACATTCTTATTCTTATTTTAAGGTTATACATACCTTATATCCAGAATGGCATTAGTGTAACATATATCATATTTATTCATTAAATTCATTTATATAATTACTATGTAATGATGATCATGTAGAACGAGTCGCATAACATTGTGGAGACGGTATTCCGTACGTACGCACGAGTGATGATATCGTTCCTATGATCGTGGAACTATATTGGAGTATATATATATATTATTTCATTATCAATATTACTTTATAATAATCATAAATAGTTACTCATTACACCATTATACCCATCCTTGTAAAGTGATGGTGGAAAAATAGATTACACCACGGCGTGGAGACGGTATTCCGTACGTACGCATGCGCGGTGATTTCATTTTTTCCGTAGGATGGATAGAAGGTAAATTAGGGTTGTTTCATATTTATAATAACATATCAGTATGTAAGTAATACTGATGTTATTACTTTATCATGAAACAACTAAATAAGAAGAAGTTGAAGAAGAAAGAAATTGAAAAGATCGGTAATGGATATTACCTCTTCTTTGGAACGCCTCTTTGAATCCTCCACTTAGGGAACTAAGATTGGTCTTTGAAGAAGACCAGGACCTCTAGGATTATTCTAGGGAAGTGGAGAGGAGAAAATGGCAGGGGTTGGACGAGCTTGAATGCTCAAATTGGTGTGAGGAGGAGGGGGAGGAAGTACCATTTTATAAGGGAGGAGAGGGGCACCTTAGGAATATCTCAAAATATTATTTTATATTAAAGTCAAAATCGGTTTATAATGGTTCCAAAGGGTCTTATTTCGAAGCTAAAGTGGGGATGGGTCGAAATCCTATCATCCAATAGTATTTAGACAAGTTTAGGGTATTATTTTAACCTTATCAATTAGATTTAACTCTAAGTTAAATAATTTAACTTTTACCGTGTCTTTTTGTTTTCTTTCACTATATGGTTAATACACTTACTATAACATGCCAAACGAACCCCAAATTGTTTATTATTAATATATATATCCTTATCTAAGTCATTTGGCCGAACCTTAGATTTTTAGGAATAAAATAACAATTAATAATATAATATTTGATTTAAAAACTATTTGGTGTCAATTTTGACACTATTTGATATATGATTTTTGTGAAAGTCATAACAGAATTATATGTTCGAAAAAAGTTTATTAAATCAACACTAATATATCATATTAACCTAGAAAATTAGTTTAATTCATAAAAAGTCTCAAATTACATTAATTTGGTGTTTATAACATCAATTATGTCAATATTTCATAAATAAGATAATTACTGCATCATCATTGTGTCATAAATAAATTAAATTATTTAATGTCTAAAAATTATAAACAAAATACCATTATGTAGGAAATCTTTTTATATTTCTAATGAATATTTATAGTCGAATTTATCTTATGTATAACCCCACATTAAAAATGATTTACTTATTAAACTTTGATTTTAACTATTTTAACCCTTCTTTAAATAAATTAATAATAAATGTCCTAATCTAATCCAAGTGGGCCTAAATGGTCATATTATATTCATAAGGTTGTTTTTGGTCGAATTACACTTATCCAATAGAATTAGGACATGTTTTAGGGTAATAGTAATATCATATTTACCCTTAGTTACCCTATTTACTATTAACAGCGGTAAAAAAGGTAAAAAGTTATTATTCACCAAAAAATTATTTTTATCTCATTGAACCACATTTTACTTACTGATATCAACCATGTCTGTCGGATTTTCGAAATTCCATTCACAGAAGCGGTAAAATTAATCTTTATGCAAAATTCAGTTTTTAACCTACCACTTAGTAGTTTCACTATTCATCAAAAATTGATGTTTTTCAGAATAATGCCAAAATATCATCCTAAGCTATATTTCATATTCTGAATTCAAAAATGAAGTCTATTTTACCAAATTCATAACATAGAAGTTGCATTAATTAATTTTATAATTAAATCCCGCTGTTAAAACAAATAGCGTGTTTTTAAGAAACAATATCTATCAAAAGATTGACACTTGTTTATGTCTGGTTTAAATGTGAAATTACATCCAATGACCAAAATTGTATTAAATTGTAAAAATATATTCTAAATATACTTTAAAACCATTCAAATTAATAATTTATCACTATTAATTATTTCGATTAAAAAAGTTGTTTTTAATTACAATTTAGTAATTTTCACTATTCATCAGAATATGAAAGTTATCCGAAAAGTACCAAAATTTCACCTTAGGCTAAATTTGATACTCCGAATCCAAAAATGAAGTCCATTGTGAGAGCTAAAATTTCTAAAATTTTAAAAAGTGGTTATTACTATTCATAACGGCTAGTTTTAATAATATTTTAATAGCATATCGTGTACTACACACGCTATCGAGGAAGGTCGTGATTGCGTGTAATGCAAGGAAAGTCAAGGATGTGTGTTGTGCAATCTCCTTTTGGTGTAGCTTACAACACAAGACATTAATAAAATTAAAAAGAATATTTTTCAT
Source organism: Viscum album (assembly GCA_963277665.1). Taxonomy (NCBI): domain Eukaryota; kingdom Viridiplantae; phylum Streptophyta; class Magnoliopsida; order Santalales; family Viscaceae; genus Viscum; species Viscum album. The sequence continues at coordinate 416,447,866 of OY728121.1, read as the reverse complement.
AAAATCTCGGGCTGTTACATTCTACCCCCCTTAAAATGAATTTCGCCCTCGAAATTCATCGGGGTTATAAATGGTTTACTATTTAAAAGTTTCTTTAATAGAAACCCACATCGTAAAAAGGAATACCAAAACCAATCTTTAAAAACAAAAGTATGAAACTTAAAGGTTACCCAAATAAACTAATCACTGGGTTTCCACATAGGTGAAAATATGGATATGGAAGAGAAATCTAACCATCATGTTCTGATGGAGAGTGGTAGAGAACATGGCTATGTAAAATCCAACAATCACAAATCCATAAATTTGTGACGATCTAAGGTACCATCTGATTCATCAGTTATAAGATCACTAGGACAACATTTTTTTTTTGGTTTTCAAGATCGTTTCCCTAAAGTTGAAGAATTTGAATTAGAATAAATACTTACTTTATTTTGGTATAGTCGCACTATTTTTCGTGCCTTGAACAATTTCCACTTCATCTCTTAAATAAATGAAGTTGAATTTGTTATTCGTGAAGTGTTAGCAGATCATGTGATAGAATGACGGATCATTCCATCTGTCCCAAACAAAAGGTTAGCAAAAATTATATACATAAGTCGATCTATAGTGAGATTAATCATATATGGTTCCTAAAATGGACTTATACATCATATATCATAAAACTAGTTTCTACTAAACAGGGACTTCCTGTAGGCCAGTGGTAGGTAATAAAGGCCAGTCGCACTTCGGTTGTGGGTTCGATTCCCACAGCCTTGTCCGATGCGATGGGTTGTCGCCCGTCCTGCATGTTGTCCTTTTTCTAAAACTATATTACTATAACATCTCATCAATAATATCGAAAAAAAACTTCTATCCTTAAACAATACTCACTTATGTCCAACATAATCCATTTCAATCTTTAGGCTTATCCATAATACTGCAGTCCACTCTCATAACATAGTGAAAACGATTACCAGAGATTTAATACCATCGTTGATCCTCATATATCATAAGATATGTTTTGTTGGTCACATTCCAAACATTCAAAGTCCTTAATCATGTATTCTCTTGAATACCTTAGTGAAAACATGAATGCAGTTTAAAGTTAACACTTTCCACATACCAAAATCCTCAAAATTCTATATACTCAAACCATGATATCACTTAGTCCTTATATCAATCATGAGCTCATGAATACTGTCAAACATTTCATTTCCTCCTTATCCCTTCATTATGCGCATATCATCAACTTTCCAAAATATTTGAATCACTTTTCATGGTTACCGGTACCTTAGAATTATTGAAAACCACAATAGACCAATACATAAATATTTCAATACACCATAAAAGTACCTCAACAACATTATTATTGAATACCAATACATAAACACTTCAGTCCATCCACTTCAATGATTGTCCTGGAATAAGACCTTCCTTGATTTAGAAGTACATTTTTAGGTCCGGGCATTGAGTTGGGTAATGCCCATGTTCTCCACAAATAAGACATTGAACTCCATAACAGTTTGTCACTCTATGACCCTTTTCTCCACACAGATAACATCGGTCCCTCCATTTGAGGTATTCCTCAAGGTTCTTCTTCCCTTCTTTAGAAATCTCAATCTTACTTTCTTTATGCTCCTCAACATGAGAACATGAATAATAGTTTATCTTCCTCTTCTTTGATGAATTAGGCATACCACTAAATTTCACCTTGTTAATCATATATCGCGATGACTGATTCGGCATAATCACAATATCTTTCTCTCTAGGAATTACACAATTTTGTTGCTCATAGTCACCAATTTGTCCATTGGATTCACTGTTAACCTAATTCCTTCGGGTTCCCTTCATTAACTAAAACACAAAAAGAATATTGTGAGAGGCAAAAATCATGCTAGAGAAAACAACATAATAAAGGGGGAGTATCCTCAATATCTAACATCTTAGGTTAAATTCTAAGATCGTTACCGTAGTTCTAGGACTATATCCTATACGTATACTTATCATTAGGGACATCCCTAGTCATACCTTAGAAATATCTCTAGGGATCTCACTAACGTTTTCGCATCCTAGTTTCCAAAGGTTGACTAAACCTTTCCTCTGATACCAACTATAGAGACCCGTAGCTTAACGTACATGAACATTACATTACTTTTGCTGAATACTTAGTACATAACAAAAACACACACACAAGGATCGTAATAGTTTAGTGTCTTTGAAAACTCGGAATAAAATCTTCTAATCGTGGTGAAAGATCTTCAACATCTCCCATAAAGATCTTCCTTTTTTTTACCTAAAACCTTTCTTTATATCCTGGGGATAAGAAAACATAAAAGGGTGAGCTCAAATGCTCAGTAAGGGTAAACAAAAGAAATATCAATCACATTGTATTCATAAGAACATAACATTTTAGAAATCATAACCTGCAAAAGAGAGCATAATTTCATAACATGGGATAAATCATGGTAGTGAAATGTAATCACAATAATCATAACTTAAAACATGAAACTTTGTGGCATTCACACATAATCATAGAGAATCATTTCTTGTTAGTCGAGACTCATTGCCAAGACTATCTTAGTGGACAAAGTCCCTTTCTGAATCGAGTAACCCTCGTTTCAGTCCTGTTTCACTGAACCGGTATAACCTACCATTCCAGCCATGTCTATATCATGAGATATGAAATCTTTACCCAATGAATTGGAGGTAGATATAGGTCCCACCCATCTTATAATGAATCCTTTCTTATGTGTGCCACATAATCATAAACCATACATCATAGCGTAACCCATGTAATAAAAATGGGATTCTTAAAAAACATGACATCATAAAACAATTTATATAAGATAAAGGAATTCATAAAAATATTTCCATCACAACATAATCCAATCAATGTAATAATAGGGATAAAAACAGAACCCTTTTATTATCTTAGATGGAAAATAATTTTGATAAAATACTTGAACTCCATTCTTGAGGAAAATATCCTTTCTACTTCAAAAACACTTTTCCTTTCTTAACATGTAATAAAATTTTAAACTAAAAGAATTTGATTAAAAATAAACATGAAAACTTGTAAAGAATTATTCTTGGAAATAATGTTTTAAAAATCCATTCATGCCGTATAAGTTAAAAAAAACATTCTTCGTACTTTTTTCGGAAAAGTCAAAAAGTACCTCGTATGACAAAAGATTCCTTTCATAGATATTACTAAAAACTCACCGAATGGTAAAAATGGATTTAAACAATTGTAGGTGGATGGAAATAATATTACATATTGATGAAACATGGATGTGGATGATAAAACACACCCCAGTAAATACTTACGAATAAACAATCTCGGATAAAAATGAGATTGTGATATTTCCCTTACCTTAGGTCCGATTTGCTTTGTATGTGTCCGAATATCCTGTATAATGGTTTAAATAATGTTATTGACTTGTTCCAGAATCATACATATTGATATGATATCATATATGGTCATATTCTTAGCTTCTTGTTAGTAATATTTCATTGTTACTTGTTACTCGGGTCTTTATTGCCTTTTGTTCTTATGCGTGTTTTGCCGAATACATTCTTATTCTTCTTTTAAGGTTATAGATACCTTATATCCAGAATGGTATTAGTGTAACATATATCATATTTATTCATTAAATTCATTTATATAATTACTATGTAATGATGATCATGTAGAACGAGTCGCATCACATTGTGGAGACGGTATTCCGTACGTACGCACGAGTGATGATATCGTTCCTATGATCGTGGAAATATATTGGAGTATATATATATATTATTTCAGTGTCAATATTACTTTATAATAATTATAAATAGTTACTCATTACACCATTATACCCATCCTTGTAAAGTGATGGTGGAAAAATAGATTACACCACGGCGTGGAGACGGTATTCCGTACGTACGCACGCGCGGTGATTTCAATTTTTCCGTAGGATGGATAGAAGGTAAATTAGGGTTGTTTCATATTTATAATAACATATCAGTATGTAAGTAATACTGATGTTATTACTTTATCATGAAACAACTAAAGAAGAAGAAGTTGAAGAGGAAATAAATTGAAAAGATCGGTAATGGATATTACCTCTTCTTTGGAACGCCTCTTTGAATCCTCCACTTAGGGAACTAAGATTGGTCTTTGAAGAAAACCAGGACCTCTAGGATTATTATAGGGAAGTGTAGAGGAGAAAATGGCAGGGGTTGGCTGAGCTTGAGTGCTCAAATTGGTGTGAGGAGGAGGGGGAGGAAGTACCCTTTTATAAGGGAGGAGAGGGGCACCTTAGGAATATCTCAAAATATTATTTTATATTAAAGTCAAAATCGGTTTATAATGGTTCCAAAGGGTCTTATTTCGAAGCTAAAGTGGGGATGGGTCGAAAGCCTATCATCCAATATGATTTAGACAAGTTTAGGGTATTATTTTAACCTTATCAATTAGATTTAACTCTAAGTTAAATAATTTAACTTTTACCGTGTCTTTTTGTTTTCTTTCACTGTATGGTTAATACACTTACTATAACATGCCAAACGAACCCCAAATTGTTTATTATTTATATATATATCCTTATCTAAGTCATTTGGCCGAACCTTAGATTTTTAGGAATAAAATAACAATTAATAATATAATATTTTATTTAAAAACTATTTGGTGTCAATTTAGACACTATTTGATATATGATTTTTGTGAAAGTCATAACAGAATTATATGTTCGAAAAAAGTTGATTAAATCAACACTAATATATCATATTAACCTAGAAAATTAGTGGAATTCATAAAAAGTCTCAAATTACATTTATTTTGGTGTTTATAACATCAATTATGTCAATATTTCATAAATAAGATAATTACTGCATCATCATTGTGTCATAAATAAATTACATTATTTAATGTCTAAAAATTATAAACAAAATACCATTATGTAGGAAATCTTTTTATCTTTCTAATGAATATTTATAGTCGAATTTATCTTATGTATAAACCCACATTAAAAATGATTTACTTATTAAACTTTGATTTTAACTATTTTAACCCTTCTTTAAATAAATTAATAATAAATGTCCTAATCTAATCCAAGTGGGCCTAAATGGTCATATTATATTCATAAGGTTGTTTTTGGTCGAATTACACTTATCCAATAGAATTAGGACTTGTGTTAGGGTAATACTAATATCATATTTACCCTTAGTTACCCTATTTACTATTAACCGCGGTAAAAAAGGTAAAAAGTTACTATTCACCAAAAATTATTTTTATCTCATTGAACCACATTTTACTTACTGATATCAACCGTGTCTGTCGGATTTTTGAAATTCCATTCACAGAAGCGGTAAAATTAATCTTTATGCAAAATTCAGTTTTTAACCTACCACTTAGTATTTTCACTATTCATCAAAAATTGATGTTTTTCAGAACAATGCCAAAATTTCATCCTAAGCTATATTTCATATTCTGAATTCAAAAATGAAGTCTATTTTACCAAATTCATAACATAGAAGTTGCATTAATTAATTTTATAATTAAATCCCGTTGTTAAAACAAATAGCATGTTTTTAAGAAACAATATCTATCAAAAGATTGACACTTGTTTATGTCTGGTTTAAATGTGAAATTACATCCAATGACCAAAATTGTATTAAATTGTAAAAATATATTCTAATTATACTTTAAAACCACTCAAATTAATAATTTATCACTATTAATTATTTCGATTAAAAAAGTTGTTTTTAATTACAATTTAGTAATTTTCACTATTCATCAGAATATGAAAATTATCTGAAAAGTACCAAAATTTCACCTTAGGCTAAATTTGATACTCTGAATCCAAAAATGAAGTCCATTGTGAGAGCTAAAATTTCTAAAATTTTAAAAAGTGGTTATTACTATTCATAACAGCTAGTTTTAATAATATTTTAATAGCATATCGTGTACTACACATGCTATCGAGGAAGGTCGCGATTGCGTGTAATGCAAGGCAATTCAAGGATGTGTGTTGTTCAAGCTCATTTTGGTGTAGCGTACAACACAAGACATTAATAAAATTAAAAAGAATATTTTTCATAAAATCTCGGGCTGTTACAGGGATTATGAAAACTGATATCATGGAGCTTGTTAATGGAGATGAGTTGGGCATCAACATGGTGAAAAAAATTTCCATGTAAGTCTTAACACCTTTTACCTGTGTTATATTTATTAAAATTGTATACTTATGTCTGTTTTGTATTAGGTATCTTTATAAAATTTGTGAGAGGAATGAGCTGGCAGATGTATATGGATTCATGGACCCGCAATTGATTTCCCTTGAAGCATGTGAATTGGATGAGGAACAAAGAATGCATTATATTGCAGAAATACTTGAACAGAATATAGTCACACAATGTTGTATGATTCCTTTTTGTGAGAGGTATGAAACACATCTCTCTCAAAGAGTTCATTATCTTTTAACATAAAAAACCACTAACCTTAAATTTCCTTTTATCAGGGATCATTGGATGTTAGGGGTTTTTTGCCCAAGGCAGAAAACAATTTATTGGATATGCTCAATCCATGATGATGTGTGGGAAAGTTTTAAGAATATATTGGAAAAGTAAGTTTCAATTTCTCAATAGTTTTATATATTATAATGAATTTTAAATTTACCACATTCGTATTATTTTCTAATAGGGGATGGGTCTACTTTCGATAAATCACAAAGAAAAGGAGTGCAAAGATCAAATATGTAAATGAAAAGGTAAATATCCATTAATAATTTGTACTTTTTGATTTATTACATAAAAATAATATATTGAATTTACACTCATTCAAACAGAATTTTCATGAACAAAAAGGCATCATCGAATGCGGATATTATATGTTAAGATTTATGTACGAAATAATAACAACTGGGACAGTTGTGAATTTTGACCTGGTAAGATTTCCTCCTAAACTTTGCCATAATATTTCAATTTGATTTATTCATTACACATGTTAACTACTGTCCTTTTCATTTTTATCTTTTTGATGACCCTCAACATTATATTTCTCAAGACATCAAACACTTACAAGTGGAGTGGTCAAATTTTTTTACAGGTTTGATTGAATTTTAGTTTTTTGTAATGTAAAATGTAATTTTGAATATTGTCGTTGTAATTGTGTATTTGGTAGTCGTTTAGGTTGGATTTAGTTTTTTTTTAAGTTGACAGTGTAAGTTTTGAATGTTATATATGTGAATGTTTAATTTTTCTCTACTTCTTATTTTGGTCTACGTATGATGGTTTTTATGGTATGGATTCTGGTCTGGGGGGAGGGGTTCCAAGGGTGTGGGGCGTGTTCAGTGGGGTGGAGGTGTCCAGGGGTCTGGGAGGGATGTCTGGTGGGGTGGGGGGGTCCTGGGAGTCCATTAGAGTGGGGGGGGGGGGTAGTTCAGGGGTGGGAGCGTTTCCAGGAGGGTGGAAGGGTTGTCTAGGGGAGTGGGAGGTTGTCCAGGGGTGTCCAGGGGTGTGGGTGTGTCCTGTGGGGTGAGGGGGTTTCCAGGGGGGCTGTCTAGTGGGCGGTCCAGGGTGTCCATGGGGATGGGGGGCAGTCCAGGGGTGTGGTGGGGGTTGTCTAGTGGGTTGAGGGGGTTCTGGTCTTTTTTTGTAACTTTTTGGTCTGTTTCAAGGGTGTGGGAGGGCTGTCCAGGGGTGTGGGAGCGATGTCCAGGGGGTGGGTGGTCTAAAGGAGGGTGTGGGATGTCCAGGGGTGGTGGTGATGTTCAGGGGTGTGGGGGTGTCCAAGGGTGTGGTGGGGGCAGTCCAGTGGGGTGAGGGGGTTCTGGTTTGTTTTTGGTAACTTTTTGGCTTGTTTTAGGGGTGTGGGAGGGCTGTCTAGGGGTGTTGGAGTGTTGTCCAGGGGGTGGGGGTATACATGAGGGTGGGGGTTGTCCAGGGGTGTTTGGGTCTATCCAGGGGGGGGTCGGGGGGCAGTCCAGGGGTGTGGTGGGGGTTTTCTAGTGGGGTGAGGGGGTGGGAGGGATGTCCAGGGGTGTGGGAGTGATGTCCAGGGGGTGGGGGTATACATGAGGGGTTTTCCAGGGGTGTTTGGGGCTGTCCAGGGGGTCAGGGGCAGTCCAGGGGTGTGGTGGGGGTTGTCCAGTGGGGTGAGGGGTGGGAGGGATGTCCAGGGGTGTGGGAGTGTTGTGCAGGGTGTAGGGGGTATACATGAGGGTGGGGGTTGTCCCATGGTGTTTGGGGTTGTCCAGGGGGTTGGGGGAAGTCCAGGGGTGTGGTTGGGGCTGTCCAGTGGGGTGAGGGGGGTGCTGTTCAGGGGGTGGTGGGGGGCAGTCCAGTGGGGTAAGTTTTAATTGTTATCAATGTAAATGCTTAATTTTTCTTTGGTTCTTATTTTGATATACTTCTTCTTTTGTGGTATGAATTCTTGATTTGGTTTCTGGTTGTTTCTAAGGAGATCATAGGACTGCATTTGATTTTTTTTTTAAAAAAATTGGTCTTCCATGTCGGTTATTTTATAACCGACGTGATAAAATAATCGGGAAGGGTTTATCATGTCGGTTATTTAATAACCGACGTGATAAAATGCATGGGAAATGGTTTATCACATCGGTTATTTAAGAACTGGTGTGAGAACCCCCCCCCCCCCCCCGCGGACTGGTTTAGCACGTCCGTTATTATATAGCCGACGTGTTAAACCATTTCCTAGGGGTTTATCACATTGGTTATTAAATAACTGACTAAATAAACATCCTCTACACGGGTTTATCATGTCAGTTATATAATAATCGACGTGATAACCCCCCCCCCCTTCCGGTTTATCATGGCGGTTATATAATAACTGACGTGATAAACCGGACCCCTTGGTTTTTGCACGTCAGCTATTAATTAACCGACGTTATAAACACCACGATGTTATGTTTTTTATGTCGGTTGTTAAATAACGACATAAAAAACAATATTTATAACGTCGTCCGTATTAACGTTGGCTAAAAACCGATGTAAAAAATGAAAAATAACCGATGTAAATAACATTTTCTACACTAGTGAACTTATAATATTTATTTCCATGACTCTTCATTATGATGTCTGATATGAAGGGTATGATGTTCTAATGCTATGATCATGTTCTCATACCCTTATGATCTTGTTATTCTTATATATCTCCCTTGTTTACCATCATAATCTAAGCTCATCCCATTCTTATGTTTCCTTTCTATAGGTTATAAAGAATGATTTTATGTGGGATTAATAAAGGGGAAAATCATTAAGGGACATGTTGAATATCTTTCCCCATATTAAAATCTTATGTTTCCACGTTTTCAAAGACACTAAACTATTATGGACCTTGAGAATTTATTTTCTATATTTAACTAAATATTAATCTAAAATTATTTAATATCCATGTATGTTAAGTCTGGGTCACTATAGTTGGTATAAAAGGAAAGGATTAGTCAACCATTGGAAGCTAAGATGAGAAAACTTTAGTGAGATCACAAGGGATGTTGCTAAGGATATTTCTAGGGATATATCTAAGGATAAGCCTTAGGTTTCATAGATTTAAAGTTAGGTTTCATGATTTTGGAATAAAATAAGTAATGTTTCATGATTATATTGGTTTTTACTATGATAAGTGTTTTTCATCATATGATTTATGGTTTTAGTTAGAGAGATAAATAGAAGGAACTCAATTAACATTCAATGTTTCAGATGTTTAAAGTATGTGAATTATGAAAATATATTTCTTAAGTGGAAATATCATAATGATCATAAAAAGGTGGAAATATTATTGGTTATATTTCTGAAGATAAAGTGACTTCAAACAAAATGTGAAAGGTATGGGATGTTATAATAGTATTTTTATGGTAAACGTAAGAAGCGTGATTATATTTAAGTTGAGGAACCTTAATACATTATTCATATTTCATATTCTAGGAAATGGGTATTAAATAATAATAATTTGAATCCTCAGTAATGGTTTAAGAATAAATTTGGATGATTGAAGTGTATATGTTTTGGAATTAAAATATTATGTTATATGAATCATTAAATAGATCAGTATTTTCATTATATGTTTTTCATTAAGGATTTAAAAAGATATATTTAAGGGTGATGAATACTAAAAAAATATATTTAATGGAAATTTTATATTTTCATTAAGTTAAATTAACCCTTAATGTGTTCCTGGTATTGAGAAAATTCTGTTTATCATGGAAAAAGAGATGATTGATATGGATGAAGAAATTTGGATAGTAAAAATTATCATGGAACCAATTATTGATTTTGTTGACAAAGTGGTCTATGATATCATGGATTAAGTTTACAACTTCTTATATTTAATGAATATATCCATTAATCTTTTTAATAAGTAAGTATTTGTGTTTTACCAAAGGATTTATGGTAATTTAGGTTATTACTATGTTTCAAGAGAATATTCGGTGAGGGTATTAACATGTTTGGAATGTGACAACCAAGAGATACTTTATGATATATGGGGGATCAATTTTAAGATTATTTAGTGATCTTATTTATAAATTTTATTATTCTCATCTTTTGGAATGGTTACAAGGTTAACCATTTATGAAATCGTTTATGTTAAACATTGGATGGGGTTTTAGAGATTAAATTATTATCTCACCGTATGAGGATTTGTGCATATTGGATAACATATGATAACCATTTTATTGTGATGTTAACTAAATATATATTAAATTACTTATAATTCTACCTCATGGTCTATTAGTACTTCAGGAATTAAAAATTCACCTTCATTTCTTATAGTAAGAGATGAAGTGGAAATCGATCAAGGTATAACCAAAGGGTGAGATTGTGCATATGGAAATGAATATAACTAAGAGTATTTCTTTATGTTATTAGATATTAAACTAATTCCTCAACTCTAAGAAAAGGATATTGAAAAATATTTATCCTAACACCTTCAATTTAATTGAACTTATGGTCTTATAAATTATTACATATTTATAGTTTTGAAGCCCTTAACTTCTCATTGATTATTCACTTTCTGGTGATCAATTATATTAATCACTCACTATAATTATTTACATTTTTCTTCAATATAAAATCTTTACTTCCGACCTATGTTCTCCTATGTGTAATCCTATTTATGATTTATTTTGGGTAACAGTTATGGTTCCAACTTTCCCTTTTTAAAATACATTTTAGTATCCATTTTTATTATGTGGGTTTCTAAGAAAGGAACTTTCAAGTATAAAAACATTGATAACCAAAATGAATTTTGAAGTAAAAAATCATTTTAATGGGGGTATAATGTAACACCCTGTGATTTTGTGAAATTTTTTTCAATATAATTTAATCATTTATATATCTTTAATTTCATGCAACACTAAATATAGCTTATGTTATATTAAATCACTAAGATATTCTTACTTTTTATGCAACACCAAGTCGAGATTATGCTAAACAAAATGCATATAGTATATCAAGGTACATGAAACACTATTTTTGGCTTATGTTACACACAATTCTAATTTCCTTTGATATCTTGTGTTACATGAAAGACCTAATTTTAGAAAAAAAATAGTGTAATATTAATATTATAGTTAAAATATTATTATAGTTGTCACTTTTCCCTTAGAATGGATTTTATGAGTAAAATTAATAAAATTATGGGAATATTTTAAAAAATTTATATAAGAATAATTATTTTTTGACCAATTAACTAGAAATAAAAATAAAACCCTTTTTGAAAATATAGGATATCATTTGTTGGGAAACTATATTTATGAAATCAAACACATTTTACCACAATAAAATAATTAAATTTATTTTAATAATATATATATATATATATTATTCATAAAACTATTTAACTTTCATATTATGTTTTTTATATACAACAGATAAGAATAAATCCAATTTTATGAATAAAAATGTGTATTTTTCAAAAAGGTTATTTTTCAGCCTTTTAATGGTGAACCCATTTTAAACCTAATTTTTGAAACTTTTATAATTTTTATTTAAAAAAATAAAGTTAATTTTTGAAATTTGAATATCAAATTTTACTTTGGGTGAATTTTTGGTATTTTTCTGAGAAGTTCCATTTTTGATGAATAATGAAAAATACTGAATTTTAATTGAAAATTGTATTTTTTTCTAACTTAATTATATAGTTAAATTAGATTTTTAATTAGTTTAAAGTTAAATTAGATAAATTTTATATCAATTAATACAATTTATATCATTTTAATCAATTTCATTTTGAAATTAGATATAAAAACAATTAAAAAAATTGAACATTTTTACTTTAAAAACTTGTTGTTTCATGATGAAGGAAGAGCGGCAGCAGGCGGGGATGCATCTTGGACTGCAGTCTGGCCCTGTCAAGGGTGCGGAGCAGGACATCCATGAAGGACCCAGCAACGGTCAACCAGGTGGTTGAGCTTGCCACAGTGCTGACAGAGTGGGCGAGGGCGGTTGTCTCCATGGTTCCATCCACGAGTGCCAGTAGGGAGGCCACCACCACGACCTAAGAGAGCAGTGTGATCAAGGCTAGGGACGGGTGGGGAAAGGGCCCGATGAGCCTTCCCAAGGAGATGATAGACCTGCGGAATCTCCAGAGACGAGGGGCTGGCTAGCATTTCTGTAGTCGTCGTCGCATATTCCGATTGGGTGGCCACCACCACGACCCAGGAGAGCAGTGTGATCAAGGCTAGGGACGTGTGGCGCATAGGTGGGGAGGCCACCCCAATATCTTGTAACCCAACAACATGTTTATTCCCACGGGGAACGGGTGAGTTGTTTCAAGGTTGTTTCGTCTTGACCCCAAGGTTCAGGGTTCGAGTCCTCGCAAGGCAACGCGCACTATATGCCAGTGATCCTCTCATGGGCCCCTCTACCCCATTGGGAACTGGCCTAAGCCCAAGTTTTGTCAACCTTGGGCCTCACTGGGGACGTGCGGTGCGCAGGTGGGCAGGCCACCCCAATACCTCGTAACCCAACAACACTTTTTTGAGTACATGTCTTTCAGATCTTGTACATGCTGGTTTTTATCAGCAAATGAATATTGGAATAGGTCTCTTTTCTCCTTCACATATTTTCTATGCGGATGATATTCTGTTGTTTGGTAAGGATGATAGAGTTAATATCTGTTATATTAAGGTGGTTTTTGAGCATTATGAAGTTGTTTCTGGTCAAGTTATCAGTTGGGATAAATCCTCTGTGTTCTTTGAGGAAGGGATAATTGTTTCTAAGAAAAACAGAGTTTCCTGAAAGCTTAGGGTTAAAAGAGGGGCTTTACCTTTTAATTATCTTGCGGTTCCCCTTTTATGGGATGCTATTAAAAGGTTTAATTTGGAAAATATCTATCTCATGATTCTCAATCATATGGCTACTTGGAAAGGTAAATCTATGTCCCAGGCAGGGCATGTCTGTCTTGTTAACTCTGTGATCACTTCCATGTGTGTCTATGTTGTTACCTTATAAAATGGCCTATAAATCTTCTTAAAGATTTGCAAAGGCTGATTTGTAATTTTATTTGGACTGGCTCAATCTATGAGAGGAAGCTTGTTACAGTTTCTTAGAGTGATTGTATTCGGCCTGTTGATATGGGTGGCATGGGGATTAAAGATCTTAAGCGCTTTAAGGAATCTCTCATTAAAAATTTTACTTGGTCCCTCTTGATTTCCAATGATTTCTCCCTGGAGTTTCTGTGTAATAGATTTGGATCCAAGTTGCTAAATGGGTACTCCCTTTATGTCCCTTCCTCGATAGAGCCATCAATTAAACTTGCTTATTTCAGTCTCTCACAATCTTCTAAATGGGTGGTTTGTCGAAACACGTCTTTGAATTGCTGGAGGACTATGTGGTTATCATGTTCCATTGCTGAGAAGATTGTGATTCCTTATGATTTGAAGGATCTTTCAATTTCTGATTTTCACAACAATATCATAGTTCAGGAGTTGCTTCCTGATTCTCTGAAATTGGAGCTGGGACGTTATCATTATTCTGTGATGGATACTTTGATCTGGTTGCCCAGTCTTACAGGAACCTTCAGCACTAACGGGGATTATAGAGTCATGTGTTTTGAGAGTTTTTTAGTTACTTCTTGGAAGATTATGTTTCACTCTTCTTTTATTCCATCGGCTCAATATTTTCTCATGTGGAGGATTTGGAAGTGTATATTACCTTTGTAATGGATATTACTGCGAGTTGGGTTCTCTCTTGCACATGTTTTCATTCGTTGTCTTGCTTCATATGAAACGGTTGATCATTTATTTATACCTTGTTTCTCTTCATCTAGTTTTTGGGATTATTTGAAGGGGGTCTTTGGATTCCATCTGAATTCATGGAGTTTTGGACTGCTTATGGATTCTATCTACCGAGATGATTGCAGCTCTCATGTGAAACCACTTCTTCTCTCTACAGTTTCAGTGTTGGTTTCCTTTATCTGGAGAGCCCGAAATGCTCTTGTCTTTGAAAACAAAATTATAACAGGTTATGTTGGTATTCTGGAGATTCATATTTTTGTTCCTGCTACTTCACATGATCGAAAATGTTTCATGAGGAATGATGTTTCAGATCTGGTCATATTGTAAACTTTGAGTGTTTTAGGTAGATTCAAGAAGCCGATTATGATGAAATATATCTGGTGGATCCCTCTGATCTCTCGGTGTCTCAAAGTGAATGTGGATGGGGCGGCCTCAGGTGCGCTGGGGCCTTCGGGATGTGGTGGTATTTTTCACACATATAGGGGATTTGTTAAAGGTTGTTTCTATCACTTTTTAGGAAATAGCTGGGCGATTAAGGTGGAATTGTGGGCTATGATTAAGGTTGTTCAATATGATTCTTTTCATGGTTGGATGGCCTTATGGATTGAGTCTGATTCATCCTTGGCAGTTTATATTCTTAGAAATTGTTCAAGGAATGTCCCTTAGAGTATGCTATCTTCTTGGGATGATTGTCTCAAACTTGTGAAGTAGATTTTTTTGGTTGTCACCCATGTTTACAGAGAGTCAAATAAGGTTGCAGATGTTTTGTCCAAGCGTGTGATTGAGGAGGTTTGTTCTTTATGGTCCTTTGTGGAACCAACTTTATGTTATGATTTGGTTGATCCTGATGCTCGTGGTAATGTGCACACGCGTATTTTTTGACCCCATGTTTCCCCTCTTTGATGTTTTTACTTTTTTATTAATAAAATTCTTCTGGTAGTAGGCTTTGGCTACTTCTGAGTCTTCTGATTAATTACAGTGATTAAGGTAAAAATCAGTTCACTTAGTGGTTAAACTTTATCTTAAGGGGGAAATACCATATAAAGATGTCCAAAATACATTGTATTACCATATTTATACTATAACCTACATTTCATAAAAAATTTAAAATTATTTTATACACATGATGAAATGGATACCTATCAATAATGTTTACCTTTTTATATTTACAACAATGTCACTCCTCCACTATAAAATGGAACTCACCCCCACCCCACTTATTCACATCTCAAAATTCCTTTATATTGTATAAATAATGCCCAAATAATATCCTAAAATACATAAACTCATCCTATAAGCCTCATGTTTTGTTTAAATCCAGCCGAGGAAGCTCTTTGGTGAAAACCAAGAGGAGTTACCCGAAGAAGATGCAATATCCTTCCACAACCTCTTTTGTTTTATTTTTATTACACATACCATAAAATATTCTTATTCCATGATTATATAACAACTTCATTATCCTAAATATACTGTGATGCTTTTATTTTAATTTTTTAATCTACACTCACACACGCTTCCATCTAATGGGATATTCAATCATCATTCATGTGTATAGCAGACTACTACCTCACAAACCGATGTCATTTATTCTTGTATTGAAACCTTTAAAGGTTAGAAATAATGATGTAATTTATATTTTTATATGATATATATGATATTTATGGTGTATTTATTCTTATTTAATTATTATATAAAACATATCTTCAGGCTTGCCATTTTTTGTAAATATGATAACTTTGTTTCTCGACGTGTGGACTACTGCCTCCTCAAGGCGATGTGATTCATTCACACTTTTCGTGGAATGTTTTACGGATGGGTTTAGTGAATTTATATGCTATTTATGAAATAATAATTTTAATATAATTTTAATATATGTGTATATATATATATATATTTTATTTACATTCTTTCTTTCAATACAAAAAGAAAACGGAAACAGTGTTCATACATATGTACGGCCTACTATCTCCATGAACAGTGTATTCAATTTCATATTTATATATTTTATTGATTATTATTAATATTTATATACTGAATATACATATTTATATAATGTTTTAAATTATTTAAATAATTAAACCATAATCTAATTAATAGGATCAAGAATAAAAAGTCAAACATATATGAAAAACAAAGCAGATATTACCCAAAACATAACATTAGCATGGAATTGTTAATAAACGGATAATATAAAGTCATATTAAAATAATATATGGTATTAGATATAATAATATGGATCTTTATGATATTTATAATAATCTTATATTTATTATATATAAGTTGTTAACGTGTATGAAAAAAATTATGACTTAAGGTAAGTATTTTCTCATCTCACTTTTTATTTTCATGAGATGCATGTCATATTCACAACACGCTTCTTTTGTGTGGTGTATATACCACCCTATTACATGTCATATAATTAACTTCTTATATTTCATGATATTAAAAGTTTCAATTGATTTTATTCTTTTACATACCTCAAAATTAAAAAGTTACGCAAGTAGAAAGGGAATTTCATCCCACTTTATTATATTCATGAGATACATGTCATATTCACCACTTATTTATTTTATGTGGTCTATATAATTCCCATAAATGTATTATATAATTATCATAAATAAATTTATGGGTATTTACATAGTCATTTAATTATATCTATTTCAATGGGTTTTATGGTTTGAAAGTTACAAAATTAGTAAGGTAGTTTTGTTGCAATTTTCCTTCTTTATGACACAAGTTTTGTTATGAACCTATATTCTTTTACAAGGTGTACATAATACCATTTTACATTATATATCATTAATATAATTTTTTTTAATTATATTTAATGATTCATGTAATTTTATTTTCTTACATTGGGAGTTTTATTGAATGTTTCCAAAGTGCTAAGAGCTTATTGCAACAATCTCATCATTTTTTTGGATTGTTTATGATTGTGCTTCCATTGATGAAATATTATGATACATGTCTCAAGAAAACTCATGAATATTATTATACTCTATTTTTCATGATATATTCATTTATTAGTACCATTTTCCACACTTTGGTACTTAAGATAATTAAGAAAAAAATTAATAAAATATGACCATATTTCTCTCTTCGGTCGGAAATCTATTTTATTCAAAAACCTTGTTTTCTAAAAATATTTTCAAAAATGTTTTTAAAAGATATTTTAAACTCATTTTCAATGAAAATTATTTTTAAAATGTTTTATTTCTTAAAAAGTGTTTTAAATTATTTTTAAATATTACTTTATATGTTTTAAAGGATATTTTAAAATAATTTGATTTTAATGACTTCGAAGATTATTTTATAAGTTTTCAAAGATATTTTCACAAAAAAATATTTTCAAAATATTTTATGTTATAAAAATAATTTTTTAAAGTTAAAATTATATTTTCCTCAAGAGATATTTTAAATTATTTTTAAACCTTATTTCATAATATTTCACAGAGGTTTTCAAAGAAAATGATTTTGAAAATGTTTTAGTTTTTATAAATTGATTTTCAAAGAAAGGTTATTTCCCTTAAGAAATTATCCAAGTGATCTTTAAAAATCCTTATATGTCTAAGATGATATCCTTTTATATATTTTATTCTTTACTAGGGATATGATTCAAGGTCACCATTCATATTATTTCTTTGAATGGTTTATGACTATGATGAAAAGTTGTTTATGAAACCTATTTCTATTCCATGGGTTATACCACAATAAAATTCTTATGAAACTTCATTCCTTTCATGGGATATTATATGATTATGAAATATATCTATTTTCAATAGTATATGATATGATGAAATATATTTTATACCCATTTTATTTCATAGGTTATGATATGATGTTTATGAAACCCAACTCTTTTTATGTGTCATGATATGCTGAATGTTTTATTATCTTATGGAACAAGTATATATGATCTATTTATATGATGGATGGGACCTATATCTCCGTCCAATTAATTAGGTAATGATAAATGTTATATGAGCTCAAAGGATACACGGGTTTTATCCCAAGCCTGAAAATTAGAGGGTATATTTCTTTTATCCCAAGCCTAAAAACAAGAGCATACACAGGTTTTGGCCCAAGCCCAAAAAAAAGAGGGTACATGGGTTATTTCCCAAGACTGAAAATAATAGGGTAAAAGGGTTTTTATCCCATGACCGAAGTAGGTAAATGGTTTATTAGCCCGATAATAACATGTTATGAAGTTCTTGTTCGATATCCTTGACATAAGATTTTATATTCTTATGTGCTCACCAAAATTCAATATATTACTTCCATGTTATGTTTTCATGGATTATGCTCTTGATTACGTTATGATTCATGTATTGTGAACTGAAAATATTTTTTCCATAACTCTTTATTATGATCTTTTATAAGAAATTTGTGATCTTCTAATGTTATAATCATGTTCTCATACCCTTATTCTCTTTTTATGCTTACATATCTATCTTGATTACCATTATTGAGTATCTGAGCTCACCCCGTTATTAGGTTTTATTTCCCCAGTTAATTAAGAAAGGTTTTAAGTAGGAGTACTAAAGGGGAAGATATTTAAGGTAGATGTTGAATATCTTTCACCATATTAGAAGATTATGTATCAAATTTTCCAAACTTACTAAACTATTATAGTCCGTTGGCATGTATTTTGTAATGTGTTGAATATTAATCTAAAATTATTTAATATCCATGTATGTTAAGCTTGGTTCACTATAATAAGGGGACCATTTTGAGTGTGAAAATGATTTTTCTTAGCCAGTGAATACACTATAGAGTGAATATCCATTCGGTCATTCCCTTAGTGACCATCATCAAGCATCGAAGATTATTTTTGAGGCTCTTTGTTATAAAGGTATGTACATTTTATTGGCTTCTTCATTTCTATTTTATATCATATTTTTATAAATATGTGATCTTGGGATTGTTTATAATCACTTCCATTAACTAAATTTTTTTTTTAATATCCTATGAAACTTATCACCAATATCATATATCATAAGTCTTAATAGTAAATAATTCTATCATAGCTGGATTTACAACTCTTGGGAGATATTATCCCATGATATTTATTGTTAAAATAAATCTAAAAGTATATATAAAATATAGAAACTCAATTTGGTCATCCTTGTATGATAATGAGTACACTAAATTAATGGGACTCATGATATCCAAAGAGATATGAGATATCTTTAGAGTATATGTGAAGGAACTTTTAAAATTAAAGAAGATAAACTACATATCTATATAGCTAAGTTTTAAGATAACAAAATCGTATATGATGAAATAGTTGATGATTACTTCACTATAGTGAATGATATATCTAGTCACATCATTGTATTTAGCGATACAAGGGAATATCCATCCATATTCTAAAAGTTAATGATAAATTTTCTTTATAAGTTTGATCTAAGGATGTACAGTTTGGAATATAAGGAAGTCTTGTCACCTTATGAGTTTAAAACACACTCATAAATTATAAAATGATGAAGGAACTTATTTTTAAAAATAAATACAAGGTTTAAATGGAATTCCATTCCATAAAAAGGCTTAATATCCATGGGGGAAGTTTAGTCTTTGAGTTAATCAGAATGTGATGAGGAAAATAGTGATGAGCATAATAGGTTAATGGATTTTATCTCTAAAAATATATAAAAGGGAAAGGGTAAGTATGTAGGAAAACTCCCACATAATTTCATCTAATAGTGTAGGTTCCAAGAGCTAATCAAAAAAATATTAAGTTGAGAAAAACTTTGATAATGTTACTCCTGATTCAAAAGGAGTTAAGGAAAAATTTTAAAATGAAAGGTTTCTAAAATTATGATAAAAATTATGTTGGAAATGTATGAAGATAGCAAGCCAAAATTCATATAAAGACCCAATAGTTTCATGGAAGAAATGGTTTTAATGGTTACTATCAGTGTTTTGGAGTATTTGGTCATAAAAATTATATTTTTTCTACAATATGCCTCTCCCATGGAGTCAAATAATTCAAGTACTGAGGGTGTATATCTAGTGAATAGAAGGAACATTTTTTAGAGGAATCAAGAAATGAATATAAATTTATCTCAGTTACTTACCCAAAATAGATTTTATTATTTAGAGTAATTTTGTATAAGGTGTGACCAACAATTTAACTATGTTGAGGAATATATAAACATGATTATAGTACAAAATTAAAATGATTTTAAAGTTAAAAAGTCTCATAGAGGTAATGAAATAGAAAATTCACTTACTGTTGAAGTGTCCCTTAAAGCTAGTAAGAGGGGAAAGCCATAGATTCTTAATAGTGGTATCTCATCACATATGACTGGGGACACCAATAAATTTATGAATATTAATGAACTTGATAGTGTAATGTTTACCTTAGGAAATGAAATCTCATTAAGGATAAAACTAATTGTAGGTTCTAAGATTTAAGGCCAAAAGCTAAAGTAAAAAATATGTCTTATTTATTTATGGTCTTAAACATAACTACCTGAGTGTGAGTCTACAATGTGATAAATGTAATAAAATTATTCTCAAAAGAAATACTTACCTCGTGAAGAGGATCAAATATGGAAAATTTATCACTATAGGTGAAAAACAATGGTAAACTTTTTCAAATTGGATAGTCAAGG
This sequence comes from Viscum album, assembly GCA_963277665.1. Lineage (NCBI taxonomy): Eukaryota > Viridiplantae > Streptophyta > Magnoliopsida > Santalales > Viscaceae > Viscum > Viscum album. Next base: position 416,427,039 of record OY728121.1, on the reverse strand, counting down.
AATTATTTTTATTGGAGATTAAAATATGAAAACAGTTTGTGGCATAGAAGATTGGGAAACCATTATAAAATAATTTTAAACAAAATTTATATGGACTATGTGTTAAGATACCTACCTCATATAAATAAAGAAATATAATAAATCAATAAAATCTTTTAAAAATGAAAAATGATATAATTATGTCACAAAATGGTGGAAATTCAGTCTACTAAGACACTTGAGTTAATATATTCAAATTTCTGTGGGACAATGATGCATAAATCCAATAAAGGTTATATTTACTTCATCACATTCACTGATGATTTTTCAAAAAAGACTAATTTTATGTTCATAAATTATAAGTCAGATGTAGTGGAAATTTTGAAAAATTATAGGAGAAGAGTTGAGAAAGAACTGGTGGTGTATCAAGATGATTAGATTTGAAAATGGTAAGAATTTCACAAGAAAGTAATTATAATCCTACCATTATAAGAATAAAATTAAAAATTTATACATTACTCCTTATACACCCCAAAAAAATGTAGCTTATAAATAAAGAATAGATTCTTGGCTGAGATAGGGAGAATCATGCTATTAGAGTGTAAAATCTCAAATATTCACTATATATAGGTTGTATTCAAAATAATACACATTCAAAATAGGTGTTTTTTAGACCAAATTCAAACATGACCTCGTATGAGATGTGTTATAAGATAAATCCAACTATGGACTACTTTAGGGTGTTTGTTAGTCCTTTATTTAGGAATATAGGGAAGAAAAATATGTAAAATTTTGATAATAAATTCAAGGAAGGTATCTTTCTAGGGTAAGAATTCAATATAAAATCATATAGCTACTAGAACAATAAGCTTTATAAAATGGTAAAATGTTATGAGGTAATAATTTTTTAGAATAAAACTAAAATTAATATTCTAGGTAAAGTATATTTTTGAGTACTTTAATGAAGGAAATTAGTAGGTTCCTAGGAAAACTAGTGAGGAACAATTTGGGAATGAGCTACATGTAGTTGGCATTCACTCTGGTCAGACCAGTGATAAAGAAGATGCTTCTAAAAATGAGAAATTGAAGTACCAAAAGTTTAAGAAACATATGGAAGTACAAAATATAATTGGTAACCAGATTGATCCACTTCATTCCATAAGGGTATTTAGGACTGATTACCAAATGGATATTATCTCACAAATCAATCCATATTCAGTCATTGAGGCCAGTAAACAAAAATAATGGGTTAATTCTATGAATGATAAACTAGATCATATTAAGATAAATTTCACTTGAGATATTTTACCTAAAATAAAATACAAAAATGTAATTGTTTCTAAGTGGGTATTTAAAAAATGAGCTGAATAATAAAGGGGAAGTATCAAGGAACATGTTCAGACTTGTATACAAAGGATATTCAATAGTGGGAGGAATTGATTTTTAATAAAACATTTTTCTAGTTACAACACTAGAATCCAAAAAGATGATCCTTAGAGTTATATATTATATAAAATTAAAAATATATCAAATAAATATGAAATATTCATTCTTGAATATAGATATGGAAGAAGAATTATATATTGATAAGCCTGAAGGATTTACTCTAGAAAGTGATAGAATAGGGGTTTAAAACTGGATAAGGCTATCTATTGGATAAAATGGTCCCTAATAACCTAGTACTCAAAGTTTTATGCTTTCCAGAGGTAAATTTTGTTAACCAAGGGAAAATTTTAAACAACCTATACATAAAATAAATGGAGTTAGGTACTCTCATTATAATTTTCTATATTAATAATATTAATTTTTCAGGTGACAAAGAGTGTAATTTTAATGAATTTAGTAAACAAATAAAGAATCATTTGGGATATAAATTTTAGGTTAAATGAATTACATTTTAGGATTTAAAATTCTATAAAAGGAAGATTTTATTTTTCCTTCCTAAGAAAATCATTCAAGACAATTTTTAAAAAAATACAATGGAAGATGGCAAACTAGTGTCCACCCCCACATAAGTTGGGATAAAACTTGTAAAGGATGTTAAAGGAAAAAAGTTTGAATAAAAAGACATTTATAAAACTAATTGGTTTTTTACTTTATCTCACTACATAAAGACCTAATAGTATCAACGTAGTGACCCTATGTACATGGTATCAAAGTCATCCAGAATAATCCCATCTAATGGATTCCAAAAAAGTTTTGAAATAAATCAAAGGAAACTTGAAATTTTGGATGATGTATATGAAATGTGAGAACCTAAATCTATATGGATTTACTATTGTTGATTATGAAAGTGACTATGATTAAAAAAGACCATCTTTATGTGGAATTTTTCAATAAGGAGGAAGTTGTGTGATTTGGAACTATAAAAAATCAAAACATTGTTACATTTAGCACTACAAAGGTAGAATGTGTAGTAGATATAAGTGTTTTTACCTAGATGATCTAGATGAAATGACTACTTGGAGAATTTAAGGTGAAAATTTAGAAACCACTTAGAATTGTATGTGATAATCAAAGTGAAATTGATATCTCTAAGAATATAGTGGAACACTCTCAGACTAATTAAATTGTTATCAAATTTCTTTTTATTGAAGCGAAGGTTTTTAATGGGGGTATAAAGATATAATTTATTCCCACTAGATAAAAAATTATTGATACATTCACCAAATTAATGAATAAGGGTATATTTTATACTTTGAGGTAGAAAATGAAGGTTTATCACTCCCATTTCACTTGAGGGGCTTTGGTAATACCTCCTCTATAATTTAGATTTTTTTATCACAGAGGGAGAAGAAGTGCAAAACGCCACGATTTTTTTTTATTTTTTGAATCCATAAATATTATTATTGAAAAGAAAAGGGATAAAAAAATTTATTTTTTTGGATTAATGGGTAGATCATCCAAATAACTTGGCCAAAAATTATTTATCATCAAGAGATGGATTCTCTAAAAAAACTATTTTATCCAGTGGTGTGGGGTCAAGATAATTCTATTTGAGAATGGTTCTACATTGGTGATTATTGGAATGAGTTGTTGAGGTTGATAAAAAATACAAAGGGGGAGATTGAAAAACCCAAATTAATTTTTAAAATATGGCTTTATTTATCATCAACCATAAGTAATAATCATTATACTATGTTTATGTATATTTTTGTGTTAGCCTAAACATACTTGAGATGTTTTGAGGATGTTTGAGTATGGTTATGGAATTTTGTATTTATAAGATATTTGAAATATTCTTAAGTAGGTGATGCATAATATATTCCTTATAACTTAATAAATTAAAAGGATAGAGGATTTGGAGAAATCAACAAGGGCAGAGAATGTGTAAGATATGAATTTTTTCCTCAGATCAAACAACTAAAAAATTATAAGATATTTCCTATAAAAGTAAGATCCACACTAGATTATACATAATATGTTCCTTCGGATTAAGGCTTGAATTTAAAAAATGTGGTGAAATTTTAAAGGATATATAATAAGTTTAAAGGAAACATAAGTAGTTTAAAATGTATATGTTACATATTGTTTCTGAGTTTAGGTATAATATTTCAAATATAGATAATAAATTAGAGTTATATCCAATGATTAATATATTTGGTTATAATGTTAGATATTTATAAGTCATAAGTAAGATGTGAACATCTTATATAACAAGTCTATATCCTGGGAAGTGGAAATTTGTAAAAGTAAAAGTCTCTTACACAATACATAAGCAGAATAGGTATCTTCAATATGGATCATCTATTCATTGAAATTTAGAAAATGTAAATTATTATAATAAGGTATGTATGATATTATATAACTTATATATGATTCAATTATTAGTAAAAAATATGATCATTAGTGGAGAATATAGAAAATATAGAATATGATATCCCCATGCCATAGTGCATGATACTCTAAAATAAATTTCAAGATTCTTTTCTAGAATTAAAGATCAAAAATATCATGATCTTGTGATTGTGTAATGATTCTAGAAGAAGTTTTAATAGGTATTAAATGAGAGTATCATGGGATATTTATTGGAATTTAAATGGTATATTTAAAATCCATTATCATGGTCAAAGCTAGAGTATTCTTCTAGAAATTTTTAACAGGTTTTAACATAGAGAATCATGAGAAGATCGAATAACTTAAATTTAAGGATATTTCTATATTAAATTTTTTAAATTATAGTGGTGTGATTTTAAAATGAAAATATATATTGGGAAATAAAAAAATATGTTGAATATTAAGAAGTTGATATTGTGTGAATTTTTTAGAAATTTTATATTAATGAAAGAAGAAGAAGAGGGTATTGATAAGTGTTTTATATAAATTTATCATCTATGTTGAGGTATGAGAATTTTTTTCTAATAATTTGGAGGCTTAAGGTTGATAATTAACAAGACAGTTGTTTGCTTACAAACAATCATGCACATGTCGTGTATTCTGAAATCTTGAGAAGGAAGGTTGACTTGTATACTACTCTATTGATATTACTCTAGTAGAAAATGACTGAACTTGAGGATGAAGATGTTATTCATATATATATAAATACATCCTAAAATTAATTGAAAAACATTTCACACCAAAGTAATAAGATAATTTGGAAGTCTGGTGGTTCCATTATAAACAACACCCCTAAAATTTTTCTCACTCTATAAATATTCTAGGATGAATCTAGTTTTTATATTGTACAAACATACAAAGCCTCACAAGATTCAATGAATAAAATTGACTATATCTTATAATCACTTCAAAATTATAATGATAATCCATGTCTTAGAACATATATCAATCCTATCAAGAAGTAGGTACCCACATTGGGATTGAATCTTGTAAAAAATTTAGTGTTCTTTTAATTTTTATATCATAGTTGTATACGGGTGAGGGATAGATTAAATAAGATAGGATCATGACAAAAAAATAGAGGTTAATTTATAAAGAAAAATTTGTAAAAATTATTCCACTAATTTACACCCCCTTACTGGTACATCGACTAATTTGGACTCTTCATTTATAAAGTGAATAATATAAGTTAATATGGTGATAATTAAATACCATTTTAAAAAATAAGTGTTATATTCCTTCTAAATAAACACTTATAAATACTTTGAACATCCAACTAGGAAGGTCCATGCCAAATCAGGGTGCCCAGGTATTATCTTTTGTAATATGAGCAAGAAATAAGGTGAACTTGTGATTTTAGTTCCTCATCCTTCACATTTCCTTTGGCTCCCACTTATTTGAGAAACCCAAAGAGTTAGGATACCATAATAATAGAGTTGGTTTTATTTATATGAAGGATTTTGGTTAGAAAATCCACTAAATTATCCAAGAATCATATCAAATATGATAGGTATGATTCCCTACTAGAGGAATATAGTAGATTTTATCCATATATAGGATCACATTGGGATATTCTCAACACTGGAGGGGTGAATAAGTGTTAAGTTATTTTTATTAAATTTATATTTTTCATCTATTTATTTAATCATATATGCACTATTATGTAAATTTATTTCTCTTTCCCTCACCATACTTTCATTCGTCCATCACATCAAAATTCACACACACAAAATGGGGACAATATATTTACAAGGACCACCTTTCAAAATGAGAAGGCAAATCCATTGCATGATCTACATTTAACCAATATCATACAAACCACTAGTATCGACCTATTATTAAAATAGGTAGTATTTAACCATGTAATTCCATTTCATGTATCCCAAAAATTGATTTCTTATCATGAACTTTATTGCATACCTCACCTTAGTGTATCCATCACTTTAGTGCAACCCACACATTACAATTATATGAAATGTGGTAAACAACCAAAGAGACTTTCACTAATCTAGACTGATTGTTGATTTGTTCATATGTTTAATGTTTTTTCTCCTTTTATCCATTCAAAATTGAAAGTCGCCTATCCTATTTAAATTCACAACATAATATACAATAACTTCTTCTTATTCTTCTTTAAAATAAAAAACTAAAGAACATATTCACTTATTTTTCCTATTTGTATAACACCACATACAACTTTTTTTTAATTATTAAACATTATAGAACTTAGGGTATTCTTTAACCACTTATTCTTATTCTTCTCTTTCATAGATGAAAGACACTCCTCCTTGCATGCACTATGCAAGCACTGTTTCCCACACTTTTTGCTTCACTCTTAAATAAGGTTCTTCAAAGACTAAATTAGAAAAAATTTCTTCAGAAATTATCTCCCTTTTCTTCTTATTTTTATCTAATTCACAAGAACAAAAATAATATATATCCCTTTTTTCATTGAATCTTCAAAAATTATGGAGTCAAAACTTCCCTTATTTCATTTGACTTCACAAAATATGTAGTGGATTCTATTCTTCTCTCTTCATCGATACTATATTTTTTCCAAGTAAAATATAGTATCAGTTCTCACCCTTAGTTTATATTTTACAAACTAAGAATAAATAGTGATTGTAAAATTAGATCTCATAAATTCATTTATCTCTATATTCTTTTATATATTCATTATATTTAATTAATATTATTTCCATAAAATAGTTTACGAAAATACCATGATCTTCAGTATTCAAAACTTTCTGAAATATCACTCTTTAAAGAGTGAAGTGTATTCATCTATATTTAATTCACAACTCTACATTTGACTTGCCTAGAGACTCAGATGGTCTTCTTTAAATCCCCAAAAAACATCAATTTGAAACTCTATAAAATCTAATTTACAATATATAATACATGTATACATGAGAAAATCCATAATTCAGTCAAGGGGTTTCTTTAACTTTCTATATGAAACTCTCATCGATCTTATTATTCTTAGATCTCTCAAAATGTTTCTTGATAAATGTCTCTAACCAAAAAATCATGATATTCTAAATTTTAAGCCTTTTCATAGCATCATATGATCTTATCAATCATCAGGATATATAATTCTGGAATAACAAAGACTTCTTAAATTTCATAAGTCTTCATGTAAGAAAAAAATGATTCTTATATGAACTACACTAAGATGGATTTCTATCAGATGTAGTTACTCATACATGGTTGAATATTATGTCAATACTTGGTATTGAGATAAAGGCACTCATTTGTTGATGACTCATACATGAACCATTTATTCAAGAATCCCTACATTTTTCAATTCATTGATCTGAGTTCATAGGATGACTCTTATATAGTTCTTCCCTAATTCATATGTGGATACTATAGTCTAATACCTTTACGAATTTTTAACTCCAAAAAAACCTAAACATATTACTCGTATGTAGCTTCAAATGACTCATACATTCCTCTAAAATGACTCTTATGTTATTCAATAAATGACTTTTACATAATCATTCCTTTGTCAAAATATTCACTACATCAGAGTAAATGACTCTTATATTGATCTGAATGAATCATTCATTCATCTTAAAATTCAAAATTTCTTCACTATGTTAGAGTAAATTACACTTGCATAGATCTGGATGAATCATATATAGTCAAAATTAGGAAACAATAAACATTAAACCAGAATTCATAATGAATAATAAATTGATATCAAAATCATTATAATACACCTCAGGGATCTTAAACTCATCTGAAAAACATTTATAGTGACATAAAATGACTTTAATAAATATCATAATATTTTTAAATTGCTTTATACATCATTCCAAAGTAACTTGGAATAGATTTACTCCTCCATCAGTGATTAAAAATAGTACAATTTCACTTCTAATTCTAGTTTTAAATCATATTTTATAAATACTCATTCATGGGATGAAAATAACTGATAACAATAGAGTTCATGTTCAGTAACCTTTATATAGTTTACTAAATCTCACATATTCCTCTTACAAAACAATTTTATATATTTTCAAAATTCTTAATTTAGTATAGCCTTATTGGTTATTGGAAAGGTAGTTTAAAATCCATTTTCTCTTCATTTTCATAACAATTGTACAAGATATATTCATTTACCAGCTTATATAAACTTTAGTCTCCTTGTAGTAAACAAATATTCTACTTTAATTTTATATTAAACTTTAGTAGATAGTTCTTACCAAAAATTTAATAATATATTTCATATTTTGAAGAAAAATACTACAATCACCAAATATTAAAATAGGTTCCACTTAGAATTTTTCTAGATAATTATTCCAAAAAAATATATTCACTCTTCTTCCCTCATCAATCCATTCATTGTATCTTCATATTCTTCATTGGGTGTATTATTTCTTGACCACCCAATTCTCTAAATCCAATCACTTCACCTTTACCAACATAAGACTAGATCTTATAAAACACAATAGTAGGAATCCTCTCTTTATAACATCACATTATTAATATCTTTATAATCTCTAATATTCACCACAAATTGACTTTTCTTCCAATTAATATATTGAAAACAAATATAACCAACTAATTCAACTTTCTACCAGAGGGTACTTCAATCTCCCCCTTTGTATTTATTTTCCACACATACTTTAATTTACATTCAATTATTCTCCCCATTTTGATAATAAATGAATATATGAATATAAGGGTACTATTAAAATATATTGATACCATTTGTAAGATAATCCTTGATACACTTTTAAGATTCCATTTGTAGTGTTCTAAAATCTTCCTTCATGCTTAATTTAAAGCTACATCTTCTCTGTTTTTTCTCTCCTCCTTTATTACCTTCCCTTTTATTGAGAGAACCAAATAACTTCCCATGAGAGAAGGAATATGTCACACATTTCATTAAAATGTGGTATCAATTAATCAACTCTAATTATAAGTGATATGTCATGACCTAACCAACTGAAGCATGCCTGACTGGAAATAAACAGAGTGTGACACCCCAAGATCACCTTCAATAGGCCAGGGGTAGGTGACTATCGTCGAGTAGGAATAACACACACAAGGGAGGAATTATTATAAACTACTTATACAAACACACATAAACATATCTATACACCAACATAATGTGGATAATATAAACAACTAATACTAAAAATTAAAGCATACCAACTAATCCCACATTAGAGTAAAATGAAAAAGGTCAAAATACATGCCCATCAAAAACTATGAAAAGATTACACCATACTAACAAAAGGGGAATCTATAAATATAAAACTCCTATAACTATTTGTGGTATTTCTAGCCAAATATAAGCTCCACATAATCCTATAAATCCTAGGACTCTGTCAAAATGAATTTATTCTGTATAATAAAAGACACATGTGGGTATATCCCATACAGGGGTGAGTATATATATGCCCAATAAGATACCCCAAAATCCCCAAACACAAATCATCAAGAAAGGAGTTATATCTAAATCATCAGAAAGGGGAATACACTAGATAACCCAGATATTCTCAAGGAAGTCTCTAAGTCTCAAGGTGAGTTCTATCCTCACTACTATCCTAGGGATACTGCTTTAAGATCCAAAGTAACATTCATCTGAGAGAAATCACTCATAGAGTCTCACTGTGCAGATAGCACTCTTCCAAGAATTCATACTTTTCTATTCTTTCCATTGTGTAGTATGAGCAAGAACTCACAAGGTATCGATACATAAGTAGGGTATCATTCCCAAGGCCTATGGTGGATACCTAAGTCTTTCTAAAATAACCCAATTAGAAGGTAATCACATTCCCTTGATGTTGAAAACGGGATAACTTACCAACCCAAGGGAATAATGATAGAGGATCACACCTTAGACCACAAAGTAGGATACCTAACTCTATCCAGAACTATCCCATAGAGGGGAACAATCAACCTATTCTTATGATGCGATACCACACTATACCTTCATAGGTATGGACCAAGGGAGAACAAACACACTGATAATGAAACTGGAATGGGGGATCAAGTACTCCAACCAACCTCAGAATGGGTAAATGGCACATACAAGGGACATATGGTGAGTCCTATTAATTTTTTCCCTATATGTGTATGTGCACATGAAATCCATCTTATTCCCATATACTCTAGTCATTCCCATGTACATAGACCATGTCCACATACACCAGCCTTGTATGTGCCCGAGTACGTTAGGGGTTCACCCATGGTTGTTGTCTTGAGGACCATACAGCAAGTGACCAAGTCACACGATTATGTGATATTTGAATTTATATGTAAACCCTAGCCACTGGAGAAAGGGTTCAATATAGTGTGTGTTCTTATGAACAAAACACCTTATAGATCGATATTTCATATAAATCCCAGATCTTTCAGGTGTCTTCACTTGTGACACCATTACCTATGATTTCACTCCTGATTCCACCGTAAATCTTGGATCTGGGTTGATTGAGAAACCTCATCTTTAGTGGTCACACTCTACCCACCCATTCATCAGAAAAAACTCTTTATCACTATCCCAAGGCAATAGCATAGTTTGACTCATGAAAACACCATCACTCATACCATCATTTAATCTCCATAATCATCGTTATATATCCTTCATGTCATCAATCCAAACACCAAACTTGTGGTAATGATCCATTACTCTAAAGATTTATTTCACAAGGATTAGTTCTGAGGTATATTCAAATAATCAGTCAATAGAAATATTGATAATGAAAATTCAAAGAACAAAGGGAGAGAAACACAAAATACAAAAGTGAAAGATGAATTTTGGACATAGTTTGGTTTAGACTTCATTCATTGATATAAAATTCAACATAAAATGAGTAAATTAAAGTATAAATCTAGTCCTAATTATTAGAATAAAATTAACCAACTGTAAGCAATAAAATTATCTGTGAATTAATTTTTTTAAAAATAAATTCATGTTCATTATATAGAAATAGTTAATGGGGATTAAAGAAAAAAAATGTCTTACCTTGATAATGGATTGATTTCCAATGAAGAATAATTTTGCATCATTTTCATTTTTAAGATCCAAGAACACCCTTGATGATGAAAATCTTTATAGTATTCCAATCATCGATCAACGATCCCATCATCCTCCACCAATGCTCTTCCCCATGGTCCTATCCTTAAATATCTAAAGGTTTCAAACAACCCTATTATTTGGCTATATACATGACTAAATAGAAGATGACTATGTTTTTGGAGATTAATAAAAAATAAATTATTTAATTAATTTATTTGTTCATTATTTCACATGTGACATCAGTTAAAAAAAACATGTGACGTACACAAAATGTATTCCATGCCTAGGGTAAAGCCCACATTTTGGAATTAATAGAATCCTTGGTTTTTCCATATGATACACCATTAGGAATAAATTTCATTATTTAAAAAAATTATTTCCAATTTTTTTAATATATTTAAAAAAATTAATATATCAATACTTAGCTTCCATATGGACCGAATCTCTACATTGAATTTGTGCCAAACTCAAAAAAAATATACTTTAAAATACTCCAAATTTTTACATGGAAAAAATATATTATTTAAATTCTCCCCATCTTGGTGGTTTTCATCCCAAAAAGTAAAAACCTACTCATATAAGTGAGATTACTAGACTTGGAGTTGGTTCTCCCATGACTAGGATCTCTTCAAGAGGTTCCAATTCTACCATCGATCATGAACCAAGTGAATAAATCATCTATGAAGGATCTTATCTAACTAATCCTTAGTCACCAATAGGTACTCTATGAAGGTATCTATATCCTCAACATCTAACCCACCTCAATCGATAACTTATGACAGGTCATGAACATATATCCTCAGTTATGAAACATGGAATACATTCTACACCTGGTCAAACTATTGTGGAATTGATAAGTGGTATACTTCTTCACCAAACCTACACAGTATCCAAAAAGGGCTAATGAACCTTGTAGATAACTTGACTCATTATCCTAATATCTAAAATCCCCAATGTATTAATACCTTGAGGAACACTTGGTCTCCCAAGTTAAACTAAAAAGGAATCCATTGTCAGTACGCATAAGACTTATAATGGCTATGGGTAGTCCTCATACACTCCTAAATGATCTACACCTTCTCTATTATCACTTTCACAAACTCTAGGCACATAAGTTTTATCTCACTTGGATCCATCTGGCATAGTAGTGACCTAAAGTGTTTCTAAAATGGTTCCATACAAATTTTGGAGTTGTAACTATTTTTATACGCAAACTCTACCGAGGGTAGGTGATCCTATCAAGTGTATCCAAATTCCAACACACAAGTTCAAAGCATGTCCTCTAGAACCTCAATGGTCTTCTCTCTATTGAAATTTTTCTTTTGGTGGGGTACCATTATCAACCACAACTATGTCTAAAAATCCTCCTATAATCCTCTCTATAATTAGGATGTGAAGCAAGAATCATCGTCTAAAATGATTATTGATGGAACTCCATGAATATGTACTCTCTCATGCATGTAAAAGTGTCCCAAAATATCCACTGAACTCTAATTTTGGATATATAATAAGTGTAAAAACTTAGTGAGTTAGTCTACAATCGCCTAGATAGTTTCATGACCTCTATATGAGAATAAAATTCCATTTATAAAATTTATAGAGATATTGTCCCACTACCACTCTGGCATCTCAAGGGATTGGGAAAAACCTGCTGGTACTTGATGCTTAGCCTTCACATACTGGAAAGTGATGAATCATGATATAAGATCAATAATGATCATATTCATATTGGGACACAAAAATTAGCATTAAAGGTCCTGGTATATCTTCTCCACTCCTGGATGTACTGCTGAGGGGTAAGTATGAAACTCCCCAAGTACTACCTCTCATATCATGACTAGAAACACCATTAATCCATGAAAAGGGAAGACATGCTCCCCACCTTCATAAAAATCCAACAAGATCATTTCATATAAATATATATAGGACCTCATAATTGATATCTCCATGTTGTGCCTCCCTATTGTGATGAAGAAGAGGAGGAGTAACAACTAATGACTGGAGGTATGCTGCTCTGCCATCATCCACAAGGGTCTACTGCAAATAAGATAACTGCACTGTGGTGTCAATCAAGATATTAAAAGTGTATTTAATATTAAGATAATCTCCCACCACGTTTAATTTCCCAAGAGTATAGACTATTTCAAAATCATAGTCATGCAATAACTCCAATCATTGCCTCTACCTCAGGTTAAGATCATTATTTTAAAATATATTACGGAGAATCTTATAATAATTATATATGATGAATAACTATCCCAAAAGATATTATCACTAATATTTTAGGGTGAAAACCACTACTGCTAGATCCAAATAGTGGGTTGGGTAATTATTCTCATAGGGTCTCAACTACCAAGACCCATAAGTATTCATTGAATTTTTGTGCATCTAAATTCATCCAATCCCATCTCTAGAGGCATTGTAGAACACCACAAACTCAAAACCCTCATCCAGTAGTATCAATATGGAGGAACTCATCAACCTCAACTGCATCTCCTAAGATTCATATGTTTATTTCTCCATCCACATGAAAGGGTTACATTTTTTGGTCACGGCGGTTCAGGGTGCATTGATACTATAGAAATAAAGCATGACTCTTCAATAATATCCAACTAACCTAAGGATTATCCATACCTAAGTCATTATCTTAGGTGGCTCCCAAGATAGAACCATCTTGATATTTGATGGGTCCATTATTAATCCTTCATCTGAGATAATTTCTTAAGAAGTGTATCACTCAAATCCAGAACATACACTTAGAAGGAATCACATAAAGTTAGTGCTCTCAGAGTATATCCAGAACCATCATCAAATTCCTCACATGCCCCTCCTATAACGTTGAGTACACAAGTATTTCATTAATGAATACCACCCAAAATCAGACTAAGAAGGGATGAAATATATGATTCATGAGTCCCATGAACACATCTAGGTAAATCATCATACCAATGGGAATCATAAAGTACTCATATTGACTTCAGCAGCATCAGAATATTGTCTTTGGTATATCCTCCTCGTAAACAAGGAGTTGGTGATAACTTGACCTCAGGTTAATATTTGAGAACCACTTCTCCCCTTTCAACTAGTTTCAGTATTCATCGATTGAAAAAAAATAGATACTTATTCTTGATATTCACTTGATTATAGAAATGGTAATCCACACATAAACTCATGATTTTGTCCACCTTATAGGCAAACAATATTGATGCTTTACTAGAGGACACACTAGATCTAACAAATCCTTTACTCTGCAAATCCTCCAACTACACCTTCATATCTTGAATCTATATAAGGTCCATCTGGTATTCAATCAAAGAAATCAAGATATTCCATTGGTGATGGTTTATGAAGAAGTTTGTATCTTGATGAGGAGGTAATCCAGACACATCCTTAGGGAAGACATCCTCATAATCCTCCATAACTATAAGAAACTAAAAGATCATAGTGTATGATTCTCCAAGGGTCATAATAGATAATTAATGATAAATCAACTATATCCTTTTTCATATGATCCCCTTCAACTCTCTTAGGGGTTCCTTATCACCAATGAAGAAAAATCACATCCCATCAACCCTAATTCATCACATCCTCTTCCTGAGATATTCAATCTATAAATAGACATTAGAGATATAATACATACCTATAGTGACATCATAAGTCCCCACCATAGCTATGAATATAAATATCTCTCCTAAAAGAGTCAATTCACATGTTAGTAGAAGTTTTTTATCATAAAATCTCCCCTGGTTGGAGCCTATAAAAATAATGGTTAAGATAAAGGATCCAATTGAATCTCTAAAACTCATATAATGGATGTAATAAGGAAATAATGGTTTCCACCTATGTCAATCAAAATTGAAACTAATGTGAAAATATATATAGATCATACCTCAAATAATACCAAGATCCTCCAAGTTGTAAGCCTTTATTGCCTTCAGCTATCCATGTCTATGAACACCATCTCCCTGATCCTAGCATTGGCCACTTTGGGTTGGTAGTATTAGTAATAGATTATAACATCATCTACCTCCCAATACTATCCTAGCTCATATCCTATTTCCTCCAACCAATAGACCTACCTACTCAAGTATTTTCCATTTCCTTAGTGTACAATTGATTGTATCTCTACCTACTGCATGGAGGGTTAGGAAATACCACATCATATAACCTTTTCTATCATAGGAGAAACATAACCTCTCTATAAGTTTACTCGAATATACCTAGGATCCCTGATAAGTTGACCCTCTATCCTAATACAGCCTCTAAAGTCTCCCTATATGCTTGGATCCCTGATTTTGATGTCAACTACCAACTACTAAGGTATCAGCTATAGGGTTTCCACTACTTGAACCAATGTTCAACAACTATTTAGTTAAGAAGATCTCCATAACCAAGGAATTCTCCAGCACCCCAATATAGGAATGGGTTCAAAGATATACCACTATAGCTCAGATATATTGGATAATTTTATGCTCAAATGTATGTGCTTGAAATTATTTATCATGAACCATATCCATGGAATACCATGAGAGGTTTGTGAGTCTTGATGAATTCACTTTGACTGTAATGATGACCATTTGGAGCTCCAAATGCTCGTGTATATGTACTACATATAAAATTTATAGATAAAACTCCTCTACAAATAAACACTCAAACTTTTTCCAAGTGATAGTTTTCTCATAATTCATTTATAATGTCAAGCTCCACTATCTCCCTATTTTCCATGGAGAAGTATTTCCTCTAGGACCACCATCTTGTCAGGATGTTTCCATACATGATGGAAAAAATTGATCTAATACCTCAAGATAGAAATATACTACTGGTGGGTCTAGATATCCCTGAAACCTAAGTTATCTTTATCTCTATAACTTGTCAAGTGGTCTTAGCCTATGCATGTCATCTTCTGATGCTATTGAAATAATCATCTCCTCAATGGGTGGAGGTAATATTAGTAATCCACCTGGAGGAGCCACCTCCTGTATAGGACCTTGAACAAAAACCTCATCACTAAGAAGATCATCATCATAATCTTGCTTCAGGATTCTAGTTGGCTACAATCATGGTATAATCCTAAAATAGTCAAGATGCACCACTAAAAAAAGAGAATATCTGGGGAGATAACTCAAAAGGACATGGAAAATAAAACTCATTCCTAAATGATGCATGTATCAATATTTCCCCCATAACCAATTCCTACATTTACTGATTCAATAAATAGGTTATCAAATTATTATTTAATAGATATGTTATACATTGCACCATCACTAGGAGATTCAAAAGGAGGGTGATAAATAAAATGGATTTTTACTCTCCAAAGTTGACTAGAAAATTCATCAAGATTCATCCCCCTTTTTGACATGTGAATTTGAAACTAAATATATATGAATATGAAGGGGGTAGAATAAAAATATCTTCTTCCAGGCATCCTCTAATAAATTCTGAAATTTCATTCCAATTGGATTATCCATTCAGATTTTATGATCAGAATGGTGGGCTTGTTTTATGGGCCTTCAAATATGTCCCACAAATTAAATGTTAATTAGGCTCCCTGGATCTCCTTGAAAACTTCAGAATTATCTCTTTCCATAGTTTAATTAATTTATCCAAATAATTTTATCTTTATAAAGTAAAAATTTTAGATTCTTTGGGATTTAATTATGGGATCTTATTTTTTTTATGGGCCTAAGGCCCATTATGATTTTTCTAAAAATTTTGTGTTCATTTCCAAAAATATCCATCTTCCCTTATGATTCATACATTGATAATGAATTAAAAAATGTTCCACAAAGAGTGATAAATCATAACCTAAAATATAAAATTAAAATTATTAAAATTATTTTTTCCACAAACAGATGATTAATTTGGCCCAAATTTTCACTTTAAACATGAATTACACATGTGATGAGAAATGAAGTTCAAATTATAAAATTTACTAAAATTGGTGCTTATTTAATTTGAAAAACGTGAATATTAAAATATAAACAATTAATATTAGCCTCTTTTAGTGGCTAATCATACCCCCCCCCCAACTTGAGTTTTTCTAGTCCTAAGAAAAATGCATCTCAAAAATATGAAATCAAATTCCCTTTTTCAAGAATATTTTAACATATAATTCTCAAAAAAATACATCATGCCAAGAAATCATGAAATCCATAAAAATAATTTCACACATGTTATGTTCGCAAGAATATTCCAAGCCTAATACCATTAAATTATTCAAATTCATCATCACATTTAATCCAATTTCAATTAAGCATGATGATGTTTTGTGTATAACAAAAGACATGGGTCACATTTTCTTGTTCAAGGGGAAACAAATGGAAGTGCTAGTGGGAATCACAATAAACCTTAAGATGAGTATACAATTTTATTGTTTCCTTTTTTTTCTATTTTCTTTTGTTTTGTCTTTTTTATTTTTAACCATAATATAGATGAAAAAAACTAACTCTGGGTAAGACAACTAAAGAGTCATGATCCCCAATTGTTGGATGCCACACATTTTTTCAACACTATACTCTATAATAGAGATGTAATTACAAAATCTGGGAAAAACAACTATAGATTCAAGATAACTACGTTTTGAACTCCACACATATAGACAAAAAAATTCTCTTTGTGTTTTTATCCATTTTTTGGATACTCAAATTAAAATAAAAGTGGCCCCAGAACCTATGAAATAATTAAAGGGACCCAATAACTCAAACTTACACAAAAACTCCAATGGATGTGTATTATGGCATTCATATTAAAAGGATTAAAATTTAAACATATAAATATCACATCGTACAATGGCACATTCCAAAAACTATACTAAAAAATTAAACATGCATTAAAACCATAATCAAGGCATTCAAAATCATTTTACATTCAGTTTTATTGATTACAAATGTACATTAACACATGTAAGGTTAATGAATTGATCTTTTTTGTAAAATCTCATATTTCCACTACCCCTAACTTAGAATGACACTGCCCTCGATTTTTAAAGATAAGTGAAGAGTGAGTTTAGAATTGGTAGGAAAAAGGGGGCGAATATGATTTGAAATGAATTCATGGAACAAAATCACTTGATTGCATGTTTATGACTCATCAATAAGTAATTGATCATATTGTATTCATGTCACAATTATAATCATCAGGTATGGTTGAATGCAGTATTTGAACTCTAGAAGGCATTTGCTTCATTTGAAAATATTGAAGAGCTTCAGCTACTAAATCTTAGTCACAAAAACATTACATCACATTGAAACCCCCAAGGGGGTTCCTTTGATAAAATAATTAAAAGACAAAAAATTAAATAAAATAAATAAAAAATAAAAAACAGAAGTCTAGTTGCCTCCTAGAAATCACTTAGTTTAAAGTCATTATCTTGACTTGGACCCCCCAACATACCCAATACTATCTTTAAACATTTTAAGGATTTCATTTTTTACCATCTCTACTATATTAGGATTGAATATTTTGGGTTGTATGGGAGTTTTATAATATAATTCAAGAACAATCCTATGTTTCTTAGTGAATGGGAACTCCCATTAATATTGAATATGACCCATAAAATTTATTTTATAATATTTATTAATACATCAAGGAGAAATTTATTATTATTGCCTTTGAGAGAGGATGAAATGAAATTTTAATCATTTTTTGTTATCCCCGATGAAGGAATACATGGGAGAGGGGGGATTGACCTATAATTCGAGCTCATGTTAGATAACAGTTTCATACATAAGGTGATGCCTTGAATTGTACTCAGAGTCACTTTTCAAGTATGTCAACATAATATTTTCCTTTTGAATAGATGTTTCAACCACCAAATTGGTCATTTGATTTTTAGAAATGGGTATAAACTATATGTTTATGGTTTCTACCAATGTTTCAATGATAATTAATCTAGAAAAATCACTATTGGATCCATATAAAATAGAATCAAGCCATAGATTCAGTTTTCCATCATGTAAATACAAAAAAATTAATTCCTCTTGAATAATACATCCATCAAAATTCCTTGTTCATTTTCAAGTTCATTTTCAATATTAATTATCAAATTCATCTCACGAACTTCCTTATCATCACTAACATGGGTGCTCAGGTTATAGATGTTGAGATCGAGGCTCATGTTTTTAAAGGTTATTGTGATGTTCCCATTCCTAACATGGATTACTGAGTTGATTGCTACTAATAAGGGATGACCAAGGATGATAGTGGTTTTCTCCCTAGGACCTAAGCTTGGGAGATTGTCAAGGAAAATAAATTCAGTAGGGTAAATGAAATTTTATAATTTCACTAAAATATTCTTCAAGATACCCTTTGGAATCCGAATAATACACTCAGTGAGTTGGAGAGTTATAGGATTGGGTTGGAGATCCTAAAGACCTAACTAAAAATAAACAGTATATGGAATAAGGTTCAAACTAGCTTTTATATCACATAATTCCTTGATAAATTTTTTCTCGCCAAGTTCAACATTGGTGTAAGGACAACTTGGGTCCCTTAACTTAGGTGGAATAGTTCCTTGGATGGTGGTACTCACAAGAGATACCAAAAGGACTTGGTTTTTGTATAAAAACTTCCTTTTGAATGTACATAAGCCCTCCAAGTACATGGATTATAAAGGTAAGGTTTCTATTTAATCAAGAATGGGTATGTTCAAATTAACATGTAAGACTATTTTACTCAATGTTTCATTCAGTTTGGGTTTGGACTTTCCTCTCACATGTTGAGGTAATGGAGAGCATTGTAGGATTATTTTGGGATGTGGTGGTTCCTAAATATTATCAGTAGGATTTTCAGATTCAATGAGTTTATCATCGTCATTTTCTGAGATATTTAAGAATTAGATGTATTAGTAATGGTTTTTTCATGTTTTTTAATGGTTTTACCACTCCTTAAAATATTCACTCCATTGATTTGTTTGTGATATGCTTTGGTGTAATTATATTCTTCCATCAAGGTTGGTGGATGAAAAACTTGAGTCATTATGGGTTCCTTTTTAGTTTGTTTTGTTTTCATTTCATGTTTAATTTATGAGACTACTGAGTTAATTTTTTCCATTTTCTTACAAAATTTATCAAGGATTGGTTGATGAAAATATTGGTTAGGGTATTGTGCTAGTTGTTTTACCCCAATATAATGATTTGGTTATTGGATGTAATATTGATTTGGTTACTGGATAAGTTGTTATAATTAGAGTAGTGGATGTTTGTATTGAATTGTTTGTGATTGAAATGGGTTATTTGTTTGAAAAAATTAATTAGGGTAGGTTTTTATACATTATTGTTATGTTGGTTGTTGATTTTAATTCCAAAAGAATCCTTGATGGTCATTATACCACGGATTGAAAGTGTTTTAGTATTGTGGATTTTGACTATTAAATGCATTAACCTCTATTGGAGGTCCTCCTAAAATAAAATCCTTGATATAAGGAATGTTTGGGCTGTTTTTAGTATTATGGTAATGTTTTGTTACAAATTATGCAAACAGACTCAATGGTTTGGGTTTTGTGGACCTTCACAAGATCGATCTTTTTGACCTTCCTAGTGAGTGTCGAAAGTTTTTCTCTAATATTTTCTTCTTATCCAAGATTGGTCATTCCACTAGATTTGGAAGTCTTCATGTAGTAAGGTTTTGTCCCCATGTTCAGTTTGATTTAGAAAGATTTTCTAAATACTTATAATCATCATTTGGGGATTTGTTTTTTAATGTTCCATTACACATAATGTCAATAAACTATTTGTTACTTGGCCCAAACCCTTAATATAAAATTATCACTTGTTCTAGGATTGGGAAACCATTTTTTTGTATCATTTTTAATGTTTCTTTGAACCGTTACTATGTTTTATAGAATGTTTCTCCCTCTTTTTCAAAAAAAAACCGGATGATCTTTTTATGTTCAATTGTTTTGTGATGGGGGAATTATTTTTTGTAGAATTTTCATTTTAGTTAGTCCCAATAATGAAGGGATATTGGTCTAAAATTATTTAACCAATTAATTTTTCTATCCTTTAGATAAAAAGTAAAGAGTCTCATTTTAGCTGATTCAATTTGATTTGGTGGGAACATGGTTTCAACAATGTCATTGAATTCTTTAACATGAAGGTAAGGCATCTCATACTCCATCCCATGAAAGGTTGGAAGGTGGTACAGTATGTGGGGTTTGAATACATATTGGGAATATACTATGGTATCATGACTAATGTATGAGGGTGTATTGTTCTTGGTAGGTGTGAGGTAGTCATTCATGGTCTAGTTTGTAATAGTTCCCATGTTAGGGGATTTCTCATTTTGGTTTCCATTTAAGTTCCCTCCCTAGTTTATTATTTGGTTTTGTGGAATATTATCCATTATATTGAACTTAATTTTAGATTCAATGATATTATGATGATTATTAACTAATTTAAGGATTCCCATGGAGTCAATTGACTCCTCACCCCTTAATTTTTCCAATCTAATAAGACGGGTTGAGTTGGCATGTGTATGGGAGGACATTTATGGATGGAAAGGGGAAAATATAAGATAAATTGGGGTGAGATAAAAGAAATGGAGGAGAATATAATGAGTTTCTAATATGACTTACTTGGGTCCCTCGAAATATTGAATATTCAATCCTAATCTAATCGAGATGGAGAAAAATGAAATCCTTAAAATTTTGAAAGATGGTATTGGGTAAGTTAGGGGGTCTAATTCAAGTTAATTACTCTAAACTAAGATCTTTCTAGGAGGAAACCCAACTTCTATGTTTATTTATATTTATTTATTTATTTTAGTTTCTTTTTATCAAAGTAACATTCATGGGGTTTCCAATGTGATATAATGTATTTGTGTCTGAAATTTAATAGCTAAAGCTATTCAGTATTTTCAAATGAAACACATGTCTTCTAGAGTTTAAATTCTTTTTTCAACCATCCCCGAAGAGTAAACTTGTGAAATGAATCCAACTTGGGTTTGAATTATTTTTAAATACTTAATTTAATTCAATTTAAGAGAAGGATTTGATCCTACGTTATCCCTTGTGGTGTATTGGATGACCTTTTTTAGTGGTTTCAATGTATTAAATTTGAGTGTTTCTTTCAATTAAATATGAACTTCCCAGATCAATCATAGATTTTTTTGTTTTTACTATCCTAAGGTTGATCACTTATAAACTTGGAGGATCATATTCATGACCACTCCAAGGTAGATGATCATTTTTAGCACTCAGGATGTATAACCTTAAAATTAGTGAGGTCAAAGGAGAAGTTACACCATTGAATGAAAATATTTACAAAATAATTGATTAAGAATTATTAATATGGGAAATAACATCCAATAAATCCTCTTTATACTCCCTTGGATCAATTCATAAGATGGTTATCCCTAAATTAATGTTATTATATCAATGGATGTGGGAAGTAGACTCATGCGGGTGGAATTGAAAAAGAAAAACAAATAAATAATGATCACTCCACCATTATGTGAAGAGTTTCACAAAAGATGATTTAAATAACCTCACTCCATAAGAAAATGGAATCAAAATGATATGTAAAATTAAATAATAAATGAAGAAGAAGAATAATAAGTATAACTTTTATTAATAAATGAAGGTGAACAAAAAACTTGAGAAAAAATAAAGATACGATTACAAAATGAAAGCATAAAATTAAAATTAAGAGAAAAAACATGGATCCCCAAATAAATTCACCACCAGATATATAAATATTAAATTATGGGTCCTAAGGTAAATTCCATATCAAGAAATTCCTTCCTTATTAATTGGTATATTCAAAATGAGGGTGATAAATAAAGGGAATTTGTACTTTTCAAAGTTGACCAGAACATTCAGCCAGATTCATACCACTTTTTGACATGTGAATTTCACACTAAAGATGGAATAATATGGATGGTTTTAGAATCGAACCATATTAGTCTAGTTTTCATATAATATCTTTCAAAATTTCATTCCAATTAGATCAACCATTCATATTTTATGCATAAAATGGTGGGCTAGTTTTATGGGCCTTCAAATCTAGTCCACAAATTAAATGTTAATTTGGGCTCCATGGATCTACTTGAAAACTTCAGAATTATCTCTATATATAGTTGAATTAAATGATCCCTATAATTTTATATTTCTATAGTTAAAATTTTATTTTATTTGGGTTTGAATTGTGGGCTCCACTTTTATTTGATGGGCCTAATGCCCGTTATTCTTTGTCCATAAATTTCTACATTCATTGCCAAAAATATGAAAATTAGCTTGTGATTTATCCATTGATCCTAAAAGAAAAAATGTTCCAAAAAAATTGATAATTCATATCCTAAAATACAAAATTCAAATAATTAATATAATTTTTTCCACAAATAGATGATTGATTGGACCCAAATTTTCACTTTAAACATGAACTTCTCATGTGATGAGAAATGAAGCTCAATTTATAAAATGCACTGAAATTGGGGTTTATGGACATTGAAACACATGAATATAAAAATATAAATAATTTATATTATCATAATTTAGTAGATAATCACTATATTTGTTTTTACCCATGTAATTTGGGGGTACACACCGGGTCATTCACTTTAATAACACATGGAATATAACCAAGTCATGCAGCCATGAGATATTTAACTTCATGCATAAACCCTATACTTAATGGAAGTGGGTCCACACAATGTGTATTCTTCCAAACTAAACACCATATAGATCATGATTTCATAAAAATCCTAGATATTTGATGTTTCTTAACCTGTTCCAATTCTACCTCGGATTTTTCCACTAGTTCTTACATAAATCTTGGATCTAGGATGACCAAGCTACGTCATCTATAGTGGTTGGATTATAGCCACTCATTGATCTAAAAATACACATCATCACCATCCCAAGTCACATGTATGGTTTGGCTCATGAAAACCCTATCACCCACACTATCATTGAATCTCAATCTTCTCCATCATGTCTCTATCACACCTTCAATCAGAACACCTAACCTGTATTAATGATCTATTGCACAAAATATCAATTGTACTATGATAAATTCATAGTTATAGTTGAGTCATCTATCAATAAAAATAAAAAAGATGTATGTTAAATTATTGGAGGACAGAAAACACAAGACACAGAAGTAAAAGTTGAAAATTTTCCATTGTTGTGTTGGCCTTCATTTTTTGATACAAAATTTAGTAGAGAATAAAAACAATGATCAAACCATTACTAATTCTAGGAATATAATTAATAAATTGTAAACAAAAAAATGATCTGTGAATTAATTTCTAAAAGAATTAATTTTTATTCACCATTTAGAAATCAAGAATGAGGTTTAAAAAAATAAAATAAAACATCCTGCCTCAATAAAGTATAAATCACTAATAAAGAAATATTCTACCTTATTTTAATTGGTGAGATCCTAGAAATCTATTTATGATTATAATCCCTATTGTATTTCGATCATCGATCCATGATCCCATCATCACCCACCAATTCTCCTCCCCACGGACCTCTATTAAAATCTATAAGGTTTGTGGATAACACTTTTATTTGAATATATACATACTTAAATTGAATAGGATTGGTTTTGATGGTATTAATGAAGAATAAATTATTTAATTAATTTTTTTCCATTATTTATCCCGCAACTACACTTAAATGAAACATTTAATGCACCCAAAAGTTATGCCATACCTAGGGTAAATTCCTCATTCAAAATTTAATAGAGGTCTTGATTTTACCATCTAAGACACTTTTTGTGATATATTACATTATTTTTTTTAAAACTTCCCATGTGTGATATAATATGATTAATATTTTTAATATATCAACATCGATCTTCCACAGGGCCCAAAACTCCATGCAGACTCCATGTCTAATTCTGAAAATATTATCTGAAATATTGAATACTATTACATAGAAAAAATATATTTGTTTCATAATTCATGTTTGGTATAGAAAACAAGAGGGGTCAATTTAGACAATAAGTTTTCCAAAAAATATTCATAATGTGATACCTAATATTTTTCAATTATAATTCATTCTCATGGGGCTGATCAAACAGATTTAATAAAAAATATCAACATGTAATTAAAATTAACAAATAGATCAAAAACAATCATGTAAAAGGATATAATTCCCCTTTAAAATTTAACAATCACTCACTCACAGTCAATAAATAATATAGAGTTGATAACATAATATTAAAAAAGTGTTTGACATACCTCAACTTTTAATCTTGTAGATTCTGTCAAGATTTTTAAATTCAACAAATAAGTGATAAAGATATTGAAAACTCCACCCTTTTGATAGCTACCCCTCATAGGATATAAATTATTCATCATGACTATTTTTCTTCAAGAATAACCACTAGGATTAATCACTTGATTCCAATTTTTATATTTTTAAGATATATTTTGATACCAGTTTGAGGACGCCATGATGGGTAACATCCTTATATATGTAATGATTATTGATTTCAAGTAGTTCTACCATTTTTTCACTTATAATTCCCAATACATAGTAGAAAAAATAATCGCATAATCTTATAAGGTGTATTTAAAAAATCTCTTAAATAATATACATGGTTATAATTCTTATCTCTCAAATTAGAACCTCGTTTCCTCTAGTTTTAACATGTTGATAACTCCCCATTCTATCATTAACCTTGATTATCAAGATATTTTCCTATTTTGAAATCATGGGTTTTTTATTCCTTTCAAATTTATACACATATGGTATAATATTATTTATTTTATAAAATTTATCACTTTCAGTATTTTTAGATTTATCCATCTTCTTAGCCTCTAAAAATTTCTTAGGCCATGTGATAGAGAAATATTTTGGAATATGATTATCCTCCTTCATGTGTATTGAAAAAGTTATCACAAATTATTTCTTGAAATTTTGAGTCACTAATGATTTTCCTATATTCTTCAATAATTTCTCTTATACAGTAAGTATGTTCAGGTATTTTTTGGATGTATTCCCTAAATTTTTTCATATTTTACACATCACTTAAACTGAATTGTTTTGTTCACTAACCAAAGAATAGTATCTTTGTTTCCTTACCTACATCAATTTCTATTATTTTATTATTCTAAAATTACTATGATATTTGTGATGAGTTGTTATTTACCTTTAATCATCCATTCTATAACTACTTTTGTGAAATATTCATAGAAATTATCAAGTAACATATTTTTTCAATTCTATGAATTATGAGTTTAACTAGTAGAACTTATTTTAATGTTATCTCTCCTCCAACAAATATATGCCTTTTGTAGATTTAATAGGTTGAAATATTATACCAACATTCAATAGCCTTATGTTCAAACTTTAAGAATCACCAATAGTAGCCAATGAATCTTATCCTTTTTCTTGTAATAATAATATAGTCACAATTTCAATATTTCAATTTTTGGATTCTAGTACACTTTTTTATATTAATTTTTAGATCCACAAATTTTATTCTTTCATATTTCCATACTAGATGATATGGTGGGTTTTTAAGAATTTTTTCAACTAGGTTTTCCATTTTTTAAAACTTACACTAGTAGACAAAACTTTATTAGTACCAACATATTTATTAGGATAATGTGTTACCTTCCTCTATGATCTTTTATTGGATTATTCAATAGATGAATTCAATATATTCTTTATATAGTCCTAAATAATTTTGATATAAGACTCTTGTACTCATTTTTTTGTAGAAGTAACTCTTCTTTTCTCAGCAATATGTAAAGTTTCAACTTGGGTGTTTTCCTAATTTCTAAATTTTACTACTAGAAATCATAGTATAGGTCTTTGATTTTATTGTTGGACTCTTCCATTTCATTCTATTCATAGATTAAAATTTATTATTTAAAAAATCATTATCAACGGATTTTCTAAATGAATTATAATAACTTTGAATAGATTCTATCATTGATAGATTATTTTTCTATTTTGAGATATTTATATAGAAACCCATGACTTTTACACATATCATTACATGATTTTTAACATAAAAATATATTAATTATAACCCAAATATCATGTTTACTCGTGTCTTTGTAAGTCTAGGTTCATAATACATCAAAGTGAGTCTAAAATAAAACTTATTTATTTAATTATCCATATTGAGATCCTAAATCCTTTAATTCCCTTAAAACTACATGGGATAACCATGGGAATAAAAAGTCTAAATGGGTGATCTAAAAATCCCATTAAGTAAATAAACATGATAAGGAAGCACTACATGTGAGTCAAAGGTATAACATGATATCGTAAAAGATATGTTACATGAGTAATCATATGGAAACATAATTTAAATAACATGATATCATAAGATCGTGTAATTATAGTAAATGGGTTAGAAACATAAACCATTACATAAAAATAAGTCAAGTATGACTATTGAGAAAAAATCACATGGAGGACGGATTCCCATAATATATTAGGTTCACTTCCTAATACCATACAGTATGTCTCATGAGACTAAAACATTAGTCAGTGCATTGGTGGCCTGTATAATTCTAGGACCACCCATTACATTCATTTCATGTACATGAATATGTGTTCCACATAATTAAATCAATCATAATTAATAAACATTATAATTACCCATGGAAATAAAATGGGTTACATAATCTTTCCTCATATCATAATCAAAGGAAAATTCATAATTAATTCATTTGATAAATGGTCATAAGTAATGTATTAACCTATCATAGGAAGGTATAGTGAGAAAGTTATATAAGTAATATATGTATATATATATATATATATATATATATATATATATTATAAGAATTCCATAACATTAATGGATATTTTTATTGATTAATAGAAATACATTTAAAAATATTAAAATCCATTCTTGAAGAAAATAACCTTGCCTCTTTAAAAATCAATTTTGAAAAAATAAAATTCAAAAAAAAAAATGGAATCTATTTTTTTTTAAATATCCTTGGAAACTTATAAAGTAGGATTCAAATAAAATTATGGAGGATAATTTTTTACATGTCTTATAAGTTAAAAAACATTTCTTTCACGTTTTTTAAGAAAAGTCAAAAAGTACCTCATTTAGAAAATGACAAGAAGATTCCTTTTAAACCATTTTATAAGTAAACCTGGGGTCAAATTTTTTTTAATAATTCAATGGATTATATTAAAACAATTAATTTTTTTTAGAAAACAGGGATTTAAAAGGAAAATTATTTTCAATTAAAGAGAGAAATGAAGTTGAATTTTATTAAAAACATTTTCTCAATCATTTTAAGTACTTAAGAGAGGAAAATTATACTATAACTTGGAAATTTAATTAATGGACAAAGGATAATAAAATAAAAGGGTTTTATTATAAAAAGATAAAGTAATTTTCTTCAATAGAAATTTATGCATAAAAAATCACAATTATTATGATATTGAAACATAAACCCTTACCACTTTAGTAACTTTTGAATCATAAATATCATGAATGAAGTAAATTAATTATAACGTAAAATATCATGAATTATGAATTATTAATGATATAATATTTAAAGATGTTGTATATACATAATTTAAAATAAATTAGGTTTATAAAGAACATCTTTCTCAAAGAAGAAAGTTTTGAGATGAAACCATTACCTTGAGTCCCGGCTCTATCATGTGTGTATTTTATATCTTATAAAATAAACTTATATCAACTATTTGTTTTCTTGATTACATTTTATAGGTTTATTACCTTATACATAAACCATTTACTTCATTTATTTCAATGACATATTTAATTAATTAATCATCTATTTCTACATCGGTTGTTTTTCATTCGTTCAGTTCATAAATCCAAAATGGAAACGGTGTGTTGATCATGGTCAAATGGGTCATTATTCCATAATATGTGGAATAATAATCATAAAATAATTATAATTTTTATTCCAAAAATTTAATTCTAAAACCAATCATGAAATATGGTTATGAAAAATGAACTACGTTATAATCATAGAGATGGTAGGTCGTACTTACACATGTATAACATTTCCATTTTTCAACGTTCATTATGGAAACAAGGTATGTAATGTCCCCAGATAGGTAGCCACTATAACTGATGCCTCGAGTTGGGTTGTCGCATGACCTCAGGTGTGCCTCCCCATATTCTAGAGGCTACTGACTAACAGCGCGGGTCTAAATAGGAACTTGGGGAGACTATACCTACTTTCCAGAGTAAAGACACAAAATAAGTAACACAAATACATAAAATGACCACAGGAATAATAAACGGATAGCATGAAAAAAACAATATGTAACCAAGTACACATGTTATGACAAAAACCAATGAATAATCTACATTCCAAGTAGTCATACCAAATAAACCAAGACCAGAACTAAAAAAATACTCTAAACCCAGACCCGAGTCCTAACTCAGTCTAGAACTCCATGCTCCAACACTTCATACCAAGCATAACGAAACATTAAGTCCCAGTCCAAAACCTATACCTAAAAAAAAGTATTTTCTCGGGTAACCAGGTTCCATGGAGGCCCAAGAAGGGTGTGAGTATAACTCAGTAGACCACCACCAATGGTGTCTAAAGAAATAGCCAATTTTTAAAAATGTGTATACAAGTATCATGTTTAATAAATAAACAAGTCAACAATGAGAACATTTAATTAATTATCTAATATTCATTTTACCCATTATGATTTCTAAAAAGAACCAAACAATTAACTCAGGTCACCCTGGGAGTCTAAACCAAGGAATAGGGGTGACATACCCATTTAACTGTAAAGGGATTAACTAACCACAACTCATCACTTACCCATTAGCTACAATATTTATTCAATTAATTTTCATCATTATTCACATTTCATCGCTTATTTTATCTTCATTATTAATTCATCTTCACCTCAAATTACAAGGGTTAGTCATTTACATCATTTAAAAAATTCCCTAAGTCAGTTATTTATCATTCATAAGGGCGTCACATACACTACTACTCACAAATAATTTACTAATCATATTTATCAACATACCCCAGAGCCTTAGTCTAGCAATAAGAATAGGTCCATGTGTTTGGGAATCATAGAGCCTTAGTATGACATCCCAACCCACACCATGACCATAACTTGGGAAGTATAGAGATTCAGTCTGAGATCCCAACCTTTCATTACATAACACTTAACTTGGAGCCTCATTCAATTTAGTTTCATCGAATGCAACCATTAAGGACATAGAGAATCAGTCCAACTTCAAAACTCATGCATTCCTAAGTGGGGTTTAGAGCATCAGTCCAACCCGTTGCATGGGAGGAGCATCAGTCCTTTATCCCACCACCATTCCATGTGCACATTCTTATACATCCATTCACCACACACATACCATATCACAACCATATTCAAACAATAACATAACATTCACAATTCATAATTTATCAATGAATTTATCATTCTCAGGCCACAACCCAATAACACGTTACCATTTTCAAACCATTTCTCATTAACCCATTTACATTATACCAAACATTTCTTTATGGCATGTTATCAATTAAACACAATAAAATTAATCTCACTTACAAAATATTTAACATTTTCCAACACAAACCATAAATTTTTTAACACATATATCATTATAACTAAAATACCCATTATGTAATTCCATAAACTTCACATGCTCATTATTTAGTTCATATCAAAACTATGTTATAATTACAACATAATTTTCATGGGTCCTATCTCACTAGCCCGTAGATCAATTAAATGACTACGGTCCTAAAGGAACATTTAGACCACATTATGGAATACAATACAATTCAAAATATTTATTTGAAAACATTTTGAATCTACCCTTTAAAACATGGACCTTCCTCTTTGAAAACTAAAACATGCCCAATGTCCTTCATTTCCATTTCAACCATCCAATACAACTATTAGACCATTTTCATACAAATGGAACCTCGACCATCTTTCAAACCTCATTTGAAATCTCTTCTAAAAACCCATCTTCAAAATCAATTTGAGTTTGACACCTCCTTTCAAACATTTATCACTTTCAAACATCATTTTCATCAATTACTCAAAAATCGGATCAAAGTCCCAAACATTCCATGGAATCATTTCAAAACCTTTCAACCAATTAGAAAAATTTGACAAATAAATTGTTCCAATTAATCCATTAACTTACCCTTGATCAATTACATTTTTTCTACCCATTCTCTCTCATAACACCCTTATCCCATGGGTTACCAATTTTACTAACCAATTACAAGGGTTCAGCTTACCCCTTGGGTAGCCCTAGGTTTGGTCTCACATCATCGATGAATCCAACGAGGTATGTGAAGGGTTTCACCCCTCAACATAAGTTCCAAATCACTTTTCATAACCCAAGACATCAAAATGCAACATGGAAATAAAATAAAGAAACTACATACCCACACAACACATCAATACTATGGGATAAATCATAAATACCACCTACCTCATGTTCGTTGATGAACGCTTTCTTAATCTCCACCCTTGATTAAAACTCAAACACCCGCTAAAGCCCAAACCTAAAATGTGGATCTTCAATTTGCACCCAAATGCACTCAAAATTCCAAATAATTGAAGGAGACCCATCCATGGAGGAGGAGGGGGATTTCGGTTAGTCACCTAGGGTAGAGGGGTCGAAAGGGAGGTGAAATTTGGTGGGGATTTAAAAATGATGAGACGGAAAAACTGTAAATTTTTTAACTTTTAATGGGGCACACGGTTTACCCACACGGTTTTCCAAAAAAATGCAAAAACTATTCACAAGCCACTATATAAGGGAAGTCGGGTCACATGGTTACTTGTAGATACTCGCATGGTTTACCAAACCATGTGGTAACCGTGTTCTAGCCCTCTATGCGAAATGGTTCCCTTTCCGCACGGTTTCCTAGGACAGGTGCACGGTTTACACTAATCATGCGCCAACTCTACAATATGAATTGTGGGACACTTTTCTGCACTTTTTAGGTCCCACACCCCTAGAACACTTCCAAAACTTCTCATGCACTCAAGAAACACTTCTTTAACCATAAAATAGATTTAACCAAAAAAAATTAAAAAGGATGTACCTTCACTAAAGATCAGGATCTTACAACCTCCACACCTTATAACACCTCATCTTCAAGCCACAGTTACAAGAATTTCTAAACCCTAAAAACCAAAAAGGTTAGACCACAGACCCACCGATCAACCATCACCTTCTGATTTTTTTCCCTAAACTCATCCATTCCATGGAAATGCTTGTACTAAGGAAACAGTCCTACCTAGAGAAAATTTCTCTCACCAAGTTCTATGATAACAATATGATTCTCCTTGAGGAAACATCCACCTCAACTCATCATTACCAACACCAAACATAAGATAAAGGTCTGGTTAACACCACTAAACCACCGCATGGAAGGATACCAACTGGGAACTAGATTACCCTATAAGAACCAACTGAAACACTCTCAGTCCGATCATCTTCACAAATCATGGACCAAGTCACTTGGTGCTATCTCACCCAGATTCTTTCAAAGCACTAATGGTGATCCAAACCCGACATCACTGGAGGAAACATCCTGAATTTTAACCACATCATGTGACCTACTGAATCCTCAACTCAAATCCCAACAACCTCAGTCCATTTATGAACATTCAGAATACAAAACCCAAACACACTCTTCATATCAAGGCACTCAACCATCCAACACCAAATCCAATGCCCGTCACTAATACCATTTCACTAAGATGGATTCTACCTGGGTCCATCCATCTCAAACCTCTGGTTATTCCATTAACCAACCACTTTCTTATTATGGTACTCCCAACCATATGCTTTAACCTATCACCACCCTTTTTTTGGCATTATGCACCTCCAATATCAAAAAAGAGACCAACAGAACTTCAATACAACTTTTAGAACTTACGTAACATGTTTTCCAGCTCATCACACCCAACATCCATGAGAACACCGTCAAAAATTGGCATTTTTTTATTCTATAGAAACCACCTATATTTAAAATCTCCACTTTCCATAATTATTTAATGGTAATTAGGTTCTTCCTCAGATCCCATTCTCATTACCAAAATGCACTTATCCATCCAACATTAAACAGAGGTGACTTACAGCCCACCTCATTCGTTCCTTTCTTCCCATACGAGTTAAGCCATCCCTGTTCGACTCACTCTATTTATGCTTAACCTCCGCTATTGGTATATCTCTATGTTAGGTGTCCATGAATCCTTTTTTACTTAAGACATACCACCCTCAAACATGCACACCTACCGTAGTCATCCCTGACATCTGGTAGAACTTTACCATCACAGAACTCACTATTCTTCAAACTGTTGTTGTGATTTAATGCACTCTTGAACACATCTCTGAGGAGACTAGTCAAATTAACTTAAGAACTAGCTCATTCCTGAAGCCAGTACTCAGCCCGATTGATCATCACACCCAAGACCAACCTGAACATGCACCTAACAGGTTTACCATTAAAATTTCAATGGAACCACATCTACTTCATAGATTTATCAACACATCAATGAATTAACATGAAGCTCCCCACCTTAAAAGTATAGTTATCTCTACTTTCCTCAATCCCTTTCAACTGTTGTGTCTTACACCTCTATCACAAGATAAACCTTGAACTTGGACATGGTTGTCCAACCTTTCCTGAAATAAAAAAAACTAATGTGACTCACTACCCTTTATCGGATTATAAGAAAAACACCCAAGGAATTCATCAAAATTTGTTCCATCCAAAGCACCTCTCCTGCAATTGGTCGTTGGTTCACTCCCTCACTACACAGCTCCCACACACATACCGCTCCTTGTGTGTATCCCCTGAGATGTTCCACATCAAACTAAAACACACTCAAGTCTCTATGCGTAAATCCAGAGCCTTCTCAGTGCACTTGGGATGATTTCAAGATATTAGACATGATTTTAACTAGTGAAAAGTATGGTAAGGATTCATTGAATATCACCACCACAAACTATCCACCATCATCTTCACCTCTCACCAAGAGGATACCTCTACCTTCCCAAGGTCTCAGGCTTCCTGCCCACCAATGCCTCATCCACACTAGAGCACCATAGCACTAATGAGTTTCCAACCAAACACACCACCACCTCATGACCCTCTACCAAGAGGTTGTGACCCAACATTCCTTTTGACACCATTATCATCACCCCACTGGAGTTCTTCTTAAATGGTCTCTCTGACCACAACAGATATGAAATGATTTACTCCACCAGTCCAAAATCAACTGGTTTCTTGTACTTCCAAGGACCCTCCACTTTGATTCCATGGAAACATGTTCACTTACATTCATACCACCTAATCACGTATCCAAATGGAATCTTTCATCTCTCACACATGTCCATCACCTAGAACTATTCAGGAACACCAAGCTCTCACACTCTCCTGTGACAAAACATAAAATCTTTCTCCAGCTCACAGGATCTGTACATCACCCAAGATAAACCCAACCAACATTTCCATCCACATATAA
This sequence comes from Viscum album, assembly GCA_963277665.1. Taxonomy (NCBI): domain Eukaryota; kingdom Viridiplantae; phylum Streptophyta; class Magnoliopsida; order Santalales; family Viscaceae; genus Viscum; species Viscum album. Next base: position 416,392,741 of record OY728121.1, on the reverse strand, counting down.
CTCCAAAAAACCATTGGTTCAGGTCTCCGAATGGTCTTTACCTTCACAACCACACATAAAACTAGACATAAGTACCCTAGTTCTTCCCAAATGTGATTCTAGGGAATAATTATGGACTTTTACCAAAGCCTGATTACGCTCACCATGCATCAATTACACATCTGAAGCAACCACATGTGCTTCACCTTCCAAGACACCTGCAACACTAGGCCAACCCCCCTTGAGGCTACCCTCAATTTCTCAAGATTATTAACTCATAGACACAATACAAGACACATCTCCCAAAACTGCCAAATTTTCCAATTATCCCTCTAGGTTAGTCCTACACTAGGAAACACTCTTTGTGTGCCACTACCAAGGTCCAAAACATTACCTATTAAAAACACACCCATAAGAACTAACACCCTAACTGACATATTTCACAATTAATCCTAAAAATTCAAATGATACTGACTCCCCAAATAGTAGTCACACCAAGAAAGGGTTACTTAATCCATACACACCAAACCTCAAACATTTATCCACTCACGGCGGTCTTACTACCCCCGTTCCAAACACTCTACGTCTAACACACCAAAAACCATTTACTCTAGGTCCCACATCAACGATACTCTCACACGTACACTAGAACCATGATATGAACACCCACTCTAGGATTAAAAACACAAATCGCCAGGTCTCAACTCACAAGATTCACCACATTCACATTAACAGCCTTTATCTCACAACTTCAAGGTCACAACCTAAACAAAGACATAACAGTCAACATTCCATTTAACGAACACACCCAACTCAGTAAGATCTCATATCCCACAACCTAAGGTCTCAAAATATGGAACTCTCACTGCCCCAACCACCCATACAAGGGATCAAAAACCAACACAAGGGATAACAACCACTGATATCCCTAGAAGTCCCATCATTTCAAAAATATCAATTTTATTCAAAATAAAATTTCAAAACATTTCCCATTTACAAAATCAAGGATTTACATTTATCAAAACCCCTTATCAACCCATTTTAAAAAACCATAATTCCATTCAATTTAAATTTTTATACCCATTTAGTTCATCAACATGACATTCAAAATTCATTCATAGGAAACACATAGATGTACTACATATCCTATGTGTCTAGAATGATGCATGAACTCATACACCCTCTCTTTCCACACCTTCCTAAAGATAAAGCCTAATAAATATATAACAACACATCAAGATACCATACTCTTGGTGGAAATAAAAATCAACCATAAATACCCAAAACTGAACATCAATCCTAACCCTTGGAAACCTATATTTTCCTTCGTACATGGGGTTGTAGGCACCCGGGTATGAACTCATTACCAGGTCCTGATAAGATCATTGTCTCCATTATACCAAACACCAAATAGTAAGACAAAAGATGGCGTGCTCTAATACCAGTTTGTAACATCTCCGACCTGGTAGCCACTACAACCAATGCCCCGAGTCGGGTTATCACATGACCTCAGGCATGCCTCCCTGTATGCCAGAGGTTGTCAACTGGTAGGGTGGGTCTAAAGAGGAATATGGGGAGACTACAACTATTTATCCGAGTGAATCCACAAAATTTGTAACAAAAATAGATAAAATAACAACAATAATAATAAATGAACAATATTCAAAAAATAATAATAAGTAACCAATTACACATTCTATGAAAAAAAATAATGAAAAATCTACATGCCAAAAAATCATACCATATAAATCAAGACCAGAACTAACAAAAGATAGTAAACCCAGACCCAAGTCCCAACCCAGATGATTATCCACTGAAATTGGATAATATTTATTTTTTATTTTTTATAATATTCATGTGATTCATTATTCATAAAAACCATTTTAGTTCATTTTACACTTTGAACATCATTTCACATCATGGTTGCAATTCTTTCTTAAAATTCACTATTGCATGGTACATTTTTTTATACCATATAAAACATCTTATGTTTCTGATTTTATTTTAAGATTTTACTTTTAGATTTCCAATTAAATTTTGAATATTTAATTCTTTTGGAAAAATTGATTAATCACATTAGAAGATGACTAAATTGAGATTTCATGCCAACACATTCTGGGCAATGTAAACTATACAGAAATCCAATAAAGAGACTCTAGAGGCCAAGATCTAAGCCCAATAATTCTAAAACATTAAATAGAGAGAGAAGACTTTATGGGGAACATTTAATTCAATAGTTACCCAAGATAATTCAGATCTTTTAATGGATTTCCATGCAGACCAAGTTAAAGATGCCATTCAGGGCCAGATTCTACAGCCTAGAAAAATAGCCCACCAATTTTCTCATATATTGAAAAAAAATCCATTTGGGCTGAAATTTTACATGATATTAGTTTACATTCTTATATTAATATATTTATTCTATATACCACCCAAATTTGGACATCTATATTCTCGTTTGGACACAACTGTTGGAGGAATGCAATTTGGCTCAGTTTTTTTATCAAGGGTGAAAAGTCCACTCTCCCTTAACTTTCCACCCACCTAGACCTACCACCATTAATTGAGGAGAGTTGAACTATTTGAGGCTCAACCCAAGCCTCTTGAAATTTCTATTTAAGGAAGTTTTGTTGGATGGTTTAATCATATTTGTTTGTTGTTTTAATTTAAATGTTATGCTTCCCATTTGATGTTATAATCACATTTATTCAAATTTTATGTTGCTAAAATCACCTTATATTCTTAATAAAACGTCTTTATGTTGTTGTTTTATTATATTTTTATTAACACGTTGATACTATTTTATTAAATTATGAATTTATTCACACAGTGAAGAGAGAAAACTTCAAACAATGGTGGAGTGTCCATTATTTCATTGCTTTTCACTTCTTCAATTCCTCCCTCATGAGTCTACTTATCGCTTCCATTGAAAGAATAACATCAATGGAGGGATAAACCAATTATGGGTTGATACAAGGGAGTATAAATGAGATATATTGGATGTTATTTCTCAATATTTTAATTCTTAATCACTTCTTTTAATTGAGAATTTATTTTAATGATCTTAAAACTTCTTCATCCTTATTGAATTTTAAGGTCACACACTTCAATTGATAATATGAACATTTAACTTGGAGTGATCATAAATATGATAATTCAAGTTCATAGGTGATTATTATTATGGTGTTTTGGTATTAAACCATTAAGTGATGATGGTATTTTTACTTCGTTGAATGAACCTTTCTCAAATTTAATAAATTAAAATAGTATAAAAATGAATTCATCCAATCCACCCTAAGTAATAACATAGGATCAACTCATTTTATCATAATTTTATTTCACATAGATCAATTATTACTATTTTAATACCATCTAAAATCAACCCAAAGTTGGGCACTTCATAGCCCAAAAAATCCATAGAATGTGCATGTCTGCAGGTTTCTTCATAGGTCTCTGAGGATTTGACAACTCGAGCTACACTTCAAGCGACCTCTTAACCTTAAAAACTTAGGTAAATTTGGGAAAGACCAATTTTGGTTCCATTTCTAGGGACCCAAGTAATTCATCTCAACACTCATTATTTTCTCACCTCAACTTCTCTTATCTTCTCCCCTTTTTTATTTTTTCACTTTTCTTGGTGCATGTCCTCCTATAATCATGACCAATAAAACTAACTTTTTAGGGTTGATAATACTTGTTTTAGGGAGTCAATAACACCTAGAAGTATAATTAAATTAGATCATAACGTTTCTAATACTCCAGATTCAAAAATTGAGCCCATTTTAAGGGGGGGAATTTAATGAAACTAACTCATAAACTCGGGCAGGAACCAAAATGGAAATCCAAATTAGGAAGCCCCAAACTTGGGTAATGTCATTGATCAAACCATGAAGGACTACCTCACACCTTCCTAGACCAATTCACTATCTTACATTAGGCATGATACACTATTAAAAACCCACTATTTATTCAAACCTCGTGTATTAAACCACCTTCCAACCATCCGTGGTATAGAGTCATAATTGTTATACCATCATGTCAAAGAGTTCGACGATATTATCGAAACCATGCATCCACCACGTAAACTTGATTCAGCTAAGATTAGGCTCTTTCCTTTTTCACTAAAGGATAAACTAAATAATTGGTTAAAAAAATTGATACCTACATCAATCCACTCTTAGGACCAATTTCAAAGATAGTTCTACAAAAAATACTTCCCCCATCACAAAATAATTTCACTTAACAAGAGAATCCAAAAAAATAGAACTTTAGAGGAGTCATTTTATGAAACATGGAAAGGTTCAAAGACACACTGAACATGGTACCTCACCATGGATTCTCAATCCCATAAAAAGTTTTAATTTTCTATGAAGGGTTGGGTCCAAGAAATAAACAATTCATTGACATAATGTGTAATGGAACCTTCAAAAACAAATCCCCAAATTATTCTTACGAGTATCTTAAAGGACTCTTCAAATAAAAAAAACATGGGGAACATCACCTTACTATGAGAATACACCTAGATCTGTTGGAATCCACACACTTAGGGAAGATTAAAGCCTTAGGGTAAAACTTGTTGCAATCACTAGGAAGGTTGAGAAGATAGATCTTAGGAAGGTCTAAGAAATCCAAACTGGTGAGCATGTATGCACAATTTGTGAAAAAAAAATGAACACAATGCCAAAAACAACCCAACCATAACTTCCATTAAAGATGTTATTTTAGGGGGACCACTAGTGGAGTTCAATTCTATAAACTTTCAAAATCCCCAGTACCAAAACACTTTCAATATAAGGTACAATGACCATCTAGGATTCTGTTCAAAAGATAACCAGCAACCCATCCAAAAACCCAGTTAGCCACAAGGACCAAACCCCTACCCTCTATAAAATTTTCAAAACCATAACTAGTTCCATTCACATCCAATCCAATACCCAAGTACTCTTTTCCAATACCAAAAACCCATCCAAAAAACCATTCAACAACCAATACAATAACCAAAGTATCCTCCAGGGATAAACCAACCAACCCAAGACCCTTCCCAATCTATCACTTTCCTAATCCTTGAGAAGTTGTGTAAAAAATAGAGAAAATTAACTTAGAAGTCTCATCCCTAAAACATGAAATGAAAACCATTAAAATAATAAATTAACCCATGCCTAATATGGCAGTACCAACCTCAACCATAAGGGGAGAATCCAGCTACACAGAACCCTCTCATAAACAACTAAAAGCATCGACAGTTTTAAGAAGTGGGAAATCCATTGAGAAACTTGAACAAAAACACTCCAAAACTATAAAAAGATTCAACAACACATGGAAATGATAAAGAACCACCCATATATTCTTAAAACCCAACTTATAATCTAAAGGAACCAAAACCACACCAAACACTCAAACAATTTTCTCCCTTCCCTCAATGCATGTGAGGAAAATCTAAACCAGAATTGAATGAGACTTTGAGGGAAATATTCTCTCATGCTAAGTTGATCATTCCCCTTATCGATGAAATACAAACCATTCTTTCCTACTCAAATTACCTTAAGTACTTTTTCACTTTTAAAGGGAAAGTTTCAAAAAAACCAATCCCTTTTGGATGTTAATGTGAGTACCACCATTCAAGGGACCATTCCTCCAAATTTGAAAGATACCATATTTCCATACATCATTGTTGATATAGGAGAGAAGAAAGTTATCTAATCTCTTTGTGATCTAGTAGCTCATGTGAACCTCATTCCATATGCCATGTATTGTCAGTTAGGGCTTGAAAAACTCCAATTCATATCTTTCACTCTTCAACTTATTGATCGTAGTGTTCCAGTTCCTAATGGGATCTTAAAGGATGTTTTAGTGAAAGTTGAAAATTTTGTTTAACCTGCTGACTTCATTATCCTTGAAAATCACCCCAGATTAGTTCCTAGGGAGAAAACCACCATCATCATTTTCCATCCCATCTTAGTAATAATCAACTCATTCATCCGAGTTAGAAATGGGAACATGACAATAACCTTTGGAAACATGAGTCTTGATCTGAACATCTATAATGAAAACTATCAAATTGGGTATGATGGAGAGATCTACAAGGTCAATTGGATTGGTAGTGTTGATAGTGAACTATAGTAACATAAAGGAATTACTGAAGGATTTTTAAGTTAAGAAGAGATTGATTTACTTTGTTCACATGGGGTGAATTTGTCTCCTTGGCTTGAATCTATTTCAGATAGTCATTTTGATGATTTTCTTGAATCACCAATCAATGATACCATTGGTGAAGTCATTAAAATTGAGCTCATACACACTCATGGAACTGATCTTGAAATTTTTTTAGATGAAACTTCTATTCAAAAGGATACAATTCTACCAATAAATTTAGAAAAATATGTCAACTTTGATACAATGTCCCATCCATCTATCAAAAGTGTTAAGCAATCTGATCTTGAATTTAAGGTCTTAACTTCATTACTCAAGTATGAATTTTTAGGGGATAATCGTTCCTTTCCTAGTTTCATTTCTTCCTCTCTTGAATCCAATCAAGAGAGGATGGTTCTGGTTGTCCTAGAAAATCATAATAAAGTAATTGGATGGACCCTTTCAGATATTCCATGGATTAGAACACTCATTGGAACTCATAGGATTGTTCTTGAATCTTACTCCAAACTATGTCATCAACCACAGTGGAGACTCAATTCCAAAATTATTAATGTGGTAAGGAAAGAACAAATTATGTTTTTAAAAGCGGGTATCATCTACCCTATTTCTGAGAGTGAGTGGGTAAACACAATTCAATTTGTTAAAAAGAAAGTCAGAATCATTGTGATCACCATTGAGGATGGTGACCTTCTCCCCAAAAGGGTCAGTAGTGGATAGATATTCTACATTAACTATAGGAATCTCAACTCAAGTACCAAGATAGACTATTTCTGTTTTCCCTTCATTAATCAAGACCTCGAGAAAGTGTTGGGTCATCAATTCTACTTCTTTCAAGATGGATTCTCAAGGTGCAATAAAATTGATATCTATTTATAGGATAAAGGAAAAACAACCTTGACCAATCCATTTGGAACTTTTTCCTTCAAACTCATTCCCTTTGGGTTATGTAATGCCCCTGGTACCTTCTAGTGGTTCATGATGGGAATATTCTATGACATGGTGGGGGATTGTTCAGAGGTATTTAATGATGAATTCTTTATATTTGGGGTTACGTTTGAGGTATTCCTTCTAGATTTTGAAAGGGTTTTTTCAATATGAGAGGATAAAAATCTCATCCTAAACTGGGAAAAATTCCATTTCATGGTATCAGAGGGACTAGTTCTAGGCCATATGTTCTCTAGTAGAGGGATTAAAGCTGATAAATCTAAGGTTGATATCATTCTCCACCTTCCATATCCAAAAACTATCAAGTAAGTGAGGTCCTTCTTAGATTATGATGGTTTTTATATAAGGTTCATTAGGAATTTTATCTCTATTTCTCAACCATTTTGTTCTTTGTTGGTGAATGATGCTACATTTTTTTGGATATAAAGCTATGAAGAATCATTCTCTACACTAAATTCATCTCTTATCTCTCCACCTATCATATAGTCTCCAAATTGGAAAACTCTATTTGAACTCATGTGTGATGTGAGTTACTTCACTGTAGGGGCAGTCTTAGGACAATGGTGTGAGAAAAATCCATGTGTCATTGCTTATGCAAGAAAATATTTAAATGATGCACAAATAAACTACACAACCACTGAGAAAGAGTTTTTTTTGTCTTTTCCTTAGATAAATTCAGTTCCTATCTCTTAGGATCGCCCATCATGTCTTCATCGATCATTCTACACTAAAATACCTTTTCCAAAAACAAGATTCCAAGGCTATATTGATTAGGTGGGTCTTTTATCTTCAAGAGTTTGATTTGACCATTAAGGGAAAAAAATGGTGTTGAAAATTTTGTATATGATCACCTCTATAGGATGCAATTCAAATACAACTAACATCACCTTTTTGTGTCTGATTCATTTCCTGATGAGCACCTCTATTCTATGAGTGATTTCCTATGGTATGCTGACATAGAAAACCATTTGGTCATGGGTGACATTCCAAAATTCCAAGGGACCCAATATAAGAAGAAATTCTTTTATTATGTCAAGCATTATGTGTTTGATAATCCTTACCTCTTCAAGTTATGTCCCGGTCAAATCATTAGGAGATGTGTTCTCGATCCTGATCAGGATTCCATTATAAAATTATGTCATGGAGAGGCATGTGGAGGTCACTTTTCCACAAAGAAAACCACTAAAAAGGTCATCCGAATTGGTTTCTACTGGCCTAACCTCACTAAGTATTCCTACTAATTCTACCAAAGTTTTCTTCAATGTCAACAATTAGGATCCATTAACAAAAGGAATCAAATTTCTCTCACTCCCATTTTAGTTTTTGAAATATTTGATTGTTGGGGAATTAATTTCATTGTACCCTTACCAAAATCTAGGGTATATCTCTACATCTTATTAGTGGTTTATTATGTCTCAAAATGGGTAGATTCCATTTTCACCAAGTCTAATGACCATCATTTTGTGATCTGATTTCTAAAAGAGAACATATTTTTTAGATTTGGAATTCCTATGGAAATAATAAGTGATCGTGGAACCCATTTATACAACCACCCATTCCCATAACTCATGTATAATTATGGTATTTCTCATAAAGTTTCCACTTCTTACCATCCTCAAACCAATGGTCACTATGAGTTAGAGAATAGAGAGATTAAGCAAATTCTTGAAAAAACTGTCAATCCCTCTAGGAATGATTGGTCTGGGAAAATCTTGGATTCCCTTGGGGAATATAGTATAACATTCCAAACCATCCTAGAAATGTCACCATATAGGTTGGTTTATGTAAAAGAATGCCATTTACCTGTTGAAATTGAACATAAGGCCTTTTGGGCAATCAAAAAATGGACTTTGACATTTATTTGGCTTAAGAAAAGAGGAAATTAGATCTTAATGAACTTGAGGAACTTAGGATGGAGGGTTATGAAAATTCAAGGACAAATAAAGTTATATTTCAAGCCTAAAAATCTAGGAATTTCAAATTTAAACAGTTAAAATGGGAAAATTCATGATCTTGTACTGTTCCATACTTCATTTAAACCTAGGAAAGTTAAGGACTATATGGTCAGGTCCTTACATAGTACATAATGTGTACCCTCATGTGGTAGTAGATATTAAGGGGCCCACTTGTGATCATGTATTCAAAGTCAATGGTGATAGGTTAAAACCATCCATTGAATCATTCAATAAAAAAGAAACAAAGGAGGAGTTAATTGAGCCAACCTATGAACCAGGAAAAAATAGATAGATTTAGGGTTCAAGTAAAGCTAACGACATTAAACTAAGTGATTTCTAGGAGGAAACCCAGTATCAAAATGAATTTTATTTTATTTTATTTTATTTTATTTTATTTGCTTTTTTGTGTTTAAAAAATCAATTTAAAAGTTTAATTTTAAAATTTTATTTTCATATCACTTTTTTGTTTTTAATTTATTTTCTTTATTTTTAATTTTTTGTTCTTATGTGTAATATATATTTTATATGATTGTATATATATGTGTGTGTGTATATATATTTTAAAAATGGTAAAAGTAAATAAAAAATAGAAAAAATTATAATATGTATTTTTGCATAAAAGGCCACACTATAGGTCATGGGGACAACCCCATCATGTCTGGCTAAGTCACAGGACTCGAACCCATGACTGAAGGGAGATAGGGGAGTGTTACTTCAACTTAGATATACCCGATAATGTTTCCTTCTTCAACCATTTATATATTTATAAATATGTTTAATAATTTTTGAATATTTATTTTTGTATATATATGTGTATATATATATGTATATATTTATATTTTTAATTTTTTCTGTTGTTTCCTCTTGTACCTCGAGTTTGTCTTCAATGTGCAAAATTTAACAGGGGAAGTAGAGACTGATGAATTTTTAGGTAAATCATAGATGTAAAAAAATAAATTATCATCATTGATGAGGACTCTCCGAGTGACATGGAGATCAAAGGAGTAATCAAGAGCATCATGAACATAAACTTTAAAAACTTGGTGACTTTGTTCCATGTTTCTTATTTAAAATTACTTTTAAAAATCCTCTCCTCTGCCTATACCCCATTCAAAATTTTATTTTCTTTAAACATTGGGTACACTGTTATTCTAAGTTATGGGGGCATGAAAAGAAAGAAAAAAATACAAAAAAATCCATTTCAAAAAAAACTTATGTGCATAAATGGAAGGAAAATTTTCTTTAACCATAAACATGATAATACACATTGAAAATATTGAAACTAAAATCAAATTATTTTTTATTATTTGATTTTGATTTTAATGAAATTTTAAGTTCATGATCATAGATTTTGGAAAGTGTGGCTATCTAATTTGATTTTTCACTATTATATTTTCATCCATTTAATAAAAAAAATCCACAATGTCCATCATTTGGATTGTGGGGTATTGATTTATGTTCTTTGGGTCCCATAATAAATATCATAGATTTGGTGATAGTTTTAATTTTAATATGTGTATTCAAAAAAGGAAAAAAATAATAATAAAATAAAATAAAATAAACAATAAGTTTATATGTAGAGTAATGGATTGACCTAATGTATAGATTTTGTCCCTTAGGGATCATCACCCATATTTTTATGGAATAGAGTTGGTAATTTTATCACTATTATTGGTAATTTTAATTTTTTATTGATTGAGTTAACTCGAGATGATGCTTGAGTATGTGAGCTTCACTTGGTTCCCTAAGGTCTTTGACCCTTGGAGTCATTAGAAAAGTCTCACTGCAGGGGTTGACTTGATTGAGTGAAATTTCAATTGCCATGGAAAAATTGGAAAAAAACAAAAAAAATTAAAAAAATGAATACCCATATTAATATTAAAATGTGATTTCACCTAGTTCTTCTATATTTTTCCCCCATAATAAAAATAAACCCCCATGTCAATTGTGACACACAACACATCCTCAAGATTAATTGAAATTAGATGAAATTTGGTAATCAATTTGAACAAAGGAATTAGATTGGGATTGGTGTATTATTATGAACCTATATAGTGTTAAATGATTTTTATGTGTTTCATAATTTTTTGGTATGAGGTATTTTTTTGATCATTTTACATTAAAATGTTTTTGGAAAAGGGGATTCTAATTTCATATTTTTTACAAACATTTTTCTTGAGACTATAAAAACTAAATTATGGGGTGTGTTTATACACTTAAAGTGGATAATACTCATTATTTATTTTTATAATATTCTTGTGTTTTATTATTCATAAACACCATTTTAGTTCATTTTACACTTTGAACATCATTTCACATCATGATTTCAATTCTTTCTTAAAATTCAGTATTACATTGTACATTTTTTGACACCATATAAAACACCTAATGGTATTGATTTTATTTTAATATTTAATTTTCAGATTTACCATTACATTTTACATATTTAATTCTTCTGGAACACTTGATGAATCACATTGGAAGATCACCAAAGTGGGATTTCTTACCAACACATTTTGGGAAAAGTAAACTGGATAGCATCCCAATAAAGAGAATTTATATGCCAATATCCAACCCCAATGATTATTAAAATTGAATTGGAGATATAAGACATAATGGGTAACATTTCATTAAGTAGTGACATAATATAATTCTGATTTTTTAATGGATTTCTAGGAGGCCCAAGTTGAAGATTTAATTTTGGGATAGATTATTATGCCTTGAAAAATATCCCACCAATTTAATCATATATTGACAGCCCAAATTCCATTTGGGATAAAATTTTATATAATATCAGGGTACATCAGTATCTTCAAAAAAAAGTCTATTTTCCACACAAATGTTTCCATCTAAATGCTCGTTTGGACATTCCTGTCGGAGGAATGCAAGTTGGATAATATTTTTTATCAAGGGTGGAAAAGTCCACTCTCCCTTAACTTTTAACCCACCTAGGACTACAACCATTAATTTAGAATACTTGAAATGTTTGAGGATAGACCCAAGACTCTTGAAATTCCTATTTAAGGAAGTTTTTGTGGAGTATTTAATCATCTTTGTGTGTTGTTTTCATTTTAATGTTATTCTTCAAATTTGATGTTGTAATTTCATTTCTTCAAATTGTAATTTTCTCGAATCACCTTAGTGTATTAATAAAACTTCTTCATCCTTTTATTTTATTATATTTTTTTAAACATTGAGACTGTTATATTAAGGTGTTAATTTATTCACACATCGAAGAGATAAATCCTTCAAATTATAATGGAGTGTTTGTTATTTCATTTCTTTTCACTTCTTCAATTCCACCCTCATGACTCTACTTCCTACTTCCATTGAAGGAATAACATCAATGGAGGGATAACCCACTTATGGTTTGATCCAATGGAGTATAAAGGGGATATATTGGATGTTATTTCTCACTATTTTTATTCTTATTCATTTATTTTAATTGATAATTTTGTTTGACGATCTTAAAACTTCTTCATCCTTATTGAATTTTAAGGCCACACACTTCAAGTGCTAATATGAACCTTTACCTTGGAGTGGTAATAAATATGATCCTCCAAGTTTATATGTGATTATTATCATATGGTATTTGGTATTAAAATAGTAAGTGATGATGTTATTTTTACTTCATTGAATTAACTCATCTCAAATTTAAGGAGTTAAAATAGTCTAAAATGGAATTTATCCAATACACCCCAAGAAATAATCTAGGATAAACTCATTTTATCATAATTTGAATTCACATAGATCTGTTATTACTCTTTTAAAACCATCTAAAATAAACCCAAATTTATCCACTTCATATCCAAAAAATAATCCATATAATGTGCATGTCAGTAGGTTTCTTCTTAAGTCTCTAAGGATTCGACAACCCAAACTACACTACAAGCGAACGCTTAACCTTAAACACATAGGTAAATTTAGGTGAGACCACTGGTACTGAACTCCATTATTTAACTATTCATCCTAAACATAACCAAATACTAGGTCACATTCCTAAACATGTACCTTAAAATAAGTAGTTTTTTCTCGATTACCCAAGTGCAATGGCATGCTGAGCAGGGTGTGAGTACAACTCAGTAGGCCACCACCAACATAGTATAAATAAATAGTCATTCTAAAAAAATGTGTATATAGGTATCATGTGTAATAAATAAACAATTAAATGAGGATAATATTTAAGTAATTATCTAATATTAATTTTACCAATTAATATTTCTAAAAATAACCAAACAACAGACTCAGGTCACACGGGGAGTCTAAACCATGTCACATGGGTGACACACCCATTTAACCATAAAGGGTTTAACTAATCACAACTCATTTCTTACCCATTAGCTATAATATTCATTCAATCCATTTTCATCATTATTCCCATTTCATCACTTATTCTATCTTTATTAATAAATTCATCTTCATCTCATGTTCCATGGGTTAGGAATTTATATCATTTACACAACCGCCTAAGTTGGTCATTTGAAGAGCATAAGTGGGTTAGATACATAGTTACTTAAAAATCACATACTAATCATATTTATCAACATACCCCAAAGCCTTAATCTAGAAATCAGGCTAGATCCATGTTTTTGGGAAGAATAGATCCCTAGTCTGACATCCTAACCCACACCATGACCTTAAGTTGGGAAGCATAGAGCTTCAGTCCAACATCCCAACCTTTTATTACATAACACTTACCTTGGAGCCTCAGTCCAAGTAGTTTCATAAAATTTAACCATTGGGGGCATATAGAATCATTCCGACTCCCTAACCCATGTATTCTTGGGTGGGGTTTAGAGCATCAATCCAACCTGGCCCATGGGAGGTGCATCAGTCCTTTATCCCAACACCAATCCATGTGGAAAATATTATTTATCCATATACCACATGTATACCATATAACAACCATATTCAAATAATAAAATAACATTCATAATTCATAATTCATCAATACATCGATCATTATCATGCCACAACCCATTAACATGTTACCATTTTCAAACCATTTCTCATTAACCCATTTACATTATACCAAACACTCCCCTATGCCATGTTATCAATTAAACACAATAATAATAATCACACTTACAAACCATTTCACATTTTCATACACAAACCATACCATTTTAATCACATATATCATTATACATAAAATCCACATTATGTAATTAAATCAACTATGCATGATCATTATTTAGTTCATATCAAAACTAAGTTATAATGCCAACATAATTGCCATGGGTCCTATATCACTAGCTCATGGATCAATTCAATGACTATGGTTCCAATGAACCCCTAATACCACATTATAGAATAAAATACAATTCAAACTAATTAATTGAAAACATCTTGAAGACACCCTTTAAAACATGGACATTCTTATTTGAAAACTAAAAGATTCTCAACAACCTTCATTTCTATTTCAACCATCCAATAAAACTATAAAACCATTTTCATAAAAAGGAAACATATCCCATCTTTAAAACTCATTATAAATCTCTTTATAAACCCCCTTTTTGAATCCACTTTGATTTTGACACCTCCTTTCAAACATTTCTCACTTTAAACATCATTTTTATCAATTACTAAAAATTGGGTTGAAGCCCCAAACATGTCATCAAATCATTTGAAAACCTTTCAACCATTTATAAAAGATAACTTATAAATTGTTTCAATAAATTCATTAACTTACCCATGCATCAATTACATTTTTTTCTACCCATTAAATCTCATAATAAACTTATCTCAAGGGTTACTAATTTTACTCACAAATTACAAGGGTCCAACTTACCCCTTGGGTAGCCCTATTTTTTTTCTCACATCTTTGACAAACCTAATGGGGTCTGTAAAGGGTTTCACACCTCAATCTAAGGTCCAAATCACTTTTCATAACCCAAGACATCAAAACGCAATGTGGAAGTTAAACAAATAAACTACTTTCACAAATTACACGTCAAGACTATGGGAAAATTCTTAAAGACCACTTACCTCATGTTCGTTGATGAATGCTTTCTTAATCTCCACCCTTATTCGAACTCAAACACCCACTAAATCCCAAACCTAAAATCTGGATCTTTTATTTTCACAAAAATTTGCTCCAAATTCCCAATAATCAAAGGATACCCATCCATAGAGGAGGAGGGGGCTGTTGGTTCATCACCTAGGGTTGAGGGGTCTAATGGGAGGAGAAATCGGGTGGGGACCTAAAAACCCCAAGATGGAAAAACTATAGATTTTTTAACTTTTAATGGGGTGCATGGTTTACCCTTAGGATTTTCCAAACCATACAAAAACTATGAAGAAAACACTTTATAAGGGAATTTGGGTTTCATGATTACCTAGAGATACCTGGATGGATTACCAAACCGTGCGGTAACCATCTGCTAGCCCTCTGTCTGAAATGGTTCCCTTTCTCCACAGTTTCATATGCAAGGTGTATGGTTTACACTAACCATTCACCAACCATGATTTATGAACTTTAGAACACTTTTATCCTCTTTTCATGTACTTAAAACCTAGAACACATCCAAAACTCCTCAAGCACTTGAGAGACACTTATTTAACCATAAAAGAGAGTTTAACCAATAATTTTAACAATGATGTACCTTCACTAAAGATCAGGATATTATAATGTAAGTGTTATTTTATATTTATATAATGATAATTATATCATAAATATAATTATTTTCATTAAATACACTTACATATATCATCCAAGTAATGCAGTAATAAAAAATGAATCACATTGCTTCATGAGACGGTAGTCCATCGTACACCTAAAAGACGTTATCATTTTCAATAGATATTAAGAAAACTAAGTATATAATATATTCATTTTATAAAATTATTAATATTTAATGAATATAATATATAAACATTAAATCCATAATCATAAATAACCATGTCAAACGATGAAGGAAAACAAACTACATCAGTCTGTGAGGTGGTAGTCTGTCGTACACATAAATAATGGTTTTGTTTCCAATTTGATAGAAGTGTATATGGATTTAGGTTATACAATTAACATAATAAAATATTTTTATATCGTATATACTGATTTCATTATATGATCATGATTGAGAAAGATTTAATTATGTGGAATAAGAAATAAAACAAAGAGGCATGATTAAGAGTAATACCTCTTATTCGGACCACCTCTTTAGGATTATACCTAAAGCCTCCCAAAATTGGATTTATAGTAAAAAAGGATTATAGTAAATATTTAGATAATTAAGGAAGGTATTTGGGTAGTTATTTCCCAAAACAATTAGTTTTTTAAGTGTGTAAATAATGGTAAAGGGGTTCCCTTTTATAAGGGATAAGGAGAGGCATTCTTATAAATACCCAAAAAAATTCAATAATGGGAAGTCACTATCAAGACATGCGCCTACAAAATTGAAAAATAAATTAGAGGAGATATAATTTTGATAAAGACATATTTTATTCAAAACAAATATATTTTAAGCATGTTGTCATCTTTACATCTAATGTTACTCTCTTTTACACTTTTAATTTTTTTACCATGGGAACTATTTTTTTACACTTTTTACAATTTTTACTATTCATTATAACCAAAAATTAATTTGATATTATTATATAATATAAATTATTATGATTCCAAATATGGAATCCATTTTATCAAATTAAATTTATATAATTGGCCTAATTTAATTTAAAATAAAACCCACAAACGTGTCGAGAAATTGGTTTTTTAAGAAATGCATTTTTCAAGCATAAGATGATATTACAATAACTATATGACAACAGACTACAACTAAATTAATTTCAAATAATATTTACAGATATATAATATATATATTTAATTTAAATAATTCCTCATTATATTTTAATTTAACTAGTTAAAATGGTGAAACATTATGTAGTTTAAAACAGTTTTTAGAAAAATGTGTTCTAAGTCCTAAAAATAAACTTTTATTAAAATCCAGTATAAAGATTATTTAAATGTATTTAATTGAATTAAATATAAATAAATTATTATTATTTTACTTTTAAATCATATTAAACTAATAATTTAATTTTAAATTACTTAATTTTTTAAAATAAATAATAGTTTTACAAAAAACTGTATTTTTCATTATTCACTAAAAAATCAATATTTTCTAAAAAATCCAAATATTTAAACCTAATTTAATATCAATATTATGATTTAAAAAATTATTTTCATTTTATAAAATAACATTTCTAAAATATCCAAAAATCAATTATAATATTTCCCCACTAAAGTGATATAAATCATTTTTTAAATAAATGTTTTTATTAAAAATTGAGTCAATATTTCCTAATAATTTATAAATACATTTATATTAAGTATATTATTTATATATATTTCATAAAGTAGTCAATACTATTCATAATCATCAATTTAATGGATAGTTTATAATGATCACATTTAAATAATAGTATTTTAATATTATATCATAGTTCATTTAAACTTGGTGTTTCATGTTGAATACATTATCGAACATAGTATTCTTTTAAAATCTCAATGTGTTATATTATACCCCCATTAAATAAATTAAATACTTACAATTTAAAATTGAGATTATTAATCAAGGGCTTGACATTTTAAAATTCTCTTTGTGGAAAACCCACATCGTAAAAAGTGTTTATAAAACATCCTATTAAAAGAGGGAAAGGGAAATACGAAGGTTATCTAGAATAACACATGACTATGTTTCCAAGTAGGAGAAAATTAATTAGAAGTGAAAATATGTATATGGAATAAAAGTTTAAATAATTATGGATATTTATATAGGTTATTGAATATAATAAATTGAATGACTAAGAAAAATTTAACCACAAAACCATAAATTTGGGATGAATTAAAAGACTATTTATTCATAGGATATGAAAATAATATGATAAAAATATTATTTCAAGAACCTATTTTTGTGTCTTGTTAACCATAATATTAATTTTTATTCATTAATTAGTTTCTTTTTTACATCCTTATCCACATATAGAGCATCTTCTGATTCCTTTATGGAATTTTCCATGGTGCCTCTTCCCACATTTTTGACATGTAGGAAATTGAATATTCTTTTCTTTTTTTATTTTTCTTATAAACTTCCATGATATGTCGTCCTTCACTTATTTGGTTCATTTTAAAGTTCAACTATCTTATAATTGTTAATCATAATTTGAGAAATCTCATTTAGAATGATCACAAGATTTATAACTTTTGTTCCTATTAGGTTTGTTGTAACACCCTGTTACGCTTTTCAAGTACTCCCTTATTATTCCTCTGGATTTAATACTTTGTTCATACATTTTTGGGATTCTCGGGGATGGAGATGCTTTTTTGGGTGAAATTAGATAAATTTTTGGGTTCCATGTTTTTTGAATTAATTGATTCCGTGTATAAATGTGTCAATGGATTTGAGGGGATCTCCCCAAGTTTGGAGAATATCCCAAGTGATTTGGTGTTATTTTACTGATAAATTTTCTTTTTGTTTCCTATTGGTAGATTACACACCATTTAAAGGGATTACACACTATTTAATGGTCACCGGACAGATTTCATGAAATAGGTTCAGGGCCTGAAAGGCTTACACATCGTGTAAAGAGTTCATGTCATGTAATGGAAAAATCATGTTTTTATTAAAAGGTGATGAATTTTTTGGTGTTTTCAAATTTCATGGAATACAATAAGTGAAATGATATTACATGTCATTTAAATCTTGTGAACTATATTTTTTAGGAGATGGTCAACTGATTTATTTTTCCTTCCACTTATAGCATTCCCTCTCCCGACCTAGATCTCACACTAAGTGGTTTTTTGATATTTATGATCCTTTTGGATCGCCCGTTCAGTGATTGGTCATCAAGGTTGTTTTGGTGTGCCTCTCTAGGTAATATTTAATTTTGGTTATTCTTTTTATTTGTTTTTGGCTATAGTTTTGGCAGTTTTTGTGTACAAATTTAAGATAAAATTGTGTTTTCTATCGATCATTTGCAGTTCCTTATTGTGCCTTGTCTTTAAAAGGTCTATCTCTTAGTCTCCAATCACCATTGTCGAAGGTGGCTAGGTTTATACCATTTTGAGGTAGGTTTTTATATAAAATGGGTTACTTAGATGAATTTATTAATTATATTGTAAATTTCCTTTGGTTTTTTCATCAAATAGAAGTGATATGTGGTTTCAAAATATTTCTTGGAAAGGAAAATATTTTTAAAGTTATTTTGATTTGAAAAAGGATTTTCAAGATTTGGAAATGGATTTTCAAACACTGTAGTGGGTTAGATTGGATTTGAAAATGTTTTACAAAATTTTTAGCATGGTTTTTATATCTATTTGATGATCATGTCACTTTGGTAACCTTGGGTATATCAGGAAATAGACATATGAAACCTTAGTGTGTGTGGAACCACTAGTGGTTATTTTGGTCATATCAATAGACTGTGATAGGACTCTATATCGGTTGGATCCAACATTTGGCCTAGTTTAGGCTCTTTTATCTATAGTATGTATTTTTACCATAGTCTAGATCCCAAATGATAGTTTTCTAAGTCATTTACACATTCTTATCGCATAGTGGTTTTTATCATGAATTATTGTTCATTGGTTTTTATATGTGGTTGTATCATATGGTATCACATGATGGTATCTCATAGATATGTGTTTACTTTCTTAACTTATGATGCATGAATATTCTTTCCTATTTTATCACTTCTACTTTTCATATTTCTATTTTTATAATATTAAAGTGTTTTATGAAACCTAAAGTGAAAATGATTTATAAATGGATTTGGATTTATTAAATTTATTTTTTAAAATTGATTTATTTTAAAAGCTAGAACTATTTAATTATTGATATTAAAACTTGTATAAACTCTATGGTGGTATCATACTAGGCTTTGTGCTCACACATTAATTTTTCCTTTTGGTGGTTATATATGTTGTATTGCATGATTAATGTAAATGGAAGGGCATCTTATAGTATGTCGTCTTCTCATTTAGTATTTTCCTTTTTAGTGGGGTGGTTTGGAAGTGACTATTGGTCATATGGATGTTTTTCATACTTTCTAGTTTAGCCAGTTTTGGATTGGATTGTATGGTTTTTGGTTGTATCTCCTTTATTTTTCTTTGTAATCTAGTAGTATTTCTTGGTTTGGATATTTCCAAGACTTGTTTTTATTATTTTTGTTATATCTTACCAATTGATGGCCATCTCGAGTGTTTGGTTTTATGGACCCAGGTTGGTCTATTACAATTTGGTATCAAAGGAGGACTTGGGATAAAGTGTGTTAATGTTGTCAGGTCTTGGTTCGATGTCCCATGTAGATAAGAGTTAGGACCTTCAGAATTCAGATAGTAAGTGTGGAAAAGGGGCATATCCAGCTCACTTCCATGATAGAACCTGAGTTACAATGGGTGGTCAGGGACTTTTACCAGGTTTGATACATAGAGTTTAGTGGCATTTGAAATAAATATATAGGAACTTTATTTAAATCAACTTATTCCTTTTTAATTTTTGTATTTTGATTGGTATAATTCATAATTTATTTAAGTTTTAATTGTTTTAAAGAATTGGTTTAAATTATGTAAGTGGTCTTGAGATTTTGGAATGTTCTATTAATCTAATTGGTTATTATATTGTGTTTGTTAAATAATTACTTTGAGAATAGATCTTACAAATAAGAGAGAGGTAGGTGTGATACAGGTTTCATAGGAAAATCCTCTGGTGGACCCTTCCTTGGTTGAAGCTATTATCTGCACAATTCATACTTTGGGTCAAGTGGGTTTTGGGAACCTAGGATGTGTGGTGGATCATATCTCAGAATTTACTAAGAAACATCCAACTGTATTCTATGGTGATGGAGGTCTATAGGAATTTGAGGAGTGGTTTGAGAAGATTCTAAGGATCTTTAATTTCTAGAGGACTCCTGATGACTCCAAGATGGTTTTTTTCGCAAACATGCTTGAGGGACTCAGAAGTATGTGGTGGGACTATATTGTATAAGAAATTTTTCATGAGAACCTTACCTAGGATTCTTTAAAGAAAATATTTAATCATCAGGTTTACCCTGAGATGTTATGTGTGGTGAAGACCTAGGATTTTCTAAACATAGAGCTGGAGGAGCATACCGTTCTGGAGTATTCCACTAATTTTATTGAGTTGGTACATCTAGAACTAGATCTTATCACTAATGAGTACCTAAAGTCTTATATTTTTGAGTTGTTAATGAGGCCTAATATTCATTAAATGTTTATTTTCTGGTTCCTTCAAACCTTTGTGGAGGTAAATGAAAAATAAAATTTTTATACATAATACATAGTTGGGAATACAATTTTTTGTAGAGATTTAGTTGGTGAAATTATTATCTAGGCTTTATCTTCTATCTATAAAAGAAATTGAAAAGGTATACGGTTTTATTTGGGACCAGTCTTAGGGGATTCGTCGGGATAGAAGTAGATTGTTTGCTATCAATATGGGTGTCCTGGTCATACCAATCCAAATTGTGAAGAGGCTCCCAAGACTTGTTATATTTTTGGAAGATATTTCCATCTAAAAAGTTTCAGTGATAGGATATCCCAAGGAAGTAAGGTAGGATCCACATTCAATAAGAATTTTTAGGTTCAAAAAGATGCTTACAAGGGTATTTGTTCCTAAGATTATGCTAAGGGGGATGCCCATGTGGCTAAGAAATCTGAAGGATGAGCTGAGACTAGGTGTCTTTCTTCAGTGGAGTATTCACTAGAGGAAACTAAAGTTGGGATAGCTACAGTTAGAGGTACAGTGCTTATTTCATCTTTTATGGTGCTAAAATTGTTTGATGTAGTTACTACTCATTATTTCATATATTTAAAGTTAAATTATGTGTTGGGTTCGTGTTCAAATCTTATTACATGCTTGGTGGATCTTTCCATGCCTTTGGGAAAGAGGTCCAAACAAGGTTTCAAGTTTCCTGTATATTAGGTGATGATATATGACTTTGAGGTGTATTTTGACTTCTTGGTGATCGAACTTGAAATGTTTAACTTGATTATCAGCATGGATTGGATGATTAGTGTTAAGGCCTAGATAGACTGTTATCGTTCTTGGGTACAGTTCTTATCTGTTGATGGGGTCACCCATGTTTTTCTAGGTGAGTGAGACTCTAGATTGGGAAGAGAAAGGCCCATTGTTCATTATTCTAGGGTAATTTTAGGCCAATTATTAGAGATATTTCTTGATGCGGTTTACCCTTGTTTGGATGGTTAACTTCTTATAGTAGTGTGTTTTTTCCTAGAGGACTTTGTGTATGATTTTTCTGGTTTACTTCCTTAGAGAGATGTCAAGTTTACTATTAACCCACTCCCTCATATGATGCCTATTTCTATGTCATCCTATCAAATAGATCCTATTAAGTTGGTGGAACTTAAGTTCCATCTTTAGGACATAGAGGCTAAAGGATTTATTCTTTCTAGAGTGTAACTATGGTCTCTAACTGTCCTATTTTCTAAAAATGAATACATGAGCCTCAAAATTTTTATTGACTATATGAATTTAAATCAGTTGACCGTTAAGAAAAAAATATCATTTTCCAAGTATTGATGGTCTCTTTGGCCATTTATGAGGGGAATGTTGGTTCTCAAAGATTGAACTTCGGTCAGGGTACCACCAGTTGAGGGTCAAATAAGAGGATATACCTAAGACAACATTTAGGATCCGATATCGGAATTTTGAGTTTATGTATATTCCATTTGTTCTGACTAACACTCTTATGGTTTTTATGTCTTTGATGTACTGGATCTTTCATTGGTCCTTAGACTCTTTTTTTGTTGTGTTCGTGGATGGTATTTTAGTGTAATTCAAGTTAGATGAGGATCATAGGGACTATTTGGATATCATTCATCAAACCTTGAAAGAAAATTGTCTATATGGTACGTTTTCAAAATGTGATTTTTGGATCTGGGAAGTAAAAGTTATGTGGAATTTAATATCTAATAGGGTATTCTCAGTGGATCATGAAAAGGTACATGCGATTATATCTTGGGAGTAGAATATAAATTTTTTTGAGATCCAAAGATTCTTGGGTTTTGATGGTTACTATAGACAGTTTATTTAGGATTTCTCTAAGATCAAATTTAATATTACATATTTAACCCATATGGGTGTAGAGTTTGAATGGAATTTTAATTATCAGAGATATTTTGAGGAGATTAAAGTGAGGTTGACTTCAACACCAATGTTTATTCTTCCATAATTAGGTTGGGTTATGATGTTTTTTGTGATGCTTCTAGTACAAGTTTAGGATATTTCTTGATATAGGGGAAATTGGTGGTGGCCTATGGATCTCACTAGTTAATCCATAATGTGAATAACTACCCTATCCATGGTCTTGAGTTCGTAGTGTTTATACATTCACTTAAAATGTGGAGTCTCAATCTCTTTGGGGAACAGTTTACAATGTATTCATATCATAAGAACTTGAAATATATTCTTAATCAGATGGATATGAAATTCTTGTAGAGATATAGGGTGGAGTATCTTCATACTTTTGATTTTGATAATGCATACGCCCATGGGAATGGAAATTTGGTTATCGATACATTGAGTAGAAAATTACCAACACAAGTCATGAAGGAATCGGTTGAGGAGTGGACTTTGATGAGTTTTTTACTGAGATAAGCTTGGGAGTAGAAGAGGGTTGTGGATAGGTGATCCTAGATTCAATGAAAGTTGACTCATTTTTTGATGACTGATTTCATCATGATCATAATACATACATTGAGTACCAAGGCTTTGTAAAATACTTTATGGTAGGGAGACCTTGGGAGAGTGGTCTTAGTCTCCCAATGGAGATTTGTGCTTCCATAGTAGTTTATTTGTCTTGTTTTCCCCGAGTTTGGAGTTAATAGATAGTGGATACTAGTATTTTTAGTATGTGCACCATGGGGATACCAATATTTTTCAATACTTGAGATGTTGGTATTTGTGTCCAGGGATGATACGCTCGATTGTAGGTTGTATACTACAATGTCTTACTTTATATAGGATCAAGGTGGGGCACCAGAGACCTAAGGGTTTGTTCTAGACCTTTCCAATTATGGTATGGAAGTGGGATGATATTTATATGGATTTATTCATTTTTTCCATATACTTATAGTGGTAAGGATACAATTTTTGTGATCATTGATCGACTTATGAAATCATCACATTTCTTACCTATTAAGGAGATGACTTTATGTTCCTGGCATAGTGGAAACATGTGATGGGTTTTTCCCAACATTTTTTTCATGATCAATGATCAATCTGAGATTTATCAAATGAAAAATTCCATGATCAATATATTTGGATAAAAGAATAATGATAATGGATAAACTCTAGAACCAAAGTGCAGGATCATCACATATTATTTATAATTTATTTAATAAATTAAAGAAGTACCTTTTGATAAATTATTTCTTCATTTATGGATCTAACAATGGATCTATGTCATACCATATTTGAATTATAGGAATCTATAAATGATTCCCACTATTATTGGTCCACACATGTTCTGAAAATATCTGAATATCATCGTAGAAATATCCGGGTGTGATCACGGCAGATCCTATTACTTGCATCGTTCTCTTTGGATAAACTTGAGAATCACTTCCAAAGGATTATTTTTTATCTCTCTTGACTCGAGAGTGGAAGGTAGAGGAAGATCACTCTCCATTATTCAGAAAATTCTTAGAGAAGGGAGTTCTCTTGGGCTTCGAGAGGATTATCTAGATTTCATTGTGTACAACAAAAGAAATAAACCATCTCCCATGAAAAATAATATAATTAGGTTTATATAACACTAGGGTTGGACATAAATAATTTCACATGTTCCCTATATTATTTATTCAATCCCTTCATAACCCCATGTCTAAAATAATAATATTATTATTATTTCTTGATATGCACTATGCTCACTAATTAAATTAAATATAATTTAATCAAATAATATTCAATATATATTATTTATCCTCAAACCATTAAATTCAGTCTTCTATTTCTCCATAATATTTATCAATCCTTGAATAATGACTATTTATTTAATAAATAAATATCACTACATTATTTTCCAATAAACAAGTAAATATTATATTCCCTAAATAGAAAATATTTATTTATTAAATATTCCTATGAAATTCTATTCTCTCAAATAACTGGTGATGAAATATATATGATCAAGAAAACATGAATAATTATTAAAACACATGAAGTAATAATATTTATTAAACATTTTAATTAATAAATAATAATATATTATTTAATTAAGATTCTAGATACACTTATTGTGAGAATCTCTAGGCATCTTTCTCAGTGGCATTAGGCGAAGCATCCTAAGGTATAAGATTAGAATCTAGAAACATTAAAAGGCACCCATAGAGAAAGAAGTTAATACGTCCATGACATAATACCTCATATGGATTATCACTATGTAATATAATCATTTTATCATGATATTTCTCATCAAGCGGGTTGCATGCTAGTTCTATCAACCTACGTACTTGATGTCTCTTTATTTGAATTTCCAAAAAACAAAATTTCCTATAGAAAACCATATAAATGGATTTATTTAGGCTATATAATTTCTATAAATGATCCTAATAGATCAACTTTGTTAAAGAATAAAAGGGATAATTCCTTTCTCTCATTATTCATTAATACAATATTAATCATGACACACCCAATGTATCTTACCTCACCATAAACATATGTCACTACAGTTTTCATCAATAAATAAAAGTATGCAACTTATAATACTCATTAATAATAATATTAATGTCTAAGGATCAATATTCATTTCTATATAAAGGAACATCCAATGACACAAACAAATGTGAATTTCCTACTGGTGGGTCTCGTTCTCATAATTTCCTACACTGACTAAAAATTATTTTTTATATTGAAATAAACCCCCTTTTAAGGGATGAGGGGACAACCATCAAGTCATCAAGACTTAAACAAAATAAACGAGTCTCCAATAGACCAAAACTCAATATCAAAAGCAGGGATCACTAAAATATAGAAGCTCCTCCCAAAAAAAGAACAATTAAGACCAGCTTTCATTATCTCATCGCAGCACGGCTAGCTGTCTCGTGCCAAAGATCACGGGCCTGTTACCGATGGCCAAATCCATACCCTCTCAAACTTCTGATTCTGAAAATCTATGAAATAATGAATCCTATTTTCCTATAACCTCATCTGTAGCATCTTATTGTAAGAGCACGATTGCAGAATCCTTCGAGTCGTATCCCATAGAGACCAAAACATCCATAAAAGTGCCATTTCACTCCTTCCAACCAAAATCGGAAAACCTAACAATGAAAAATAAAACAAACACCATACAAGATTCTGCTTCTAACTAAGAATCAACTACCGTATCAAAGTTGTGCCAATTTCAAATCCTTCAAGAGATACAACATGGCTCAAAGAAGTCGATGATCCCGAAATCACAAACCATAGATGCAATAAAGAGAGAAACCAACCATCGCACATACAAACCAGTAGATCCTAAACCAAGATGACTGTAAAGAAGAAGGAAGTAGAAGAAATCACCAAAATTTTGAATGGATCTCTGGCCACCCAGATCCCATCGTCGCCGACCAATACGCATGTGAAAACCATGATGAACACCCACCACACACCCCGAAGATAAAGCGAAGTCCTCAGGCCGCAGATCTAGAAATAGGTCACGGACTGGCTCCGCGCCGCCAATGGAGACCCTATCCAGCGAGACTGAATTAGCAGAGGGGAGTCCAGAAATTGTGTAGGGTTCAATTCCACCAATCCCAAAAATATCCACTGCAAGAGGAGACCGTTGGAACTCACCGAGCACAGGGAGCGTCATTGCGTCAACCTTGGGAGAAGAAGGCAGTGACGTGGGGTAAACCCTACACTGAATATTACCAAGGGAATACACCATGAGAAGGTTCCTCAAAGTCCTATGAGTCTCCAACCATGATATCATGAATCATTTGTGTACCTAAAATGATATCATCAAGATATAAAACTTATATTTAAGAATATTTTCATGGCACTTCAAGGTTCTCATCATAGTGGGGAACTGTTGTGTCCTTTTAGTGTGATAGCTACTATTATGATATCATCACATACTATGTTATGTATAAGAACAATAATGACATGATAAAGAGTTTATTAATATTAAAAACAATGAATAAAGGTTATCATGAAGTACAAAAAAGTTGGTTCTTGGGAACCAACTCCAACAGACTCCCACTATCACTAAAGTCAACTGCAAACAACCATCAGTCCACTAGCTCTCAAATAATACTCATGATTATGTTGAGATAGGACTTTAGTCAATGGTTCCACTAATTTTTATTATTTTTTAACTCTTATTACTGTAACTTCATCCCTCCGATAAAAATCCCTCAAGAGGTGAAACTTTCAAAGTATGTTCTTTTCCTGTTGGTGTGACCTTGGCTCTTTTTCAAGATTCACCGTAGCACTATCATCACAATAAAATGTGGTAGGGTGCTTACTAATAGGTACCACATAAATCTATTATACAATTTTTTATATCCAAATGGTTTCCTTTGAATAATCATAAACCTCTGCATACTCTGACTCCGCTGTAGATCCAGTGACAACTGGCTTCTTTGAAATCTTCCAGCTCAAAGCTCCTCCATTGAGATAGAAATCATATCCTAGTGGTGACTTCATATCATTATAATCTCTTTGAAATCTAGAATCATCATAACCCATGATTACTAGATCTTATTCTCCTCCATACACTAGGAACATATCCTTAGTTCTTCTTAGATACTTTATGTATCCTTCACAACAGACCAATGTTGTTCTTTTGTATATTCTTGATATATTACTACTATGATAAATTATTAGGAAAAATCAATTTTATTACATGAAATGGTATTCATGATTGATCCTATCATTGAATCATATGAGATCTTACTCATTCCCTCTTTCTCATGTTGTGTCTGAGAACTCATTTTTTTAGAAAGATGTATACTATGTGTCACTAGAACCAATACCTTCTTATATTTTTCTATACTAAATCTATTTAGTATCTGGTAAATGTATGTATTTTGACTAGTCCAGGAAGCCTCTTGGATTATAAAAAATGATCTTGATCCCTATAATATAGGTTGTTTAACCAAATTCCTTCATGGAGAAACACTTTTTTAACCAATCCTTAAGATACTGTAAAACTGATATATCATTTTTAATAAGTAATATGTCATCAACATATACTACTAGGATAAAAACCATATTTCTACTAAAACAATTGTAAACACATGGATCACATTCATTCTTAATGAAACCAAATTCTTTTATAGCTTCATTGAGTCGAATGTTCTATGACCTAAATGCTTGCTTCAATCCATAAATGGATATCTACAACTTGAAAATCTTTTTGGAATCACTGGAGTCACAAACCCTTCTGGTTGTGTCGTATAGATATCTTCTTGAAGGTTCCTATTAAGGAAATCAGTTTTGATATCCATCTTCGAAAATTTATATTCATGGTAAGTTTCTATAGAATGTAGAATTTTGATGGATTTAAATACGAAAACTACACTACTACAAAATAGGTTTTTAATAGTGCTTTAAATGTCCTTTATCAGTGCTAAAAAAGCACAGAAAAAGTGAGTGATGTTAAAAGACTAGGCCTTTTATCATCCCTTAAAAATAGGTGATAAAGGGAATATTTATCAATGCTAATAAAAGCGCTAATAAATTTAACCTTTATCCGTGCTTTTTAAAGAACATCTAAAAGAATTATTTATCAGCATTGATAAATGAGTTCTTTATCAATTATTTTTAAAGAACTGATAAAGAAGCTATTTATCAGTGCTTTCAAAAGGGATGATAAAAGGCCATACTATAGTATGTTGTAACAGCACATTGCAGAACCACTACAGTGTGCCATTACATCACACTATAGCACTAGATGCACCAAAAACACACTAGATATATCAACAAAAACAAGTCACAATACAGAATTTAAATGAAATGAAATTTACAAAACAGATACCAGAAAAAAAATATTATATTATAGACATTTCATACAATGTTTTATACAATTACATAAATAAAAATTAATAGATACATTCAAAAATATTCATAACTATCAATGTTTCCCCGACTTACATTGACTTTATTTATCGAACTACCGACACTGCATGAGCATCTTCGAACAAACCACATCAACTCGAAAAAAAAATAATCCACCTGTATAAGAAAAAAATTATTATGTGAGTGATAATAAAAAGAAATAAATTAAACATAAATATGAAATAATAAATTAATTATATGGAAAATAATTTTACTGTAAAAACATCAAGATTACCTTTGTGATTGAGTAGAGGTAGCATCGTTGATCTTCCTGCAAAATAAGTGGAGGTAACTTGAAAGAAAGTGAATAATTAACCACTACATGGGTGAAAATATTTTAAGGTATTAGAAGCATGAAAGTTTTAAAAATCACCCCAACTCAAACAAAAGAATCTGACTATATAAGAAAATAATTTATTATGTGAGTAATAATAAAAAAAATATGAATTAAACATAAATATGAAACAATACATTAATTATATGGATAATGATTTTACTGTGTAAAAATCAATATTGCCTCTGTGATTGAGAAGAGGCCTCATCGTTTCTCTTCTTGAAAAGGAGGTGTCGGTGACTTGAATAAAAGTGATGAATGCACCACTACATGGGTGAAAATATTTTAAGGGATAAAGAGTATAAAAGTTGGACAGAGCACCCCAACTTGAACAAAATAATCCACTTGTATAAGAAAAAAATTATTATGTGAGTAATACTAAAAAATATTAATTAAACATAAATCTGAAATAATACATTAATTCAATGGAAAATGATTTTACTGTGAAAACATCAAGATTAACTCTAGGATTGATATGAGGAAGCTTCGTTTCTCTTCCTACAAAGTAATTGGAGGTAACTTGAATGAAAGTTATAAATGCACCACTACATGGGTGAAAAGATTTTAAGGGATAAGAAGCATGAAAGTTGGACAGAGTAACCTAACTTGAACAAAATAATCCACCTAAATAAGAAAGTAGTTATTACGTGATTAATAATGAAAAGAAATGAATTAAACATAAATATGAAAAAATAATTTAATTCTATGGACAATGATTTTACTGTGAAAACATCAAGATTCCCTAACATAGCACAATCAAGTTACCCAGTTACCTGGGATTCCCTTTAATTTGTGCTTAATCAAGTTTCACATTCACATATCACTAACATAGCACATTTACAAACATAAGTCACACCAAACAAAGTACACATGGTGTGCCACTACTTGCACACCCAAACCCCTTTTTAAAACATATTCACACAAAATTATTTCACAAACATGCCTCACTCCTATTATGTAAGTTAATAATTCATTTAAAAAGTTTTCTAAAATAACCCCCAGAGGCACTGTAAGGCTTCACATCAAAAACACACCCAATTTCACATGAAAATGATACTTTTAAAATCAAATGCACCAAATAACCACATGAAACATTATTTTCGACACTTATATAATTTAATAAATATATTAACGAATTTATAGAACACTTCTTATTAACAAAACCAAAGTTTAAACAAATTCCCATCCAATTCCATAGCAAGTCCATGTTTTAAAAGATTTTACACAACCCGAAATCATTTTCAAAACATGTCTTCCATCCTTTAAAACAATTTACAATTCACATTAAAAAAAAGGTACAACATGTTCAACATGGAAAAGTATTTCAATTTCCTTTAAGAACTTACTTCCAAACCTATCCACATGTATTCACCTTTTAAAAAATGATTTTAACCTTTCAAACAACCCATAAAACCCTTCCACAGAACACCACACTAAAAAACACACACATAACATAGCCATTTCCCATTACAAAACACAAACCCAACAAAAAACATGCCAAACCCTTTGAAAACACATTTCACATCACTCACACCGTTTAATAAACCATTTCCACATCCCAAATTTCATTTCTAAAACAAAATCTTCATTATTTAAACACTTCATAACTCATAATCAAAAGTAAACAACAAGACTAACATGCCCAAAGTGATCCATTTCCCATAAAAAATCCTTTTTCAACAAACGCGCACCTTAAGAACCCACAAAAACACATTTTTTACTACTCCAACAATTAATTAAACACTTCCACTGATTTTTCACAATAAGTCATATATAGAAACATAAAAATTTCCCTTTAGAAAAATTATTTTCAACACAAATGGATGTCAAAGCATTTCCAAAACATGTTCCAACCACCAAAATAAACTATATATCATGAAAAAATTAACCAGGCGAGCAAATTAAATTATCTAAAATTTTTAGGGTAAGGAACCACCTACCTCGGGTGGAGAAATTGCCAGAAAGTTATGCAAAACCCCGCCCGCATCACAACCGTAATCAAAAATCAGATGTCTGATGAGATGTTAATGCAACTAGAGTGCTGAAAATAGTCGAGTGGCATGATTCAAGCTTCTATTCACCAAGTAGGAGTGCCAGCAATGAGTGGATTTTGTGGAAATATATTGATATCGTGACGAGTTTACAAATGATTAGAGTTTTTAAAATATATCGGAACACATTTATCATCACTCACAAATAAGCGTTGATAAATATACCTTTTATTAATGCTAAAAAGGTGCTGATAAAACCAATATTTAATGGTGCTAAAATTAGAGCGCTGATAAATTTTCTTTTTTTCAGCACGGAAAAAACACTGATAAAGATTCTTTTATCAGCGCTTATTAACGAAGTATTGTTAAGGGGTTTATAATTATAAATATAAATAAAAAAATTATAAAAATTTATAAATACATAAAATATATATATATATATATCAATATAGTAAATATATTAATTTTTAAATATATTTATTATAATTTTATAATTATTTATTTCTAATTATATAAATATTTTTAAAAAATATTATTTATATCATTATATATATTTATATAATTATACATATATATTTAATAAATATATATAAATATAAATATAATAAATATATTCATTATTTAAGTAAATTTATTATAAATTTAATAATTATTTAAATATACATAATTATTTATTTATAATTATATAAATACTTTTAAAAAATATTTATTTTTTTATAATTATAAATGTATAATTGTATAAATATAGTGACTGTACATTTTTAAGTATATTTATTTATAAATATTTTTTAAAAAATATATTTTTAACATTATTAATAAATATCTCTTTTAAGTGCATGCATCTATGTTAAAATTGAGTGAAATTAAATAAATTAAGAATAAGTACACTTTAACAATATTGAAAAAATGGATAATTTTAGTGTTTGTGCATTGTATATAAAAATGCATTAATTACATATATGTAAAATCAATATAACACACATTTGATCTATGTTAAATTGAAAAATCAAGAGACATTCAATTATATGTCGACTAATATGAAATTATAGTTAATATTTTTAATTAATATTAATTTTTAATTATAAATCATCATTCAAAAAACATATGAAAATTTAATGTAAAGCGCGTAAATATTTTTTAATATATAAATCATATTTATATACATTAATATATATCTATTTATTTAATATATATAATTTAATAACATTAATTATCGTAATTATCTAATTAATAAAATGATTAATAATGTATAATGTATAATTTATCCATTCATTTTTATCAATAATTATTTAATTAATCAAATTTGTAATATTTTTCTTAATAAGCACATTTTTTATTTTTTATTTATTTTATTATTTTATTTTATTTATATAAATATTAATCAGCACTAAAAATAATGTGATGATAAAGGATACCCTTTATCAGCGCTAAAATTAAATCGCTGATAAATAGGGCCATGTATTATTGCTAAAAATAGAGTGTTGATAAAGGATACCCTTTATCGACGCTAAAAATAATACTCTGATAAAGAATACCTTTATCAATGCTAAAAATAAAACATTTATAAAGGTTTTCTTTAATCAGCGCTAAAAAAGACACGCTGATAAAAGGTTAAATTTATCATCTCGTTATTTAGCGATGATAAATATTCCATTTATCAGCATTTTGTTATAGCGTTAATAATTATCGACGTTGTTAAAGTCTTGTTTTGTAGTAGTTCTAGTGAAAATATTTCATCTTAGTTAATTACTTAATGTTGTTTAAACTATTTATCCATTATACTTTCTTTATAGGTATTAACTTTACCTTCCATGTCTAGTTTTCTCTATAATACCTATTTGCATCCTACGGGATTTACATCAATTGGTGCATCAAATAGAACCCAAGCATTGTTCTGATACATGGAATCTATTTTCCAATTCATGGATTCTTTCCATCTTGAAGCTTCTGTGCTCTATACTACCTATTTGTAGAATGTAGCTACATAATTTTCCACCAATAATGAGTCACATCTTCGGTGACTATAAAACCATATCTTTCTAGTTCTATTACCTCTCTAGTGCTCCTACACAACCCTTGTGTTTTAGTAACTACAACTTCCATAGGGACCATGAAATATTTTCCTCTACCAACTCTTATATATCTTGAACAACAACTTCATTGAATTCAATCATACTCACACTATCCTTTTTGAGGATGTTCTCCCTCTCAAGAAATATGGATTTCCTGGAAATAGTCACATTGTTTTCTTAGGGGTTTTATAGGTAGTATCCCTTTATTTTCTTAGGACGCCCTATAAATATGCACTTTGTTCCCCATGGTGCTAGTTTGTTACTTGAGAAGGCCTTAAAAAATGCCTCATAACCCCATACATGGGTATGTGATAAAACAAGTTTCTTTCCACTCCATAACTTGAAAGTAATTCAATTTTCTATTTTAGTTAGTACTCGGTTTAATGTATATGTTGTAGTTTTTAATTCATATCCCTAAAAAGATAATGGAATATCTTCATGACTCATCACCAACCTTACTATGTCTAAAAAGGTACGGTTCCCACTTTCACTAACACTATTCCACTATGGTGTGTAAGGTGGAGTGAGTTGAGATAGAATCCTAAACACCCATAGGAAGTTTATAAACTCTTGGTTAAGATATTCACCACCCTGATCTGATCAAAGATTCTTTATCTTCTTTCCAAGTTGACTATATACTTCATTCTTGAATTATTTGAATTTCTTAAAGGACTCAGA
Organism: Viscum album; assembly: GCA_963277665.1. Classification (NCBI taxonomy): domain Eukaryota; kingdom Viridiplantae; phylum Streptophyta; class Magnoliopsida; order Santalales; family Viscaceae; genus Viscum; species Viscum album. The sequence continues at coordinate 416,358,553 of OY728121.1, read as the reverse complement.
CTTATATCTCATCAAGTGTACATAGCCATATCTACTCATTTCATCAGTAAAAGGTAAAAAGTAAGAATACCCACCTCTATCTTATATTGTAAATGTTCCACACACATTAGTGTGTTCCAATCCAAGAAGGTTCATATCTCTTTAACCTCGTCCACTGAATGGTGGTTTGTTCATTTTTCCTTATAAACAAGCATGACATCATTCAAGTGGTTTTAGCTCATAAGATTCAAGATAACCATCTTGATAAATCTTTTTCAAATGATTCTCATTTACATGACCAAGATGGTGATTCCATAGCTTGGTGTTATATGATTTGTGTGAACATGATTCTTTATCTATTTTCAATACTTGGTTTTTGTAATTTAATACATAAGACCATTATTTAAATGCTCTATACCATAACATAGGTTGTCTTTATAAAAGATAAAAATATATTTCCAAATTTTAAAATAAAACCATCTACATCTAGGCATGACACGAAAATTATATTCTTGGTAAAATTTAGTACATAATAACAATACCTAAAAACCAATATAATTCTCATTGGAAATGAAATATTGTATTCACCAATGGTTAGGATAACGCGCAAGTGACTTTTCCACTCTTGTAAATTTGTTCTGGTGAGAAGGTTATCCTTATTAAGTAGGGATCGTAGTGATATATTTGAAGTCATTTTAACTGTTGTTTCTATAAATAATATGAGAAGAAATTTAGTAATTTATCTGATAAAAATTAGACAAATAAATGAATATTATATTTATTAATTGACCATTATTTTATCAAAACCCAATATCCTTTTCCATTGGATTTAGAATATCCATTTTCTTGGACATTCTAGTGGAAAGGATCCATATTCCACTTCTCATCACCCCAACTTTGTTTGATCAAGAAAATTGAAGGGTTTTTTATAGGCATTCTAAATACCAACTGTATTAATTCATAGTTCTTTGGTATGTTTAGTGGACTCCCCAATCCTGAAATCCTTAAAATGGATTTCCTCAACCCTTTCCTCTAAATTAAACCAAGTCCTACTTTCGTAGTCAACCCTTGATGTGAACTAAGTTAATTCAACCCAAAATTTCATTTTAGAATTCCCTCATAATTCAAAGCACCACTACTTTTTCTGGTCAATCACTTTGATATATGGTTTTATTTTAACTAAAGTAGTGTAAGGCTATACTAACTTAATATATATAATTGAGGGATATTATATTTTATTTATAAATTTACAGTTATTATCTTTATTATGTGCTTGATAATATTAAGTGGGTTTAATTAAGTGATTAACCATTTCATAGATAATATTTACACATAATCTAATTTATTTTAGTTCTATCTTTCATGTTTGTTAATTCATTAATTCATGTGATCACAACAAAAAATACATAATGAAATAACCATGAAACTTGACAGAAATTAAATAATAAAGTGGTATGATCATGAGCTTTTACTAATGGTAATTTTTTCTAGAGGATGATAAACAAACCATCTACCTCAGGGGAAAACACATTGAACCAATTAAGGTTCATGTTGTAGCTTTCTACCTATCCACCTATGTATCTCAATTGGATTAGTTTTTCCTTATCACCAAACTTGAATCACCTCCACTATATTGGTAGCTCTATCCATTATATATGATTTTACTCACACATTGGTGAGAGGAAGGGGTTTACATAAAAGAAACCATGGACACGAGACCCTTACATAATAAGAGGATAGATGGAACACAGGTCAAAAATTTAATTTAATAATAAATTAAATGAAACTAATCACATATAATGGTTTAGCCTAGGCTCATGATCATCCACATGCAATGAATTACGTATTTAATAAAATTATCATATAATTATAATTGTTCTTATTCAAGATAAATCATGCTTGAACCAATTAATTGTCTTCTTTAATTAATCAATTCTCTTAACCTAAGTTTCATACAAATTTCCTTGATATTCTAATCCATCGTAATTTTAAAAAAATAAAATAAATTTATTTAAAATTAACTATGTAAAATACAAAATGTACCTTGGAGGAAACATGATGAGTACCTATCTGAACTACCTAACATGTATTATACTTCTGTAATATTTACTCTTAAGACTTGTGGCATACATGACATATCATGTAATATCATGAAATATAATATCAACTTAATGATCACTAAGTTTATATGATTTCTTTTTTTAAACATAGTGTGTGACATTTTAAGGCATATAGTAATAATTATAATACTACTTATAAATTATATCTAGATCTAAACATTATAAATTAATTAATTAAGCATTTATATATATATAACTTGTCACATGGTATATCCTGTCAACTTAATGATCACATGAAAGCACATAGTTATAAGGTTTATATGGTATAATAAATTAATTTTTAATTCTATGTTATATGGTATAAGTACACAATGTGTACTTTTCTCACCGTCTATCTGAGACACATGACTAGGGACTCAGCGTGTAAATGTACCATGAAAAACATTGGAGTACAAGACTTTTACATGGGATACATGGTGTGTGGTCTCCAAGTTACATGGTCACCATTCAGGTAGTCTGGGTAAGAAGATACATGGCCCATCTGTGAATTAAGGACTACACGCTAGGTATGGAAGTTACACGGTGTCTACTTCAGTTGAACATGCACCAAGCTAGCTCAGTCAACACGTAGAGTAAAATAAAATTCACCATGTGTAATAAATTTACATGCCTTGAATTAATTCCTAATTAATTTTTGGTAAATTATGCACTGGTATATGGCATGTACCTATGGGTTATAAGGCATGTACTCCTGTGTTATCATGCTAGATTCCTCGGCACCTCCAGATGAGATCTTAGAATTTATTTCATTAATAAAATTAATCGATTTGATTATATTTATAATAAATGAAGTTTAATGTCCTGGAATTTCCATGTAAATTTTTTAAAATTATATGGAATTATTTTGAGGCCACACGCTTTGAAGGCACGTGGTTTTCCAGCCCGGAACGGAATCTTGAACTTTTTCTTAAGTTCACCTAAGTAAACCTATGAGTGGGTTTTATTACATTTGAACTCGTTGTCAAATTGAAAATTTGAGGGCACCGTTGAACTCAGAATGCCAAGATTCGCCTAGAAAGGATTTAACTTTGACAGATAAGGGTCAGATGGAAAAGTTAATTTTTTGGACATTTAAGAAAATAATAAAATAACTAAAAAAGGTTATTTTATTTTATTTCAAACTATTGTACAGCGATAGAGGAAGATGGAATTGTGGTGTGGCAGTGATGCACATTAAAGGAATCCCCTTAATGGCTCATTACGGAACAGTGTAACGACACATTAATTGAAGTGTAACAATGCAACGTCACAACATAACAAAAACATTGCAACGTGTTTCATTTTTATGGAATAATGCATTGGAGAATTGACGGTTAAATGGTGGAAAATTCTCTGACAAACCATCGGCAAGTTTTCTCTCCAACGAAGAATGATGAACACCGAAAAAACGTTAACAACTTCAGCACACTTTAAAGAACAGAGCCAGGAAGTGACCAATGCCTTCGAATTATTAACCCTTCGTGGGAAGACCGCTTCAACGTCGAACTACTTCGAGGTAGGGGTTTGTTTTGCTTTATTTTTTTCATTCTTCATTCTAAATGAAAAATTAGGATCAACCCATAAATAGGTTGATCTTTGAATCTTCTGTTCTTGCGAAAGGGTGATTGTTACTTGGGATTTCCATTCGATGTTGATTTATTTTTTATGTAACATCATCCCCAAACCTCAACCTTATTTTAAACTCCTAACGCAGAGGGAACAGGCCAAAATGAACAAGGCCTGAGCCCCCCTGCTTGTGCGTTCTTCGTGACTAAATTTCCAAGTGGGAGGTAAGGCAGATTCAAGGCCATCACAGGGAAGATGGCATCCCCCGGAGGCTGTAGGCTCAAGCGGTGTGAAGAAGGGACCACCGATGCGAACCCAGTGGTCCGCGGAATGCCCCACCGGTGAGCCGACGGTGGTGACCGGTGGTGGCACACAACAAAAGCATGCTGGAGAAGACTTCCATGGATGGCTTGGGCCACGGTGCAGTGGGGAGAGCCGCCGGTTGGGCCGATGGCTCATGGTGGGGGGACGTGGCCACCTAGCCGCATCGGTGCACCACAGATGTAGCATCGTGCCACGTCCCATGTGGAGAAGCCACTGTCAACTGACAGCAGCTAAGAGATGGTCTCATGGATAACCCATGGGGCGTGGGGAGCTAGATGTGACCGCCTTCCATGTCCCAGTTGGGTAGAGAACCGGGCCGCCTCTGCAGCACCGGGCAGCACAACGAGCCGGACCCACTCCAGCGGGCCGGACCCGCCCCAATGGGTAGGACCCACCATAGTAGGCTAGACCGAACCCAGGTTGGGCGAGGTCTAGTTCAGGTTGGTGGTCCTTCGGGTAGGTCAGTTCAGCCCGACCGTGTCGGACCAGACCCTGACCCAACCGGCCCCTTTTTGAAAAAACATCAATATCTTTAAAATTGGGTGTCTAATTGACGATCCATTTGCGATGTTATAACCCTCGTGACAAGGAGGATCTTTTAGAATACTCTATAGAGGGTTTCATGGAAGTTTAAATTTGAAAAATGTATTGGGGAGCATTTCTCCCGAGACCAAGCGTGCTATGTGCGGAAACCCTGCGGTTGGCTGAGACCTAAAGACTGCTGACGAGCGACCCTATGTAGATCGGATACTATGGCTCTATGGGAAGTGGCTTCTGTGTGACCTGGCAGGCCCATGTTGAGGAGAAGCTTCTGTGTGATCTGGCAGACCCATGATACTCGACAGGAGGATTACCTCATTATGTCCATAGGTGGGATGTGGCTTCTGTGTGACCCGACATTCCCATGGTGGAAGGTGGCTTCTGTATGACCCAGCATACCCACGGTACTCATTAGGGATTAGTACTACAACAGACCTTAGGTTAGTGGGAAGCGGCTTCTATGTGACCTGGCAAGCCCATTTTACTCATTGAGGAGGAGTTATCCGGTAGCCGAGTTGTTCGACAATGTGACTAATGGTTCAACTTTCCCACTCTATAATATACCTGGTGTGAGTTGTCTTACTTTGTGATCATACTTGGTGATCATGCTACTAGTTTTTTTGGGGATTATTTTGTGGTCTTTCCTTGTTATTTTGGGGTCCCTATTAAGTATTTTGTTACTCACCACTGCATGGGCTACACCCGCACGTGTTATGTTTGGTGCAAACAACCACCGCCTTGATGGAGAACTTGGTGGCCCAGGACCTAGTGGTGCCTAGTGAGACTAGGCAGATGAAACCTACTTCTACAGCTTCCAGCAGCTACTATATACATACCCATCAGGCGGGGTTTCTAGTTGATGGATTCTAGAGTTTCTTTGGTACTTTCCTATTTTCTAGTTAGTCTTTTGTTGGGTTTGTATTCTGGTCCATTTGACTTTCAGTTGTACTTGTACTCAGTGGTTTTTTAGTGGAATGCTTGTTTTTTTTTCATCTTTGGGATGTGATTGTGTGTGTGTGCATAAATTTACTTAGGAAAATTCCTCCCACTTGCAGGTGGACACCTTCGGCGCTAGTCACCAACCCCTGGCCTTCGGGAGGCGGTCTTGGGGTGTGTCACAACACAGGCCCTAGGGTATGGGTCGTGACATTAATTGGATGAAGAAAATAATTTAATTTATATTTAAGAATGATTAAACTGGAATTGAAAACTAAATTACAAATGCATAAATCAATCAATAATCTATAAATAACTATAAATAATTATATGACCTTATTTGATACCATGTGTGGGTTCCGAGCATAGTGGAAGCATGTGATGTGTCTTTCCCAATATTTATTTTTTTCATGATCAATAAACAATACAAGATTTACATAATAATAAAATTACATGATTAACATATTTGGATAAAAGGATACTATAAATGGATAAACACCAGAACCAGAGCACAATATTGTCACATGTTATTTATAACTAATTTAATCAACTGAATAATTACCTTGTGAGTAATTATTTATTTGTTGATGGATATGACAATGGATATATTTTTTACTATCATTGAGTTGTAGGAATCAATAATAAATTCCCTCTAGTGGTGATCCATAAATATTTAAAAAATCTATGAACATTTCCATAGAAATATATAGGTTCTCACAGTATATCCTATCACTTGTTTTTCCCTCCTTTGATCATCATGATAATTGGTTCCAAAGGATTCGGTTGTCACAACCCGACCAAAGATGGGGCTTGAGCCGCAACTACCCTAATCATGCCTCCATAGGCCAGGGGTGGTGACAAGTGCTAAAGGAACACTAAACTTGGAGAGGACTTCTTCTAAAAACCTATAAATATACACACTTCCAACTCAATGAAAAAGTGAAGAGGGAAAGAAATAAAGAATGCAATAATGCAATAAATATCCCAAATATGCATGAACCACTAAATAGAGTGATGTATGTTAGTTTATACTAAAAATTAAATAAGGAAAAATACATGCCCAAACCATAAATATGTCCCAACCTGACAAAACTGGAAAAAAGTAAATAGTTGAGAGAGCATAGCTACTATATCTCAAGCTATGACCACCATAAGTAGCCCAAGAACCCTGTATCCCTAATCTCCTCTAAATTCATGATCAACTTGTCCACCGTCTAAAAAAGACACGACACGTGTTGGGAAGATCCCATATAGGGGTGAGTATATACATACCCAATAGAATGCCCTGAAAAGGTGAAGGGGGAGAAATAAGAGATACAACTAAAGTGGGAAGCTGTAGATAGAATAAGGTACATTAAAATAGTTTATCTCAACCTAATAAGAAATTGAAAGTGAACTCATCCAAACAAAATAATCTTGATAAGTTGAGAAGATGAACTTCTCATAGAGTCTTCACTACCTATAGTAGGAGAGTGGACTCATCTAACCAGGAGGAGCTAAACATAGAAAGCATGTGGCATACCATGTGCATCTTCACCTCTCCTAGAAGAAGAGTAACTATACCAAAGGAGTAGGTACTGAAGTAGGATATATATATATATATACATATATATATCTATATATATACATACATATATATATATATATATATTATCAGTCAAAGAAACCCAAATGAGATAGTAAGGGGATCTCCATCTCATAGCTCACCCCAAGAAGATGAGTAGCCAACATCTCTAAAAGAAATTCCATCTACGATGCCCATCATCTCATGTGTCTCCCCATGGAACACAAGTTAAAGGGACCCAATCACCACACCTTGATGCTATCCTCTTTAGGTGTAACTGACTTTCCCGCATAGTTTTAAGTCAAATCACAAGAATGTGTCTTAGTTGGTAAAGTTTCTCTCGCTCTCATGAACCCAAATTTACGTCAAACCGTGTCTTGTCACTATGCCACAAAGTCTAGGGGTCACCAGTTTTAGGAAAGGATATTGTGCCCTATTACAATAGGAGGGTCCTGCTCTGGTAGTAATCGAGGAACACCACTAATCCGTCCTACTATAGGGTACCACTCATGAAGGTCATCGAGGAATTCCACTATGAAGTCCTACTGGAGGGTAAGCCCAGCAAGTCGTTAGGGAAACACCACTTCCTAGCCCAGCTAGAGGGTTATTCTTGCAAGATATCATCAGGAAATGCCACTACCTAGCCCTGCTAGAGGGTAAGCCTAGAACTTAAAGAAACTTCACTACCTATTCCTACTATAGGGTAACTCAGAAAGATCATTGGGGGATTCCACTGCCCATCTCGGCTAGAGGGTAAGCCCGAAACTGCCATTAGGAAATGCCACTACCCAGACCAGCAAGATAATAAACCCAGTACTACTCTGGTGAATCTGTATGATCGATTCCATCATTGGGGGTTTCCTTATCATGTGTTAACCCCGAAATATTTCCCATCATATCTCAAAATCCATTGTTAGGGGAATAATCACATTCTACATGGAAAAAATTAGAATAGAAATATCATAGGCCAAAATCTAAGTTCAAACGAAGGATGTACAGACGTTCAAAGACTGATCGAAAGAGATCAATTAGTTTACAGCATATGAGGGGACCCACATGACATGTGGTCCCTCTTCACTACCTAGTCATGTCTTTGGTCGGTACACGGGTCTCCCCCATGTAGGGGTACACGTCGTGTAGTTAGACTGCATGGCATGTCCCACCTATCTGAGGACCTGTCTGTGTCTACTGGTCATGCACATTTACTCAGAACCCATGTTCATGTACTTTGGTACAGAGTGTGTATGCCCATAGGGAATTTGTTCTGTGTGGCCAACCCGTGTCTATGTACTTTGGTACACAGTGTGTACTCCCACATGGAATATTTTCTATGTGGCTAACCGGTCTCCATGTAGTTCTACACAAAATCCACATCTGTATGACCCATCACAGGTATTTTCAAATTGGGAAAGGGGTACATGGCATGTAAGGGATTGTTACACACCGTGTTTCACTTAAATTCTTCAAAACCCTACCACCATACTGAGGGGGCTACATGCTGTGTGTTCTTCATACTACACGGCATATAGTCGGGATTTTTCTAGAATCTGCAAATTTCTCTCAATATTCAACCATGCTTCGAATCTGGTCAACCCGCTTTAGATCCCACTTTGGTTCCTTTTAAAATATTTTGATCTAACTTCGAATCATGCTCGTTGGCCATTGTACATCAGGAATTGGCCACCGAAATGAATGAGGTTTTTGTTCTTCATTCTGATCGCACCCATATATTCAATTATTGATAATACATATCCAAATTTTCATATTCTCCGTCCATTAATCGCATATATTCTAGATCTATGATCCACTCCCAAATACAATGATGTTTTGTCGATCCTCTACAAACCTGAGTACCCGATCGTTCTTGGGTCGCCCAAAAACTATAGAATCAGGAGCCGTGGGTTTCTATTGGTGAATAATGTGAAGAACGAGGAGAAAAAAAATCACAATAAAAAATGTTTTAAATGTATTCATCCAAGTGTTATTGGTCAGTAAACAAGAATAGGGAACCATGGTTATATGAAAAAATAATAAACTAATTAAATTTCAATACCAAGGAACATGAAAAGTTTTCAATCGATGAAGATCCAAGAAAAATGATGGATCTACTCAATTATTTTAATATAAATGTGTAAATCACCAAAATATGAGTCCTACCTCTTGTTTGGATAATTGGTTTTTGTAGAATATACTCTCAAAATAATTCTAGGTAAGACGCTACATTTTTTTCACTTTGATCCGCCTGGATACAAAGGTTTGTCATTCGTTGTTCTTCAAAGGAATTCTCCAAAGGGAGGATGAATCTCTTGCCAATGGAATCCAAGAATTGTGAGGCCCACCCTAGAAAAATACCTCTAATGACCTATTTATAAAATTTTAATTAGTTCAAAGGGTAATTTATCAATTAATTAATTAATAAAATAATTCACTTAATGCACCGCTAATGGGAGAAGAGTCTGAATGTACCATGCCAACTCATTTTATGTCATGCCTAGGAAAAAACCATGTTTCGGACCCAACTGTGGTCTCATAATTTTGATCTGATCAACCATTTAAGATTTATCCCATTTTATTTAATTAACCATGTACGTGAAATATAAAATATATTTAATATTTTTATAAAATTAATTCTAGGAACATAGGTCCTTGAAATCACATGCCATCTCAACTCCTAGATCTGGAAATATATTTAAAAATATTTCAAAGTCTTACATGGAAAAAATTGGGTCTCTATATTATTCTCTCCTTCAATATTTTCAAACTCAAAAATAAAAACTAAGAAAAAAACTCAGGATACTGAGCCAACATCTGGATCTCCTGCTCCCACGAACTCTCCTACACGTTTCCATGCTACCACAACACGTGAACCAATGTGATGGTTTTTCCTCTCAAGGTTCATTTATGTCAGTCCTCGATCACCACCAGGTGCTCTAAAAATGTGTATCTATCTTTGATGTCCATATCAACCCATTCAATGACATGCATATGGTCTTGAACGTATTTCCTCAGATGTGACATGTGGAATATTTCATGCACCCACTTCAGCTTTGGGGGTAAGGTGGGGAAATAGGAAACCTCTCTAACCCTCTGCACGATCTCAAATGGCCCAACGAACCTAGGGGAAAGCATACCTCCCCAGCTGAACCTTCATATTCCTCATCGTGGGGAGACTCTCAAGAATATGTAGTCTCCCAAATATAACTCTAAGGGTCTATGAAGGATATTTTCATATAATTATTGTCTGGTCTAGTATATATTCATCTTTTCATAGATAACCTGTAATTTCCCTATTGTTTCCTACACAAACTCTAGACCCATAAGAAGGGTTAGTTAGCACCAAAGTTTATGGGACCCTTTGAGATCATTGTATAACTATGGAAAGTGTCATATTAGTTGGACTTTCTATATGGTTTGACTTTTATCCACATCATTTTTATTTTTACTAGATTAGGAGGTATATATGAGATCCTTTCCATGTGGTTGGATGGGCAGATGTTGATCTTGATACTGACACCACTTTGGTTGAGAAACCAATTAAAATTATAGATCATTAAGAGAAGGTGCTTCATGGTAAAATGATTCCTCTGGTTCGGGTACTATGTTAGTGTAGATGGGATATACATGAGATGTGGGAGATGGAATTATTAATGTGGAAATAGTGTATTTTTCTTTTTTCAAGTCCAATAGTCTAAAGGTTTTGGGGGGAAAACGTGTTTTGGTGGGGAGATTATAATGCATGTTATTCTTTTTAGGTACTCCCTTGTTATTTCATCATTTATCATCCTTATTTGGGTGTATTTGGGGATTCTTGGGGATGGATATCCTTTTCTGGGGAAAATGAGCTAATGTTTGGGGATATATGTTTGTTTTGATTAAGAGATTCTGGGTATAAATGTGTCAATGGATTTTAGGGTTTTTCCCCAATTTTGGAGAATGTCCCAGGTGATTTGGTGTTTTTATACTAATAAATGGTATGTTTTCTATATTTTAGGTGATTAAATATCATATAAAGGGATTACAATCCATGTAATGGTCATTGAGTAAATTCTGTGTAATAGGTTCAGGTCGTGAAAGTTTTACACACCATGTAAAGGGTTCACATCATGTAGTATAAAAAATTAGGGTTTTTATTGAAAGGTGATGCATTTTTAGGTATTTTCAGCCTTCATGGAATACATGATGTGTAAACGGATTTCAAACCATGTAAATCTCGAGGCTTGTAGGTTTTAGGCATTGTTCTACTAATTGATTTTCCATTCCTCCAACAATATCCCCTCTCTCAACCCAGAGCTCACCCTAGGTGATTTTTGGAGATTCTCACTCATTCTGGGTCATCTGTTTGGTGATCGATCATCAGGGTTAGTGCAGTGCACCTCTTAGGTAAGAGTTCCATCTGTTTATTTTTTGGATTTGGTTGAAAATTTCGTTTTGGAAGTGGTTTTGTTCAAATTCATGATCATATATTGATTTCTATCAATCCTTTTCAATTTTTTGTCATGCCTTGTATTTTTAAGGATGATATATTGGCCTCCAATAACCATTATTGAAGGAGGTTAGGTTTATACCATTTTTAAGTAGGTGTTTCTATAAAATGGGTTAATTTGATGAATTTATTAGTGTTCTTGTAATTTTTATTTTTGATTTTTCATTGATTAGATGTGATATGTGGTTTTAAAATATTTCTTGGAAAGGTAGATGTTTTTAAAGGGGTTTTTATTTGAAAATAGATTTTCTAGATTTAAAAATGGATTTTAAAACAACGAAGTGGATTGTATTTGCTTTGAAAATGTTTTTTAAATTTTGATCATGGTTTTGAAATGTATTTTAAAAGCATCACACTTTGGGAACCTTGGGTACATTGAGAAATAAACATAGGAAACCTTAGTGTTTGTGGAACCACAGGTGGTTTTATTAGTGATATTGACATAATGTGGTAGGATGTGATATTGGTTGCAACCAACGTTTGGCCTATTTTAGGATATTTTATGTCTAGTATGTATTTTTTCTATATTCTAGAGCCCAATTGATATTGTTCTTGGTTATTTATGGATTTTTATCGCTTGGTGGTTTTTATCATGGATTTTTTCTCATAAGTTTTTATATGTGGTTGTATCACATAACATCGCATGATGGTATTTCATGGATATGTGTTTACTTTCTGAACTTATGATTCATGGATATGCTTTATTATTTTATCACTTCTAATTTTAATATTTATGGTTTGAAAATATGAAAGGATTTTATGAAAACCAAAGGTAAAATGTTTTATAAATGGATTTGGATTGATCAATGTGATTTATAAAACTATTTTGTTTTAAAAGATAGAACTATTTCATTCTTGATATTAGACCTTGTAAAGACTCTTCAGTGGTATCTTACTAGGATTTGTGCTCACACCCTACTTCTTCCTTTGGGTGGTTGTAGATGTTGTATTGTATGATAAATTTAAATGGAAGGGAATCTTATTGCTTGATAGATTATCAATTGTTATTTTCCTTTATAGAAGGGTGGTTTGGAGGTGGTTATTGGTCACATGTAGATTTTTCATTATTGATGGTTTAGTCTATTTTGGATTGGATTGTATAGTTTTTGGTTGTGTTTATTTTATTCCACTTTGTACTCTAGTTGTATGTGTTTTTTGGGATATATTCAAGACTTGTTTCTACTATTTTTATTATACCTTACCAAGTGATGGATGGCTTGGGTGTTTGGTTTGGTAGACCCAGGTTGGTCTATTACATTATGCATCCTGTTGGGGGAATATTTACATTTCCCGTCACATTGATTGTTGTCATGCTTTCTCCTATTTCCCTCCATTAACTAAAATAATAAAAACACGATGAGAATACATTAACTACTAAATGTAAAAAATGGAAACTTATAAACTTGGGAGTAATAACTTATAAATGATAATTATATCATAAATTATGAGTCTCAAGGTTTCAATATTAGTTATCCATGGTAATATTTCCTAATAGGTTTTTCACATAAAAATTTGTCCAAGCCCTTCATAATGGTTTATAAAGAGTTTGTGAATTTCCAAAGCATAGCCCTAGAAGTGTAAAACTAGGTGCATAATAAAGCCCATTTTCATGTATCACGTGATTCTTGAGTCAATAACAATATAATTTTTTTAGAGTAATTACCCCTAGTTATAGTTGTTTCATAACCTCGTTCACTTGTAGTATCTGGGTAGGGATGTAATTTCTTAGAAACCAATCATTCAAAACTTCACAAAAATTCCAAGATATTTTCCTATTCATAGAATTATATTTATACTCATACCTAGGGTTCTCACAAATTTTTTCTCATCCAATTTACAAAAGGATAATTAAACATTTGTTTTGATACCAACTATAGAGAGCCAAACCTTTTACACATATCATTACATGATTTTTAACATAAAAATATACTAATTACAACCCAAATATTGTGAAGTAAAGTGTCTTTGGAAGACTAGGTTCATAATACATCAAAGTGTGGCTAAAATTAAACTTTTTTATTTTATTCTCCATAATGATCTCATAAATCCTTTAGAGCTCCTAAAACTACATGGGATAACTTAGGGAATACATTAAAAAAGGGGTGATCTAAAAACCCAATAACCAAATAAACATTATGAAGAATGATAACATGAGAATCAAAGGTATAAAAAGATATAATAAAAGAGAAGACACATGAGTAATCACATAGAAATATGACATAAATAAAATGGCATTAAAGATCATGGAATCATAGTAAATGTGTCAGCAACATAAAATATATCATAAACATAAGTCAAGGTTAACTATTGAGACAACATAACATGATGGACAGAGTCCCATAATGGATAAAGTTTACTTATGAATCCCATACATGATGTATCATCAGACTAAAACATTACCCAATGCATTTGAGGGATGTATAATTATTTTACAACCCATCATATTTATTTCATGTACATTCATATATGTGAAACATAAGTAAATCAATCATAAGTTATAAACAAAATAATTACCCATGGAAAGAAAATGGGATACATAATATTTCATCATAAAGTAAGATTCATAATGAAGGAATTTGAGAAATGAGCATAAGGAATGTATTACCCAATAAAATTAATAGAGATTGAGAATTTTGTATATGTAAGAGATGAATATACATATTTTAGAAAAATTATAAAAAATTAATGGTTGTTTTTTTAATATAAATACTTTTAAAAATATTAAAAAAATATTCTCGAGTAAAATAACCTTTCCAATTTAAAAATCACTTTTGAAACAAGAAAATTCAAAAAATATTTTAGTAATAATTTTCATTGAAAATATCCTTGGAAAATTATAAATTAATATTCAAAAAATTATGGTGGATAAATTTTTACATGTTATATAATTTTAAAAAGATAATTTTACATTTTGTAAGAAAAGTCAAAAAGTGAATCATTCAGAAAATGATGGGAATATTCCTTTTAAACCATATTTTTAATTAAAACATGGGTAAAATTTTCTTTAATAAATATCAGTATAATATTAAAAACATTATTTAGAGATTTTTATAAAACATGGATTTGGAAGGAAAATGATTTTAGACTGAAGAGAAAATGAAGTTGGGTTTTCTTAAAAATATTTTCTCAATCATTTTATGCACATAAGTGGGGAAAATGGTAACTTAACTTGAAAATTTCATGAATAACCATAATTTAAAAAAAATAAATTGTTTTATTATAAAACTATTAAATAATTTCTTATAATTTAAATTTAATAATTAACAACCCTAATTAAGATAAGATTGAAACATAAACCCTTAACTCATTGGTAGCTTTTGAATCATAACTATCAAGAATGAAGTAAATGATTTGTAACTTAAAATATCACAAAGTATGAATTATTCATGATATAATATGTAAATGGTAATTATATACACCATTTAAAATAAATTAAGTGCATAAGAACTTGTGTCTCAAAGAAGGAGGTTTTGAGACGAAACCCTTACCTCGAGTCCTAACTTTGTCGTGTATGTCTTTTATCTACTATAAAATAAAATTATATCGATTATTTGTTTTATTAATAAAATTTAATAGGTTTAATACCTTATAATAAAACCATTTAATTCATTAGTTTTAATTTCATATGTAATTACTTAATCAATTATGTCCACATCGAGTGTTTTGAGGATGTCTAGTTTATAAATTCAAAATGGGATTAGTGTGTTGTTTATGGTAAAAGGGGTCATTATTCCATAATATATAGAATAATAATAACAAAATAATTATATTTTTTATACATAAATTATTCTTTTAAAACTAATCATTAAATATGGTTATAAAAAATGAACTACGTTGTAATCATGTAGACGGTAGGTTATACATACGCATGTGTAACGTTTCCATTTTTTAATGATCATTATGGAAAGAAGGTAAGTATTATTTTATCATTAAATAATTATAATTATATCAAAAATATAATTTTATTTATTTAAATAAAGTTACATATACCATTCATGTGATGCACTAATAAAAAATGAATCACATTTCTTTGTGAGGCGGTAGTCCTCTATATAGACAAACAACATTGTCATTTTCAATGGATGGTAAGGTAAGAAAGTATATGATATATTTATTTTCCATAATAATTAATATGAAATTAATATTATATATAAACATTAAATCTATCATCAAAAACATTTTTTGAGGCCATGATTTAAAATGAATTACATCAGTTTGTGAGGTGGTATTCTATCATACACACGAATGATGGTTTCATTTCCCATTTGATGGAAGTGAAGATGGATTTAGGTTATTAAATTAAAATAATGACATATTAGTGTATGGGATATAGTTATTTTATTATATTACCATTATTTAGTAGTATTTTAAGTATTTGGAAGAAGTAATAAAGTAAATATTCTCAATTAATAACAATACATATTCTTTAGACCACCTCTTTTGGATTATACCCAAATCCTCACTAGATTGGACTTATGATCAAAAAAATTGAATATAAGAAATTGGTATGGAATTAAGGAAGGTTTTTGTTTAGTTATTTTCTAAAACAATGGGTTTTGTAAGTGTGGAAAGTAGAAAATAGGGGGTTCCCTTTTATAAGTGATGAGGAGTCGCATTCTTGTAAATACCCAAAACTATTCAATAATGGGAAGTCAATTTCCACCCAAGTGCCTCAAAAATTGAAAAATAAATAATTTTATGAGAGATAATTATTATAAACACCTACAAAATTAAAAATAAATATGTTTTAAACAATTTATTATCTTTACCTCTAAGGTTACTCACTTTTTCCCTTTCAATTTTTTTACAATGGTAACTCTTTTTTACTATTTTTACTATTCATTATAACCAAAAAAATAAGATGAACTTATTATATAATATAAATTATTATTATTAAAAATATTGAATAATTTTTATCAAATTAAATTAAAATAAGTTGTATAATTTAATTTAAAATAAAACCCACATACGTGTTGAAAAAACGGTTTTTCAAGAAATGCATTTCTCAGGTATAATATGATCTTATAATAACTATATGACAAGTAATCATAATTAAATGAATTTAAATTAATATTTATATATAAATAATCTATAAATTTAATTTAAATAATTCCTCATTAGTGCTTATTTTAATTATTTAAAATAGAGAAACATTATTCACTTTAAAACAATTTTCAGAGAAATATGTTTTAATGCCTAAAAATAACCTTATATTAAAATCTTGTATAAATATGATTAAAATGTAATTAATTGGATAAAATATATATAAATAGTAATTATTTTAATTTTAAATCATATTAAAATAAAATTGGGACTATTAAATTACTTAATTTGTTAAAAGAAATGACATTTTTACAAAAATCGGTATTTTTCACTATTCATTAGAAAATCAATATTTTCTAAAAACCCCCAAAATTTCACCCTAAGTTAGTATAGATATATTTATTTAAAAAATTGTTTCTATTTTATAAAATAAAATTTCTAAAATATCTAAAAATTAATTATAATATTTTCCAATGAAAGCAATATAAATCATTTTTGGAATAAGTGTATTTATTAAAAATTAAGTGTTTATTTCCTAAGAATTTATAAATAAATTTATATTGAGTAGAAACTTTATGTAAATTTCAAAAATTATTTAATATTATACATTACTATAAATTTAATTTCAAGGTTATAATTATTACAATTAATTGATATTATTTTTATATTATATCACAGTTTATTTAAACTCGATGTAGTGTGTTAAATGTGATATCAAACATAGCGTTCTTTTAAAATATTAGGTTTTTAACATTTATATATTTATTTACCTATTTTTTATTCCTATTTCTCATAGTCTTGGATAATAATTTCACTTCATTTTAAATAGGAAAAAATATCAATTTCTTCATCTGAGGCTCTTTTGAAAAGTCTTTAATTATACACTTTATATATTTTAATTAAAAATCTATGGCACTTAAAATAATATAGATCCAATCCTGAATAAAATGACTATAAATAAAATTTAGGATCTTTATGTGATATACTCAACTCTAATAGGGGTGATGAATTGGTTTTTGGATTTTTTTTTATTCAATTTATCTTTTTATACCTTTCATTTACCTCTACACTTTTTTGTGAATGGATCTCTCATTATCTCACATTATATTCAATCTATGAGAAAACAAAAATGTATACAGAAAAAAATGGGATAATATATTTACAAGTTTCACCTCTCAAAATGATAAGTCTAATACTTGGTTTGATCTAGATTCCACCAAGATCATATGACCCACTAGTATCAACCTATGAGTATAGTAAGTAGGGTTTATCCATGTATGTGGGTTACATGTCCACATATAGTGTTTAGTGCATCCCAAACTTTAGTGCATCCTTCAATTTACAATGATATGAAATTGATTAAATAACTAGAGTTTATTTCACCAATATTGACTCTCTATCGATTTGTTCATGTGTTTAATCATTCTTATTCTTCTTATCTTTCACAGTGTAGACTCACCTTTTTTCTATGTAAAAAATAAAACATACAACAACTTTTTCTTATTTAAAGTATAAAACTCAAGAGCTGATTCACTTCTTCTTCTTGTATGTGTAGCATCACATACAAATTCTTATTTCTTCTCAAATAATAGTAAACTTGAGGGATTCTTTAACCAATTCCTCTTCTTCTTCTCTTACACAGATCTAAGACACTTTTTCTCCTTAAATGCATCATACATGCACTGCTTCCCACAATTTCTACTTCTCCCTTGAACAATTTTCTTAAAATAATGTATAATCATTTATTATTTTGATCTTGTATCCCTTTTATTATTATTATTCAGTTAACAAGAACATTCACTGGGTCTCTCCCTCTTTATCCTTGAAACTTAATAATGTATGGAGTCAGGACTTGCTTAATTTATTTTGACTTAATAGTTTATAATATAAAGTTATGTCTTATATATTCTTAAATAATCTAGGTTTTTCTATGTTAAATGTATTATCAATTCTAACACTTGTTTAATCTTAAAATTATAGAGAGTCTATGGTGATTATACCATCAGATCCCATCAATTCCTTCATCTCTATATTCCTCTTTATGTGTTCATAATATTCAGTGAATATTATTTACATAAAACTATTTATGTAAATCCCGTGATCTTTGGAACTGAAAACTTCCTAAAATATCACTATTTAAAAAGAGTGGTATTTTGAACATATTTAATTCACCGATAATTATTTTACTCACCTAAATAGTTATATAGACTTCTTTAAATCCCATAAAAACTATTCTATTAGAAACTCTATGAAAACCACTTAATAAAACAAATCTGTGTATGAATCTGAAAATTTATAATGAAATTGTGGTTTCTAATTACTTCATGGTGCGAAACTCTCATGCACCTTATTCTTCTTCCATATCCTAAAAAGTATCATGAATCATGGATCCAATCAAATCATCATGATATTTTAAATTTGAATGATTAACCAGGAATTTTTTGATCTAAATAGATATTTATAATATATAATTCTATAATAACTCAAACTTCATAAATATCATAAGTCATCGTGTAAGAATAAAATGATTCTTATGTGAACCACTCTTATGTGGATCTCTAGTGGATATAGTCTCTCATATGTGGGTAAATCTTATATAAATCCTTGGAATAAAGATGAAGTCACTCAAACATGGATGAGTCATGCATAAACCATTCATACATGAATCCCTTCCTTTTACAATTCATTGTTCTAAGTCTATAGGATGACTCCTATATATTTTTTCCATGATTTGTATGTAGATACTTCACTCTAATAATTTTGTGAATATCTAATTCTAGATCAACCTTGGAATATTACTCATACATATATTTATATAACTCATACATTCCTTAAAAATGACTCCTATAACATTTAATCAATGAATCTTACATCATTTATCTAATGACTCTTACATAACCATTCATTTTTAAAAATCCTTACTATGTCAGAGTAAATTAATCTAACATTGATTTTAATTACTCATACATTGATCTTAAATTTACTAATTTATTCACTATGTAAAATTAAATTAATAATACATAGATATGAATGACTCAGACAAAGTCATGCTTATGAAAAAATAGGATTTAACCAAAATTCTAGATGAATGATCAATTAAATTCAGAATTATTCCAATACACCTCATGGTTATTCAATTATTCTCAAAAATATTTCTAATTGATTCAAATGACTGGGTAATATAAAAAATTTTAAAAAGGTCTTTATCCATCATTCCAAAGTCACTTGAAACATATGTTCTCATCCTTTAGTGTTTCAATGTATTCTTGCTACATTTCTAATTCTAGTTTTTAATTTCACTTCATAAATCTATATCCATATACTGAAAATAAATGATAAGAACAGAGTCCATGTTTAGTAACCTTTGAATGTTTCTATATATATCAACTACATTTATTCTAAAACACTTTGAGTTATCTTTAACACTATTTATTAAGTACAACCTTATAGGTTGTTGGATAGGTAGTTCAGTAGCCAATTTTTCTTGATTTTCATAACTATTGTACAAGATTATTCAGTAACTATATTCTTTACACTTAAATATCCTAATATTCAATATCCAATCAACTCCAATTATATATTAAACTTTGGTAGATATTACTTACCATAAAAATTAAATTTCATTTTCTTGAATAAACAATCATCAGATATTAAAATAGTTTCTACTCAGAATTTGTCCATCCAGTTATTTTAAGGTAGTATCCTCACTCTTCTTAACCCATCAATTAATAGGTTGTCTTTTTTATCTTCTTCATTAGGTTTATTCTTTATCTGTCACCCAAGTATCTTGATTAAATCTCTTTATTTTTTCCAAAATATGAGTAGATATTCCGAAACACAATGGAAGATAGATTCTCTTTGTAGTTTCACTTTATTGAGACCTTCATCATCTCCTATATTCATCATATATTTAGTTTTCTTCCAACTAATATATTTAAAAAAAATATAACCAATCAGTTTATATTTCTACCTTGGGGTAATTTAGTTGGGTTTATCCATATAAATTATTTGAGAAAAGGATTTTCCACCTAACTATTGAATAATAATATCTAATTTTATTGGTAATATTCCCTACCTAAATAACTAATTAGTTAGAGGAATGAGAAAGTGGAATATTTTCTTAGTGAAATGTAGATCATGGTACACTAATCGGTATTATTAATTTAAAATGGGTCATCATTTTAGTGGGATAAAAATTATTAAAAGTACTTATTAGATGTTAGTAAAACATGATACTCATCTAATAAAAAATATCTATTATAGATATATATTGTAATGACCCTAACTTTTATAAATACATTTCTCTTTGTGGTTAAATTAAAATCCTTATTACGATCATAGAAAACGAATTCACTTATTTGGTTTATTTATATCCTATCCAATTTAAAATACCATTAATCATCATAACCATTGATGAAATAGTTTTTTAATATTTATCATATTGTTAGTATAAATATAGGGTTATCATAAATCTAATTGACACAAAAAACAAATAAATTTCCTCAAACAGCAGGATCATAGCCTAGGAAGCCCATTTATTAGATATTTTGAGGGAGATAGCATCATTGGGTTTTTACCTTGACTAATCCCATGATGATATCCAATAACTAAATCATGAATGAAATCGTTTATGGGAGTAGTTCAATCTCATTGAGATCATGGCCAAAACCATGTACATCGAACCACCCCATGAAAATATCGCCATCACATACCTTTCACTTAGGGAGTTTTCTAGTGTGATAAAGGAATATGTGTAAATACCCTAATAATATGAGTATTTATATTTTATTTTAAATATAATAATGGTTATATTTACTTCTTATCGTTGTTACTTTATAAATTATTTTTATTTTTGATACGATAAAACACAAATTGTATTTTTGGGTAATATGAAATTTCAATTAAGACATTCCATTTAATTAATTAATTAATTTTTTAAATAAACGATATTTTAATATTATTATTAAATAAAATTTATTAATTATAGTTTATAATATAATTTTATGAAGTCAAAAATAATTTTTACACAGGTTTGAAAACTTTTATTGTTAAAAACCCATAATTTCTCAATAAATATTGATTCTTGTTTTAAAAGTTAAAATTCACATTTCTATAAAATTATTTTGAAAAAATAAATATTATTTTTTGAATCTTAATTTCAAAATTATCTAACATTTAATTTTTCACAACTTTATGGGATAGTTTAATTTTCGGGTAAAAATTAAATATGGTATAAATATATGGTGTGTATAATGAAATCATAATGACCCAAAAGTGATCTAATAAATTATATAAATGGTATCCACGACCAAATATATGTTTCCCCTATAAAATAATTTGATTTTTAGGTTATTTTATTAATTTTATAAATCCTTTATGAATCCTCCAAAACCTATATTATATTTTAAGTTTTTAAAATCATTTATTTATGAACATGACTCATTTCCACATCACTAAGTGTAATATTTTAATGATTTAGGCCCATATAATTATAAAATAAATGAACCCAATCCTATTTTTTTTAAACCATGGTCAAAAACCATAGTAAGTTTTTTGGTTTTTATTACTTTATTATATAGATTCTAGAACATAAGTTTAGGAAATAATAAATAACTCCTCTCTCTTTTCCTATATAAACCCACCAAATCTCTCATTAATATTGCATAAAAAAATTATTAGTTACCTTAATCTACCATCACCTCTCTATAATCCACCCAAGGTTCCCCAAGCTCTTAATAAGCTCCTCCCAAGCTTTTGGAATCACCCTCTCAAGGTAAGGGATCCTTTCCTTCTCCTCTTTATTCAAGAATATTCTTTATTTATGACTTTTATTTCCAATTCCAAATATAGGGATATGTTTTTATACATCACTCTTAATATAAATTTGATTTCTAAATTATGATATAACCCTTTTAGTATTATTAAACTAAATTATTAATCTCTAATTACTTTTTTTATGTTGCTGAAATTTCCTGGTGATTTTTCATTCCAAACGATTGTGTTGTGAATATCCACCCACATTTCCACTCAAGGGTATTCACCTAGATTTACCGATCCTTAATTAATTGTGGTAATTCCATGTATTTAACCCACACTCCTTTATATTGAGGTTAAAATTGATGAAATTCTTCCTTATATTATGTGATCTATATGACACACATATGCATGTACATGAAATGAAAGTGACAGGTGTGCCCAGAATTATATAGTGCTCCAATACATCAGGTAATGTTTTAGTCCCATGATACATCATTTATGGGGTTTGGGATTGAAAATAATCTATTATGGGAATTTTCCCACCATGATATTACATCTTGGCGGTTATACTTTACCTATGTTTATGGTGGCATGTTTAAAGTTGTCACCACTTTCCCATGTTGTCTTTATGTTATCAGGCTATACCGTACCTCTTTGTTCATTTTTATGATTCTCACCTTTTTATGTTCCATTTAATTTCCTACTGTATAACATTCAATACTTTCTTCATTTTATTCTTTTTTTATTCCCTTATTGGGCCTTATATCTCACCCATTTCTTATGTATGTCCCCAGGTTATCCCATGCATTTTTAAGAGTGATGAAATTTTATGAGTATATTAGGGAAGTTTTCAAAAAAATTGATATACCCCCTATTTTAAGTTGTTATGTAATGTACCTAATTACCCAAATACACTATACTTTTTTATCTTCTGGGTTTTATTATTGGTATTCTTATGTAATAAATCATGAATTTATGTGTACTAAAGATAAGGGTTTTCATAATTGGTATCATAGGAAAGTTTATTTATTTTGGTAATTAGGATTAGAAAAATCTAGAGAAATACTTATGGATAATAATAAACATGATAATTCATCCTTTAATTTTGGTAAATTAGAGAGTAAGTGGTTTCCAAGAAAATACATCCTTTTCTGGAAACTATAGGTAGATGTGGCTCTAGAACATATGTACCTAGGGGTAACACCCAAAAACACCATAATTAGATAGACTCATTTAGGTTTTGGTTCATGAAATCAAGTCCTATTTCACATTTGGTTTAACACTCCTAGGGGATATGATTTGGTAAATTTACAAGCTCATTATGAACCATTATTAAGGGAACAAAATTCATATAAGAGTCTATATTAGGAAATAGATCATGGGTAACTTAAATTTAAGCTTAGAAATACATAGGTTAAGGAATAAATGTCATTTATAAGTTATCAAGTTAAGGTTATTTTATTCTCATTTATGTTTTTAATAGTTTAAAAATACTCATCCACAATTTTTCATTTATTTTATCCAATGGACGTAAATAGGAGGAACCTAGTAAAAACCCAATATGAAGGGAAATGTAATGACTTCCCAAATGAGACGTCTAACTCAATGGGAGTAGGAATCACAATATTTGTGATTATACTCTCTCAGTTAACTCTGGTTGTAAATAAAAACATTAATTAGGATGAACTCCCAAATCCCCATAAGAAAGAACAAGATATGATTGAGACCTTTTATGATAAAGGCCTCTGACTTTCAATGGATCACCTGGTGACTTAATCATAGAGAAATGGATAAACACCATCGAGAAGATATTCTATATCCTTAAATTGATCGAGAATATGAAACCTGAGTAAGAGATCAAAGTGATAGGGAATAAGGACTTCCAGAAACTGTTTTCAATAAATATTTTACACACACTCACCAACTTAAATTGGAAATGTATTTTATTTCCCAAAATCAAGAAAGGTGATGAATCGATTGGGTCATATAAATAAAACTTCACAAGAATTTCATGATACGCCTCTGACTTTGTTGTTACCCTCAAATGAAAAGTTGATCGCTTCTTTAGTGGGACAAAACTAAGTCTATGAAAAGCCCAAGTGATTCAAGACTCTAACAACTATGAGGAAATTTTACTATGTGACCTAAAATTAAAAATGGTGATCATAAAATATCAAGGTTCTCATGTGGATAAGTAGTAGAAACTAGAGTTTAATTTTGGAGATGTGATGGATAAATATAACGGTGGTAAGAAATTTCAGCATCCAACTTGTCAAAGGGGTGGAAACAAGCACCCCAGAAATTACCTGAAGGTGGTGAGGAAATTTTTTAGGTGTGGTAAGTAAAGTAACCTATCTAGAAATTTTCAATGGGAGAAACCCACCAATGTAATGGAATAGAGGAATTCTCTAGTCGACCCTCATCTTATTTTTTGGGAAAAAATCCCTCAAGGTAACATTGATGCATTTTTTTGGTTAATTGTGTTTATTGAAAAAGTAGGTTTATATGGTCAGTTTTCAAGTTCTAGAGATATTTATGACAATATATGTTTACAAATAACCATAACAAAGGGATTTATAATCTAGAGGTGGTAAAAAAATATTGTATATAAGGTGGCACTGTTTTCCAGTGTTTTCCAAATTTTTGGGTTTGAAAATTAGAGAATTGAGAAAAGTGTTTTTGGAAAATGGAGTTGTGCACCTATGTCAAGGAGACTTGGAAAGTTTCACTCCATGAATGTTTCAAAATAATAACATCAAAATATGGAAAAGGAAATTGTATATCAAAAGTTATGGATATGTGTGAAAGATGAGGTTACGTGAACATGAGACTAGTGCGCTTGGGAATAAGTTGAGTTCCTTAAATGAAGGATAATAAAAATTCCTATAAATAGATGACTACTCCCCCACCCCTAATTTATAAAAATTTTAAAACTTATATAGAATTAGAGATCTGGTTGTGTAAGTGGTGAGGGAGAACAAGTAGAGAGTTATACAGAAGTTGTGTGCCAGAAGGGAGTTGTGTGACAATAGTGAGTTGGGCATAAAAAGGGTGTGTCATGGAAGTATTGAGTAGTGTAAAAGTTTGTTTTCCATGAAAAATGTGAAACTTTTTCTCCATGCATTAATGTTTCACACAATTCAACCCAAGTTTGCAAGATGGTTGGAAGTTTCCAAGTACATCTTTCATAAATTGGTATTCATTAGTGGATGAAAGTGAGACATCAATAGTGCATATGCATACAGTGGAAGATGAATTCATATGAGATAATTAAGGGACTAAAAATTCTATAAATTTTGAGTGGATCTTCTAAATAATTAGTGAGCACATTTCAGATGAGAGAGCAGTGAGCTCTCAAATTATAATTGGTTATAAACTAGGAGGGATAGTTACTCTGCTCTGAACTTTGTAAATAACAGTGTGATTTTAGTGGATTTGGTACATCGGCACATAATTGTTGTATGCTCCATGTATGTATCCCAGTGTGGGTGAACCAAGTAAAATTACTATGTACTGTTCATGATTTAATTTTTGTTCATATATTTATATGAGAGAAAGATAGAAGTGTTTTTTTCTTAATGACAAAGAAAGATCAAAAGGAGCAGTAGTTTTAATATGTCATGCCTTGATTCACCCCCCCCCCCCATCAAGGTATTTAACCTATTGGACCTAACATTATTGTCTAATGTTTCAACTATAAAAAAATTTACTTTAAAAACTAATTCAATAAGCCAAGGGTGGTTAGAGACAATCAATGTCAATAACCTATAAGGTACAAAGGGTGAGATTATTCCATCATATCCTCTAAGGTGGATCTCAAAAATTTAGTAATGGTAGGTATACTAGTCATTAATTTAATAATAGAAAATTTACCTTTTTATTTTGGTTCTATGCATTCCTTTATATCATTAAAGTTTAGTAGAACTATTCAAACACACCCACAAAGCATGGAGTAGATATTTCAGTGAAAATGGAAAATTGTGAAATTATTTCATCCCAATTATATTACTCCCCCTATAAAAATTTACCTGATTAATTTACTAGAAAAAATTTGGTACTCCCTTTAGTGGAATTTGATTCAATTATGTGTATGGATTAGCTTTACTTACATAGATCCAAAAAATCATGAGAAGTAAATTACTCTATATATCATGAATTATCCTCTAGTTCTGTAAAAGTGCAAGGAGGATGATGAATCTTCTTTAACACCAATATCTCAAGAATGAATATTATTTCTCTATAATAAATCATATCTATCTCAAATTATTAAGTCTAAGGAAAATATCATCCTTGAATATAATCCCATTGTGAGTGAATACATTGAAGTGTTTCCCAAAGAATTTTTTGGTATTCCTCCAGGACAAGTGGTTGAATATTCAATCGATATTATACCTAAGGATTTTCCAATATCCAAGAATCCATTTAGAATGGTTGTTGTGGAAATTTAATATCTAAAGAAAAAACTACAATAGAATCTGGATAAAGGGTTCATATTACCAAGTGATTCACAGTGGGGTGCACTATTCCTATTTTTCAAGAATAAGGATGGTCCAATGCACCTTTGAATAGATTATCATGAGCTCAATAAGATCACGATAAAGAATAAGTATCCTCTTCTATGGATTGATGACTTATTCGATCAGCTATGTGGATCCCCATACATCTAAAAGGTAGATCTTCGGTTTGGGTATTATCAAGTAAGGGTGAAGAAGGAGTACATCCCCAAGACTGCTTTCCATAAAAGGTACGGGAATTATGAGTTCATAGTAATTCCTTCCATACTCACTAATTCTCCATAAATCTTCATGGACTTGATGAATAGAGTCTTTAGATATTACCATGAAATTTTTTTGTTAGTCTTTATATATAATATTCTAATATACTTCAAAAGTAAGGCGAATCATATGATCACTTTTCTAAGGACCTTATGAAAGGATAAGCTTTATGAAAAGTATATAAAATGTGAGTTCTAGTTTAAGTAAGTCACATTCTTTGGGAACATTATCACAATAAATGGGATATCTATAGACCCTTGTAATATATAAGCAATTAAAAGATGGATAAAGCCAAAATATGTAAAATATATCCATAATTTCCTTGGAATGGTTGGGTATTATCATTGATTTATGAGAAATTTATCGCGATGGTCAAACCCTCTAACCAAACTAACTCAGAAGAGATTCAAGTTTTTTTGGAATAATGAATGTGAAGAGAGCTTCAAGGAGTTGAAAAAGAGACTTATCACTGCACATGTACTTACACTACCCACAAGTGGGGAAAATTTTATGGTATATAGAAATTCTTAAAATAATTAATTGGGCTATGTACTAATGAAGAATGATAAAGTGATAGCCTATGACTCAATGAAAATGAAAGTTCATGAATAGAGCTACCCAACACATGATCTATATTTGGCCATAGTGATATTCTCATAGAAAATCTGGTGGCATTATCTTTTTGAGGAGAAGTTTGAAATATATAAATATTCTATGAGCATCAGGTATATATTCACATAAAAAGAGATGATTATGCACTGAAAAAGATGGTTAGATCTAATTAAGAAATATGACTGTTCAATCCACTACCATCTTGAGAAATAAAATAAAGTGGCTTACACATTAAGTAGAAAGGATCTAGTAATTTTATCATTGATGATAATTGAGAAAGATCTGGTCTTCTTAAACTTGAAAAGTATAGATATGAAAATAACAAATGAAGTGACATCATAAATCATTTTACAAATGACTGCTCAACCATAACTTATAGAGAAGATAAAGGGTTATCAAATAGATGATGTGGAAATTCAGGAGAAAGTGAAAGCTATGAGAAAATGGGAATCCATAGAGATAAAAATTAATGAAGAATAACTTGTAAGATTAGGGTCATGATAATGTGTACCATCAAATCTCATTTTAAAAAATGATATGTTGCATGATGCACATAGATTGACCTTCTCCATACATCTAGGTATCACAATGATAATTTGAGATCTCTGAGAGCATTATTGGTGGGAAAATATGAAGAATGAGATCATAGAATATACATCAAGGTGTCTTATATGATACTAAGTGGAGTCTTAAAGTAAAAAAACCAAGGGGATGATGTAACCATTACCCAAACCTATATGGAAATGGGAAAACATAACCATGGACTTTGTCACTAATCTTATGAATACATAATGAGGAAATAATATTATATGGGTTGTAGTGGATCTTCTTATAAAGACTGGTCACTTCATTCAAATTCAAGAGGAATTATAACTCAATCAACTTGTAAGGATATACATTATATTAGTGGTGAGGTTTTACAAAACACTACTATCGATTGTATTTGATCGAGATATAACATTTGCCTCCAAGTTCTTGAAGAGTATCCAACATACTCTAAATACTGAGTTAAACTTTATCATGGACTGTCACCCTCAAATTGATGGTCAATCTGAGTCTACTATCCAGACACTTGAGGACAAGTTCAGAGCATTCTCAATGGAAATAAAAGGAGGATGGTATTAAAATATTCCCCAAGTAGTGTTCTCATACAATAATAATTTCCACTAAAGGATCCAAAGTGATCCCTATGAATACCTTTATGGTAAGTGGTGGAGAACACTTTCATGATGGGATAAAGTTGGTGAACGCAATTTTTTAGGTCCTGAAATGATCGAGGAAATATTGGAAAAGGTCAAGACCATTCAGCAGCACATCTGGGCTACTTAGAGTCGACAAAAGATCTGTGTTAATAATCATCGATGATACCTAGAGTTTGAGGTTTGAGATAAGGTATTACTCCTCAAATAACCATGGAATAAATTCATGATATTTGGGAAGAATGGAAATCTTATTCTAAGATACACCAGTCCCTTTGAGATCCTTCATCACATCGAAGTGGTGTATTATCAATTAACACTCCCACCTAACCTATATCAAGTAAATGACGTGTTCCATGTATCCCTCTTTAGAAATTACATACCACACCCCTCACATGTTCTAAATCCAAAGGTGGTACCATTGGATAATGATCTTTCATATGAGGAGCATCCAGTGAACATATTAAATCATAGAGAAAAAGTTATATGAAATAAGACAATGCACCTAGTAAGAGTGCTATGGAGAATCCACAAGTTTGAATAAGAAAGATGGAAGTCGGAGGTGGTTATGAAATAGAATTACCCTCATCTTTTTTAGTGTATGAAATAAAAATTTTGAGGGTGAAATTTTTGAAGTGGGAATATTATAATGTCTTAAACTTTTATAAATAAAATTCCTTTTATGATTGAATTAAATTGCTTACTATGGTTATAGAAAAAACATTCACTTATTTTGTTTTATTAAATCCTATCAGATTTAAAATACCATTAATCATCATAACCATTGATAAAATATCCATTTAATAGTGATCATATGATTATTATAAATATAGGATTAGGATAAATCTAATTGACATAAAAAAAAGAACTGATCGCCTAAACTAGTAGGATTGTACCCTATAAATTCCATTTATTAGAGCTTCTAAGAGAGATAACATCACTAGGATATTCCCATGAATAATCCCAAGCTAATATCCAAAAAATAAATAATGAGTGAAACAATTTATAGGCGAAGTTCAAGCTCATTGAGATCACAACCCAAAACATGTATGCTGAACCGCCCCATCAAAATATCACTATCACGCACCTTACCCATAGGAATTTTATAGGTGAAATAAAAATATATGTATCAATAACCTAATAGTATGAATATTTATATTGTATTTTCAATATAATAATGATTATATTTACTTCTGATTTTTGTTACTTTATAAATGATTTTGATTTTGATATGATAAAATAGAAATTATATTTTTGTGTAATATGTAATTTTAATTAAGACATTACTTTTAATGAATTAATGAATTTTTAAAATAATTGATATTTTAATATTATTATTAAGTAACATTTATTAATTATAGTGAATAATATAATTTTACAAAGTCAAAAATAATTTTTATACGGGTTCAAAAACTGTTATTGTCAAACAACCCATAATTTATCAGTAAATGTTGATTCTTCTTTTAAAAGTAAAAATTCAAATTTTTAGAAAATTATTCTGATAAAATAAATATTTTTTTTGGAATCCTAAAATCTAAATTATCCAACAGTTAATTTTTCATAATTTTATAGGATATTAAAAATTTTGAGTAAAAATTAAATATAGTATAAATATATAGTGTGTATTATGACACTGTAATGACCGAGAAGTGATGTAATAAATGATTAAATGGTATCCAAGACCAAATATATGTTTCCCCTTTCAAATAATTTGATTTTATGGTTATTTTACAAATTTTATTAATTCATTATGAATCCTCCAAAATATACATTATATTTTAAATTTTTAAAATCATTTCTTTATGAACATGACTCATTTCCACACCACCAAGTTTAATATTTTAATAATTTATTCACTTGGACTTATAAAATAAATTAAAACACTTCTATTTGGTATAAAAAAAGGAAAAAATCATGGTAATGTTTTTTGTTTTCATTATTTTATTATGTAGAGTCTAAAACTAATGTTTAAGAAATAATAAAGAACTCCCCTCTCTTTTTCTATATAAACCCACTCAATATCCCCTTTATCTTCACAAAAAAAACCTTGTATCATTTCATTAATATTTTCTCACATCTATATATTCCTCCCAAGGATCCAAAAGTTCTCAATAAGATCTTTGCAAGCTTTTGGGATCACCCTCTCAAGGTAAGGGATCATTTCCTTCTCCTCTTTATTCAAGAATATTCTTCATTTTATGCCTTTTATTCACAATTAATAATTTTGGGATATGTTTTTACACACACCTATTAATATACATTTTATTTCCAAATGATTTGACACCCATTTCACTCTAATTAAACCATTTTATGAGTCTTTAAGTATTATTGTTGTGATACTGAAATTTCACTGTGATTTTTCATGTCAAACGATTGTGTTGTGAATATCCACCACCATTTATACTCAAGGGTATTCACCTAGATATACCTATCCTTAATTAATTGGGTAATTACTTGTATATAACCAAAAATCCATGATCATGGGGTTAAAATTGATGAAATAAATCCTTATTTTATTTGATATATGTAGCACACTTATGCATGTACATGATATGAAAGAAAAAGGTGTGATCGTAATTATATAGTGCTTTATTGAATTGGGTAATCTTTTAGTCTAATAAGAACTCATTTATGGGATTATGGAGTGAACATAATCCATTATGGGAATCTTTTACCGTTTTATGATGTCTTGGAAGTTATCCTTGACCTATGTTTATGATTTCATGTTTAAATTTTTTTCCACTTTCCCACGTTGACTTTGTGTTTTCATGCTATATCATTCCTATTTGTTCATGTTTATGATTATCACCATGTTATGTAACATTTAACTTACTATTTTATAAAATTAAATAATGTATTCATGTTTTGATTTTTTTATTCCCTTACTAGGCTTTATATCTCACCCATTTCCTATGTACGTCCCCAATTTATCCAATGCATTTTTAAGAAAAATAGAATATTATGAGAATGTAAATGAGGTTTTTAATAATGCTTATCTAACCCTTGTTTTAAATTATTGTGTATTTTACCTAACTATTCAAGTACACTAAACTTATCAATATTATATGGTGTATTATGTGTATCCTGATGTAATAAATCATTAATTAACATGTAATAAAGAAAAGGGATGTCATATATATATCATCATCATCAAACATAACTTTGAAATTAATCCTTAAAGGAGGGATTTAATGTAAAAAAAAACAAAGAATAGTAACTTAAAAAAAGTTCACAAGTAATAGAAATACTATGTGTTAAAGTAACACCTTCTTGAGTTACCAAACTATTGAATTTTTTCAATGAATGAATCTAGATTCTTATGGAAGCATTGAACGTTTCACTTGAGGTTTCAAACCCCATAGATAAAAAAAATTTAAGGAAATTTAGTTTACCCTAATATACTCAATGTTATTGAGTATACCAATGATTATGTGAGATTAAATATATAATTAAGGAAATATCTAGTTATAGAATTAATTATGTTTTAATCAAAGGAAATATTCCTACAATGTGAATGAGCTCATGAAAATTTTACTCGATATTCTCAAAGTGTTGAGAATTTATGAACTATGAAT
The DNA here is from genome assembly GCA_963277665.1 of Viscum album. Classification (NCBI taxonomy): domain Eukaryota; kingdom Viridiplantae; phylum Streptophyta; class Magnoliopsida; order Santalales; family Viscaceae; genus Viscum; species Viscum album. The sequence continues at coordinate 416,326,101 of OY728121.1, read as the reverse complement.
GAGTGGTATAGGTTTTGTTTCTATGTTGGAAACACAATTGGGAAAAACTTCAAACTAAAATAAGAAAATTTAGTTGCAAAATACAACAATGCTTCCTTTAGTATCTATCCAAGGTCATTCAATCCTGAAGAAGGTGTTAGGAAGGATTAATGATTCTATAGGATGGAATTTTATAGAACACCTAAAGGTGTTTGTTAAACTCTATGGAATTTCCATGTTGGGTATTAGTGTTATAGAAATTAATTCTTCAGTTTTAAAGGACATATGATACTGAATGTATGTTTTACAAATATTTTTAATATATAGCAGTTTAAAATAAAGGTTAGAGTTGATATGTCTTGTATTTTTAATTCAATTGATTATGAAAAGAGTAATCACGTCATATATTTCAATGTAAATGAATATATCAAGATCATGTGAATATTCATAAATTATGTGTATAGTTATCTCATTTCTATTATATAATAATATAATTTATTTACTAATAAAAAAATTTATTATAAACAATATGAGATAAGGAATTCAATAAATATGGTTTATGATTCAATAGATTCTATAAAATGTTTGAAAATGAGACAACTAATAAAAAATTGTCCATGATAAAATTATTTTATCCATATGTTTGTTAAAATATGAGGGACTGGATACCACAACCATCAATGTAATATTTTAAAGAATAATATTATTTTCAATAAAATATTCCAAACACATAGGATACCATATATGATATGGATAAAATAGATTATTTGTTAAATATTTTTACTAAAATGAAATAAGAGTTTTTTCCTAAACACAAAGGAATTTTTATATCTTAGTATGATATTATGATAAGAATATAGTTCCTATGAGGCTAGTGAGATTATGTTTGAACTATGATATGATCAAAGTTAATATATAAAATATTACTCTATACAAAATTCAAGGAGAATTTCACATTATATGCTAAAAGAGTTTAAGGTGTGGTGGTAAAAGGAATTAGAAAGTGTTGTATTTAGTTACTATGGAAAATTGAATGTCACTTTATCTTAAAAGATTTTAGGGTGTGTTATTAAGTGATAATGTAAATTGTTACATTATTTACCAAATATTTCATCAGAAAATTTTGATAAAAATGGTTTTGAGAATGATGATAATGTACTTAGAAATTTTCTAAGTATATACTAGAAGTTATTAACTTCGTAACATTTAATTTTGTGGAGTTAAGGTGTTTGAATATGTTTAAGGAGTTGAACATTATGAATATGATTTTTGAGTATCACTATTATTCAAACTATATTGCTTTATATATGTTCTCACTAAAGAGTTTAGTGTGAGGGTTTTATCAGGTGCTTGCATAGATATGTGGATGGAATTAAATAGAGATGTTATGAGTTTAATAAAACCCATAAAATTATAATAAACATAAAATTTCTCTGGAAGTATATCATATATGATATGTTAGGCATGATATTATGTGTGGTTTTTATAAGTATTATTAAATGAGTTTAATAATATAAAATGTATCTTAATATAAAAAATTTAATCTTTGCTTTATCATTTTTCATGTTGGATAATATTTTTTCTGAAGTGAAATGATAATTATCTATTCAAATTATGATTATGAGTTTTCCCTAATCAATGATAATCATGGAGTATTATGGGTTGTGATAATATGTTAAGATTTTTGTCATTAGAATATTATAATTGATATAAATATTTTTATACAAGATAAAAAAATAGAATCTAGTGATAATAAATCATAACTTTTGGGAAATCCCACCAAAGTCTATCACATGGAATTCCATATGGTTATTGATATACTTAGGAGTATATGCTTATAATGAATCCTTATTACTTAAGGTTAGAGATAAAACTACCCTGAAAACCTTTATACTTTTATACCTTTATTATTCAATCCTTTAGGCTTAGATAATCAATAGGTGGTTGAATATGTAGTTGATCATGATGTCAGTTGAATATCAACAAAGATGGAATTTTTTCACTCATATGATGAGTTAAAGACATATAGTCCTTTGATTGAATTAGATTAAGGTGATGTATTTCCATTCTTAGTTGAGATACATGTGATCTAATCGGCTACTTGGATAAGAGACATGTGATGTGACTATCTGCTAGATGAATATCATGTGATGTATGAATTTACCTGGTCATTCTATTTTAGATAATCATGAATGTATGAGTTTTCCTATACTATATTCATATTATTCATGGATAGTGGTCACTCAATGTTATATAAAAAGGGTTTTCATATTTTTATATATGATTCATATGATTTATCTTATAGTGGACATGTTTATATGGATATATGTGTATGTTTGAGATCACACTAGACCTATTTGTAGCTTCAGTAGCACTACTATTTTTCTATATTCCACTCTTTTCTTACATATATGAAATTAGGATTTAATTTTTTTTTAATGCTAAAAAGGATCATAAGGTTACATAGATTGGCCTTGTAATAAGAATTAAATTTTGGGGAAAGTTTTTTTCTAAAATTAATAGAGTTTTATAAACCATATTAAAAAGAGTTTGGATGGATTCATAAAGAGTTTTGAAGTATTTCATAAAGTCCTTATGGGATTTTAGTGAAATTGGGAGATTTTTTGAAATGTACTAAAATGGTTATATAATATTTTTCGATATACCCTATGATGTAGCTTGTGATATGCATGTGATCCATATCATATATTATAACATATTAATATCCTAAAAGGAATGATATGACTCTATCATAGCTTACAAAATGATTAAGATATGGGTTCATGGATTCATCCATGTCTTCCATAAGGTTTACTTCAGTTATTCTCCAATAGGTTGAGTCATTTATGGTTATACAAATATTCTATATTCATTGAAACATTTAATTATTTTAAAAACCCAACATACATACATTATCATAATGTATGTAAACTATCATGTGATGATATCCAACTCTTATCTTCCTTTATTAAATGAAGATAGCCTATATAAAGGATGAAATAATCCTATTGGTGTGGGTGTAAAAATGTGATATGATCAAGTCATTTTTTAATGTCTCGTCATACCAGTTCACTATTTGTATTCATGGGAAAATGTGTGAGCAAACCATTGGTGTTCATGGGTTCTCTTATTACGAATGAAGATTCTAGTGTCCAGTGTACTACCTATATAGGCGATATTCCTTTGGATAGTGCTATATGATATCAATAAATTATACTCTATTGAAGATAGGAATATGGTTTTCACTGTGATTCTAGAAAACCTATTTTTATTTCATATTCTTTATTTTGTATGTTGCATTATTGATAATATATCCAGAACATTAATGGGTTTCTTCTACTTCCAAAATCATGGGATGATCATCCAAAACCCATCATACAAGTGGGTCAATGTTAATAGGTGTATAGATAAATAATCATTATAATTTACTTCTATTAAATTCTTATGTTTGATTGATACATGTGAATTTAAATAACATAATCCATATATTTTTTCTTCATGAGAAAAATAGTACATTATGTCATTGATAGAGTAAATTAAGGATGGAGTGATTTTTTTCACTTTAAACCAAGTGACATGTATGATATGGATGATGAAGGTGAGGTAATTTGTGATAGGGAAAAGCCTCAAAAAAATCACATTGAATTTTTCATCCCTGAAAATATTGAAGACATCGGTATTGTGAGGGAGGTTGAAGATGGGTAAGAAGAAGAAGAAGAAGTAACATTCGTAATGGAATTTTATAAAATTAAAAACCAATAATAAACTTATTATAAGATCAAATATGATATTTTATTAAGTTTTAATTGTATAAATAATAATTTAATAACTTTTAATTGGAATTAGTTATTTTGTTGATATTTTTTATAAAAATTCCACGATTGAAGTGGTTTCAAGAAGGTAGCTACTCTACATCATAGAAAAACCATTCTACTCCAGCTACCCAAAGTACACTAGGAGTATAGGATAATAGATATATTGATTCTACAATGAGTATACCAATTTTAGTAGATAGTTTGTATACTCCTACTACCCAGATTACACTAGGAGTATAGGAAAATTGGTTTATCGATGCTACATAGGGTCCACTAGCTACATAGGATAGTTTTTATGCATATGATTCATAGATTAATCCAGGAGTAAGGATAATCAATATACCAATGTTACATAGGTTCCATCAGTTGTATAGTAAAACCATTATAGCCTTACTATCTCGATTACATAAGTATTATAGAATAGTTGATTTACCAATGTCGCATAGGGTACACTTCTTCACATACCTTGCAAACTTTTTGTCACTATATTTCATTATACTATTATGTTTTCATTCATAAGTATACCTACTATTAAATATATTGAGGCATCAATCATTAATACTATGAATTAGTTACTATTGAGAGTATATTAGAATATAACTGCTATCGATATTTATTTTAATGTGATAACTAATACATTTATTATGAATAATTAAACATTAATTAAATGTAGTATAATCGAATAGAAACCATTAAATGTAAGATCACCACGCCTTTGAAATTTAAATTACATAAAACTAGAAATAAAGAATATGTAAATTACACCATATATTGATATTATCATTTCATTAATTTTGTTCTTGATGGGGATCACTAAGGAATAACCATATGGATATTTACCCTAAGATGAATCCATGAGTTTCACTAAATCATCCAAAGGATTTGTTAAGTACATTCCTACCTTTATAACATGCTAGTATCATAGACACAAAGAAGTAAGGAATAATGGATCTTTAGGATGGGAGTTTTTTTGCCAAAGGATATTTGATAATTTCACACACATAGACCCATGGCCTAGCCTCCTTTATATAGGCTATGGGAGTGCTCCCTAATCCATGGAATTACTCATATATTTCATAAATATATGAGAAATGTCTAAGGTTACATCTCATATAACCCTCAACTAATAAATCTTCATCCTTTTAATCTTATGAAATGACTAATAAATGATAATTGATGCATTGAATATCCACTACCTTATATGAATCATAGTTTTTACAAATGGAACATACCTTATAATTCATGGTGCTATGATTCAACTAAGTTTTAAAATATTAGTTTCTAAGTTATCCTATAAAATATCCATATACCGTAAAATATGATATTCCCACTAGGTTAAATACAACCTTTTTTCATATTTATATCATAAACTATGAAATATTACATCGTACCCTATGATATAACATGTCTTTAGGAAATATTCCCTTCAATATCCCACTTTCACTAAATCTTAAATTTCATTCATGTTATTTCACCTCATATCATATCATATGAAATAACTTATGAAATAATATTCAAAATACATTTTGAATATCTTCCAAAACACTTTTAGAAATTTATCATGAACTTCACCTTGTATTATAGAATATATAATAATTTTGTGAAAAGTGAATTCAAAACTATTTTGGATAATGCTATAAAACACTTTTAGAGAAAATATTTGAATCAAACCCAATCCCTATTAATTAAACTAAAAAATATAACATTAAGTTCCTTTGTAGCATTAACCACAAATATGAATCATCATATCCATAAATGTAAGAAAATAATGTCCTCCATCAAGCATCAATGCTACTCAAGATCCAAATGGATATGTCATGATCATCATAAAACATATATATCTTTATAAATTTATCTTCCAGCTGCATCACATGCTAGAATGTATGTTAATATTTTCCATTTTTCCAATACATTAGGTGACCATGAGACATGGTGTATTTCAATCTCATATATAATCTTGAAATGTTCTTGACTTTCTAAGTATAGAATGACCAAGTTGATGAATCTATCACATGGAATTTATCTAGTATAAATGTACATAACATACCACTAATACAATTAGATAATCACATTTTATGTACTTTCTAAGTCTATCTATAGTGACACATACTTTTTATACATAAATATAAAATTTTATTACATGAATATTCAATACATAACATTATGATCCATTCTAGAATCGTATAGGTCTAGTGTATTTGGAAGCTTTGATTCATAAACAACTTGTTCGTAATATATATACACAATATCAAAGTTAGTTCTTCAAAACTATCACCCTTATTAGATATATTATACTTCAAGTATTTATTCATATCTCAAGGAAGGGAAACATAAGAAAGTGTGAGCTCAGATTCTTATTAAGGGTAAACAAGGGAGATATCAATGATCACTTAAACATAGCATGGTCATAAGGGTATGAGAAAATGATATTTACATTTGAAAATCATACCCAATATATCATAGATCATAAAGTTGAATCATGTAATAAATCATGACAGTTCATAAGACATGAATCATAATGGAATCAAATAATATGGTTCATGAGAGCATAACATTGGAATAAGACATAAGTTTATAGAATACACATATGCATATAAAATCATTTACTTAGTCAAGTATCACTACCAATACTATCAAAGTTTATTGGGTTCACTTCCATTCCTTTATATCCTTAGTCCAGGATCACTTCTTAGACTATCATAGTGAACAAAGTCCCTTACAGGATTGGGTTCACTCCTCATTATAGTCTTTATTATGTTATGAGATGTCTATCATTACCCAATGCATTGGTGCACTATAAAATTATAGTCCCACACATCAAATAATTATGACCATACATATTTGTTCTTAAAGACACAAATTATTCATCTTATCATAAATAGTGGAAAAGAAATTAGTTTCATAAACATTTCAACATTATATCATAGCATAACCTATGCAAAATAAATGGGTTTCAGAAAAATATTATCATCATAATAATAAACCATCCATATAAATAATAAGGATCGTATCATTCGATTATATCCCAAATAAATAATATGTAATGTCAAAATATTTCATCTTAGATGAAAAATCCTTTAAAAGATCATTTGGAACTTTTCGTTAGCAAAATACCCTATTTACATTGAAATCAATTATTTAAAATAAAAAAATCCCAAATTTTAGAGAAAATATTTTCTTTTAAAATAACTACATAAACCTGTAGAGGAGTATTTAATTAATTGATTGTTCATTCTAGTAGGAAATTTCATTCATATTTTGTATGTTAAAACAAATATTCCTTTCATATTTTTGGAAAAAAATCAAAAGTATCTCATTTAGAAAATGATAAGAAAGTTCATTTTAAACCATTTTGTAAAAATTTAAATATGGGAAAAATTTTATTCCAATAATAACTACAGAATAAAATCTTTCTTGAAAACATTTTTAGAAAACATGGATATGGAAGAAAAATAATTTTCAACTAAAAAGAGAAATAATGTTTGTTTTTTCCTTAAAAATGTTCTTTTGGTATATTGAGTACTTAAAGAGATGAAAATGAAATGAAAATAGTTATTATATAGAAATAAATAGAGTATAATAAAATTTATGATATTCTTGAGAGTTATATCTATAAGGCCCCAAGCCTTAAACCTTACTTAATCTTGAGTTATTACAAGATTACACATTGAGGATCTTTTCGGGTTTAGAGTTTTAGAGAATTAGATCATAAAACTTGAATTACATTCCACATATAAACAAAGTGGTTACATAAAGATAGTATTCTTATTTCCCATCAATGGAAACATATTTAAAATAAAACATGGATTCTTTATTGACACTTACTTGACACTATCATCATATCATGTACCTTTCCCTTGACCTGTGAAAAACATTTCAAAAAAACTTGGGATGAGCATAAAAAACTCAGTAAGGGATATAAAAATATGGAAAGGAAACATGGGTACATATATACATAAGAATGAAATCATACATTACCCATAAAAAATAAGCACTTTAACATACCTCATCAAATCGTGAATGAATCATAGAAATCATAAAACATAAAGGTAACTTGAGTCATTTATAACATTCTTACGTAGGGAGTAACCCTCTTGGTTACGTTTGGAATACCCATCACAGTATATTCCCTAAATCTCTTCGGAGAAACCTTAACGTTTCACTCCTTCGCGTTACCCAATGCATTGGAGAGCTATATCGGGCTCACCCGCCCTTAGTCTATCACGGAACCACCCGTCTTCATAATAATGCCCAAGAACCTCAACATAATCGTATCACATAAAACATGCATAAAGGAAACATAACATTTCCACCTTTCAATCACAAGATATCAATACAACACATTGATATAAAAACATTATGAAAACAATTTTCAATACCAAAATAAAAGAAAAGTAAAACATGGTATTTATTTTTCTTTTAAAAAAAAGGAATGGCCTGTAGAGGAATCTGAAACTCAAATAATGGTCACGGCGGCGGAGAAGTCGTTGTCGCCGCATACGTAAGACAAAAACATTCCCTTTTGTCGTTTAGTAGAATGCTTCGTATAAAAAATATTACTTTTGGATGAACGTAAAAGTCAAAGGGTTTTATACACCGTATAAAAGAAGTTTGTGTATAAAAAAAAATATGCCTCAATGAAAGGAGATTGAGACGAAGTCCCATACCTCGGGTCCGACTTGACTTGGTCGTTCTCTAATCTCCTGAATAATAACTTGAGTTAATTTCTACTTGTTTAAGAACCTTTTTCAAGTTCATTATTCCTTTTATATCACTTATTTCCATGTCATGAACACTATGTAATTATTTAAGTTAATAACGGTCGTTTTAACGATCATTGGTACTTGAGTCAAAAATAAGCCCTTTATAATTACAAGTTGTTCATTTATCCATTATATCCAGAATGGTATTCATGATGTATATATCATATATGTCATATATATCCAGTAAATTCATGTATTTATAATATTACATAATCATTTAGAGGTAAGAAATGAAATGCACCGTTCATGGAGACGGTAAGCCGTACGTACGCATGAACGCTACTTTCATTTCTATTTCGTATTTTATAGAATGGAATCATAATGATATAAAGGTATATTATAATTACAGTGTAATATCATATATAATATCATAGTTCCATCCTTTATACATCCCACATATGGTATTTAACGAATCAAATCACTTTGAGGGGGCGGTAGTCCGCACTTCCTTAAATGAAGATATCGTGTTTACCCATAATGGAAACCATAAAGGTATGACCAAAAAGAAAAATACAGAAGCTTAAAGAAAACATAAATATATTATATATCATATATAAATACATTTTCATCTTAATGGCCACCTTTGAAGGTGTTAAATGAATGTTGAACAATCATCGTTTCGGGAGGCAGAAATTCACCATCCATGGAAACAGTATGTCCTTTAACCATTAGATGTAGGTGTATGTAAGTGTAGCTCAAATACTTCTTATAACAACATCCTAGTATATTGAATATACTTGAGTTGTTACAAAATAAATGAATAAAAAGAGTTTAGGGGGTTGGAGAAGCAAAATAAAACAAAAGGACTCAAGTGAAGACATTACCTTAAAATCGGGTAACTCCCTTTGGTTTGAGATCAAAGGCTTCCTTGGGAAGACTTCTGCCCAAATTGAGGCTTCAATGAGTAATATAGGGATGTGGAGAGACAAAATGGGCAGGGGTTGGCCGAGACAAAGGCTTTGGGAGTGTGGGTAAGGAGGTAGAGGTGGGGGCCTTTTATAAGAGGAGAAGAGGGGCACTCTTGGAAAGTAAAGAAATGTTACTTTATTTTAAAATGATTTTCGGATTCAAAAGGTCCCAAATTGATATAATTCAAGGATAAGGTGATAAGGGTTCGAAATTCACCCATAAAATAGGTTTTGGACATGTGTAGGTTATAGATTTTACATTATCATTTCATTTTATTTAAATCCTTTATTAATGAGGTAATCGCTGCATCATCATGATGTCATAAATAATTTAATTTATTTAAAGTATAAAAATTATAAAAAAATACTATGATGTAGGAAATATTTTTATCTTTCCAATGAATATTTATAATAAAAAATCTGACTTTTATAACCCCATTTAAAAATTGTTTTAGTAAAACATCTCATGTTTGTGTCATTTTTACTTTAACATTAAATAAACAATTATTTATGTCATTTCCCAACCAAAGTGGCTCCATGGGGTCCCCAAGTTGACCCATGGATTGTCTTGGTCGGCCATGACACATCCAATGAGGGTAGTACATGTGTCAAGCTAATCTCATATTATTAAAACATTATTTTTACCTTAAACTACACTAATAACAACTAATCGCGATTAAGAACTTAAAACTTGCTATTCACCAAAAAATTATTTTAATCTCATTGAACCACATTTTACTTCTTAATGAAAACAATGTATGTTGTATTTTTGAAAATAAAATCACAGAAGTGGAAAAGTTTCATTTAAACGAAAAATCAGTTTCTTTAACTACCACTTAGTGGTTTCACTATTCATCAAAAATTGAAGTTTTTCAGAAAGATTCCAAAACTTCACCCTAAGCTATATTTGATATTCCGAATTCAAAAATGATGTCTATTTTACAAAATTAAAAACATGTAAGTTTAATTAATTAATTTAATAACTAATTCCCACTGTCATGACAAATAGCGTGTTTTTATGAAAGAATAAGTATCAAAAGATTGACACTAGTTTAAGTCCAATTTCAAAGTGAAATTGATTCCAATGACCACCATTGGATTAAATGGTAAAAATATATTCTAATTTCACTTAAAAACCATTTCAAAAGATAATATAATCATATAAATAAATTAGATTAAAAAGAGGTTTTGAATTAAAATACAATATTTTTCACTATTCATTAAAAAATGAACTTTATCGGAAAAATACCAAAAATTCACAAAAAGTGTATTTTGATGTCCCAGTAATAAATAATAAGTTTATTTTGACAAAATAGCTTATAAAATTGTCAAAATATATATTTAAAAAGGGTTTTCCATCAAAAGGCAGTAAAACAATCTTTTAAGAATATCAGTGTATTCCATGCATAAGATTGTATTTATTTTCATTTTAAGCCCCTAAAACACTATCTTAATCATTAATAGACATTGATAAAAATATCTATTATTCATTACTTACATGGGATGTTACATCCTTCCCCCCTTTAGAAAATTGTGTCCCCGCAATTTATTTACTTATCGAATAAATGGGGGTACATATCCCTCATTGCATTTTCAGATTCCCATGTTTTCTCTTCCATCATGTGGTTTTTCCACAAAACTTTTACCTGATTAATCTCCTTATTTCGTAACACTTTCTCCCTGTGGTCAAGAATCTGGACCGGTTGTTCCTCATAAGATAGGTTCTCTTCCAGCTGAACTACCTCTGGACTCAAAACATGAGATGGATCTGGCATATACTTTCTCAACATCGAAACGTGAAAAACATTGTGTAACTGAGATAAACTCGGAGGTAAAGCCACTCAGTAAGCAACGGATCCAACTCTCTCCAGAATTTTATATGGTCCAATGAACCTTGGACTCGGATTTCCTTTCTTACCAAATCGCCTCACACTTTTCCATGGTGATACTTTGAGAAAAACATGATCACCTACCTCAAAAGAGAGATCTTTCCTCCTGTTGTCCGCATAACTCTTATGCCTACTCTGAGTTGTTCTCATGTGTTTCTGTATCAACTGAACTTTTTCTGCCAACTCTTCTACCAATTCTGGTCCCATCAACTTCCTTTCACCTACTTCATCCCAGAAAGATGGAGTTCGACACTGCTTCTCATATAATGCCTCAAATGGTGCCATCTGTATACTGGAATGAAAACTGTTATTATATGAAAATTCAACCAAAGAAAGATGTTGGTCCCAACTTCCCTGATAATCCATCGAACAAGCTCGTAGAATATCCTCTAAGGTCTGAATTGTTCGTTCTGACTACCCATCTGATTGAGGATGAAAAGCTGTACTAAAATTTAATTCAGTACCCAACGACTTCTGAAGGCCTTTCCAAAAGTTAGAAGTGAACCTGGGATCACGGTCAGATACAATGTAGAGAGGAACTCCATGTAACCTGACTATCTCTTTAAGATACAAACGGGAAAGTTGATCTAGGTAAATAGTATCTCGTATAGCAAGGAAATGAGCAGATTTAGTCAAGTGATCAACAATAACCCAGATTTCATTATTACCTCGAGATTTCTTCGGTAATCCCACAACAAAGTCCATGGATTTATTCTCTCATTTCCACTCTGGCACTGGTAAAGGGTGAAGCATCCCTTTCGGTAACTGCCGCTCTGCTTTAACCTGCTGACAAGTTAAACACTTCACAGTAAAATCAGCAATATCTCTTTTCATTCCATCCCACCAGTAATACTCATGCATATCTCTGTACATCTTAGTACTGCCAGGATGAACTGAAAACGGAGAACTATGAGCTTCACATAACAACTCTCTCTTCAACTGTGAATCACAAGGCACACACAATCTCTTCCCAAATCTCAAAACACAATCATTATCAATGTTGAATTCAAGTAACTTACCTTTCTGAACCAGTTCTACCTTTTTCTACAACTCACTGTCTTGCTTCTGTGCTTGCTTGATTCTATCTGATAGATATGATCTCACTGATACCTGAAACAAAACAGAAGAACATCCTGTGCCAAAAACTTCTATGCCAAATTTCATCAAATCCTTAACCAAAGGATCATGTTCCAAACGCAACATTGTTAATGAAGCATTACTTTTTCGACTCAAAGCATCAGCCACTTTATTTGCTTTTCCCGGATGGCAATGAATTGTACAATCATAATCCTTGATTAATTCCAGCCATCTCCTCTATCTCATGTTTAACTCATTATGAGTGAATATATACTTTAAACTTTTTTGATCAGTATATATTTCACAATTTACTCCATACAAATGATGTCTCCAAATTTTTAAAGCGAAAACAACAACAGCTAATTCCAAATCATGTGTAGGGTAATTTACCTCATGAGTTTTCAACTGTCATGAAGCATAAGCAATTACTTGATCATTCTGCATTAGGACGCAACCAAGTCCTTTCAATGAAGCATCACTATAGATAACAAACTCACAATTCTTGGAAGGTAGTGCCAAAACTGGAGATTTCACCAATCTTCTTTTCAATTCCTGAAAACAATCATCACATTCTTTTGTCCAGATAAACTTAACACCCTTCCGAGTTAGCTTAGTCATTGGACTAGATAACCGTGAAAAATTTCTAACAAACCTTCGGTAATAGCCTACCAAACCAAGGAATCTACGAATCTCAGTTACATTTGTGGGTCTTCGACAGTCTTCCACAACTTTTGTTTTTTCAGGATCAACAGTTATTCCATCTTTAGAAACAATGTGACCAAGGAAATAAATTTGTTGCAAACAAAACTCACACTTTCTGAATTTACCATACAATTTATTTTCCTTTAAGGTTTTCAAGATAACCCTTAAATATCTTTCATGCTCCTATTTACTTTTAGAAAACAACAAAATATCATCAATTAAAATAACCACAAACTTATCCAAGAACTTATGGAAAATTCTATTCATTAAGTCCATGAATACAGCAGGTGCATTGGTTAACCCAAAAGGCATTAATACAAATTCATAATGGCCATATCTTGTACGAAACGCAGTCTTCGGAGTGTCTTCTTCCTTTACCTTCAGCTGATGGTACCCCGATCTCAAGTCAATCTTTGAAAAATACTGAGCTCCCTGGAGCTGATCAACAAATCATCGATATGAGGCAAAGGATATTTGTTCTTAACAGTGATGTTATTCAAGGCTCTATAATCAATGCAAAGTCTCATTGAACCATCTTTCTTTTTAACAAATAAAATAGGAGCACCCCATGGTGATGTGCTAGGTCGAATGAAACCTTTCTCTAATAAATCTTGCAATTTCTCCTTCAACTCTAAAAGTTCAATTTGAGCCATTCGATAAGGGGGTTTTGAAATTGGCTTAGCATCAGGAACTAAGTCAACAGTAAACTCAACTTCCTGATCTGGTATTATTCTAGGAAACTCATTAGGAAAAACATCAGGATACTCATTTACCACTGGCACATCATTAATCTGAATAGTTCTTTTATTTTCAACGATGTGTGCAAGGTAACATTCATTTCCATCTTTTACAAGTTTCTCTGCCTCTTGATAAGTTATCAACAGTAAGGTTTCATTCTTGTACACAAACTGAAAGTCTTTCTAAAAAGAAACTTCTTTAGCTCTACGGTCAATCTTAGCATGGTAAATAGAGAGCCAATCCATACCCAGGATAACATCAAACTCTACTAGAGGTAGAACAATAAGGTTTGCAAGTAGGTTCTTTCCACATATAAGGATAGGAAGATTCTTATAAATTCTTTTTGCCTCAACATTTCCCCCAGGTGTTTTTACCAAAAGTTCAGGAGTCATTTCTTGAGATGGTATTCCCATTTTACTAGAAAAGTTTTCAGAGATGAAAGAATTTGTAGACCCCGAATCAAACAAAACACTGGCATAATCTGAAAAAACAAACAAAGTACCTAATACAACTTCATTTGATGGCCCGACATCTACTGAAGTAGTTGCAAAGTATTTCATCATCCCTTTCTGCTTGTAGTCTAACTGCTTCCCATCACTCAAGCTCTTTGTCGGACACTCATTTTCATATTGACCCATCTCATTGCACTTATAAAATTTCACTAACTGTAAATTAAATTTGGTCTTACCTTCACCTTGATCCTTTTTCAGTGCAATCATGAGCCTTATGTACCATCTTACCACATCGGTAACACTTTCCAGAATTCAGAAGACATTCCCCAGCATGCCTTTTTCCACATTTATCACAAAATGGAAAGTTAGTTTTCTTACCATCAGACTTTTTTGAATAATTCTTACCTTTCTCCTGCCACCTCGATCTCTTCTTTTGTTGGTTGTTATAGAACACTTGATCATTGTAAAACTCCATTTCCACCTTCTCAGCACATCGAACAAGATTTTCATAACTTTTAAACTCACAATAAGATAATGCCATTCGATATTTTGGCTTTAATCCGGAGTAAAAATGATTGATTTTACTATCAAGGTCTCGGATAAAATTTGGAGCATACCTTGCCAATCGAGTGAACCTTTATTCATAGGTGGCCACTGAGTCTTTCTCTTTACTCAATTCCAAGAATTTATTTTCCATCCTAAGTCAAACAACCTTAGGAAAATACTTCTCAAGAAACATACCTTTGAATTTGTCCTAGTCGAGAGCATCAATCTCATCAACGTCTCTGATATTTTTAACCATCGACCACAACTAATCTGCTTCACCCTCCAAACAGTAAATAGAAAGACTAACCTTTTGATTTTCTGAACACCCCATGACATCGAAAATCTTCTCCAGTTCTTTAATCCACCATTCAGCTTTCACGGGGTCAGATGATCCTCTGAATGATGGGGGATGTTGCCTCATGAAATGTTCTACCACTGACATGTTCCTCTACGGTTGATCTGGCTAATCTCGTGCATGGATACCACCACCATTTATCGCTTGAGTAAAATGCGCCATTACTGCAACAAACTGCTCAGTTCCAATTACGACCATATCAGGTTGCTGATTCGGAAGGTTATTTCCTTCTGTATTCCTTCCTAGCACTGCTTCCCTGTTTCCTCTTCGGAAAACCATTCTGAACAAACATGTCTTAGATGAAGCAACATGGTAATCTTCAAATACTATATCACTTCAATTTGACCATAAAAAAAATATTTTTGGATAATCATTTAATAGAATTCTAACTCCTAAAGTTATCTAAACTGACCTCTGATACCAACTATAAGGCCCCAATCCTTAAACCATAATTAATCTTGAGTTATTACAAGATTACACATTGAGGATCTTTTCGGGTTTAGAGTTTTAGAGAATTAGATCATAAAACTTGAATTACATTCCACATATAAACAAAGTGGTTACATAAAGATAGTATTCTTCTTTCCCATCAATGGAAACATATTTAAAATAAAACATGGATTCTTTCTTGACACTTCCTTGACACTATCATCATATCATGTACCTTTCCCTTGATCTGTGAAAAACATTTCAAAAGAACTTGGGATGAGCATAAAAAGATCAGTAAGGGATATAAAAATATTGAAAGGAAAAATGGGTACATATATACATAAGAATAAAATCATACATTACCCATAAAACATAAGCACTTTAACATACCTCATCAAATCATGAATAAATCATAGAAATCATAAGACATAAAGGTAACTTGAGGCATTCATAACATTCTTACGTAGGGAGTAACCCTCTTGGTTACGTTTGGAATACCCATCACAGTATATTCCCTAAATCTCTTCGGAGAAACCTTAACGTTTCACTCCTTCGCGTTACCCAATGCATTGGAGAGCTATATCGGGCTCACCTTCCCTTATTCTATCATGGAACCACCCATCTTCATAATAATGCCCAAGAACCTCAACATAATTGTATCACATAAAACATACATAAAGGAAACATAACATTTACACCTTTCAATCACAAGATATCAATACAACACATTGATATAAAAACATTATGAAAACAATTTTCAATACCAAAATAAAAGAAAAGTAAAACATGGTATTTATTTTTCTTTTTAAAAAAAGGCATGGCTTGTAGAGGAAGCCGAAACTCAAATAATGGTCACGGCGGCAGAGAAGTCGTTGTCCCCGCATACGTACTACAAAAACATTCCCTTTTGTCATTTAGTAGAATGCTTCATATAAAAAAGATTCCTTTTGGATAAACGTAAAAGTCAAAGGGGTTTATACACCGTATAAAAGAAGGTTGTGTATAAAACAAAATATGCCTCAATGAAAGGAGATTGAGACGAAGTCCCATACCTCGGGTCCGACTTGACTCGGTCGTTCTTTAATATCCTGAATAATAAACTTGAGTTAATTTCTACTTGTTTAAGAACCTTTTTCAAGTACATTATTCCTTTTATATTACTTATTGCCATGTCATGAACACTATGTAATTATTTAAGTTAATAACAGTCGTTTTAACAATCATTGGTACTTGAGTCAAAAATAATCCCTTTATAATTACAAGTTGTTCATGTATCCATTATATCCAGAATGGTATTCATGATGTAGATATCATATATGTCATATATATCCAGTACATGCATGCATTTATAATATTACATAACCATTTAGAGGTAAGAAATGAAATGCACCGTTCATGGAGATGGTAAGTCGTACGTACGCATGAACGCTACTTTCATTTCTATTTAGTATTTTATAGAATGGAATCATAATGATATAAAGGTATATTATAATTCCAGTGTAATATCATATATAATATCATAGTTACATCCTTTATACATCCCACATATGGTATTTAACGAATCAAATCACTTTGAGGGGGCGGTAGTCCGCACTTCCTTAAATGAAGATATCGCGTTTACCCATAATGGAAACCATAAAGGTATGACAAAAAGAAAAATACATAAGCTTAAAGAGAAAATAAACATATTATATATCATATATAAATATAGTGTCATCTTAATGGACACATTTTAAGGTGTTAAATTAATGTTGAACAATCATCGTTTCAGGAGGCAGAAATTCACCATCCACGGAAACAGTATGTCCTTTAACCATTAGATGTAGGTGTGTGTAAGTTTATCTAGAATCCTTCTTATAAAAACATCCTAGTATATTTAATATACTGTATTTGTTACAAAATAAATGAATAAAAAGAGTTTAGGGTGTTGGAGAAGAAAAATAAAACAAAAGGACTCAAGTGAAGACATTACCTTAAAATCAGGTAACTCCCTTTGGTTTGAGCTCAAAGGCTTACTTGGGAAGACTTCTGCCCAAAGTGAGGCTTCAAGGAGTAAGAGAGGGATGTGGAGAGACAAAATGGGTAGGGGTTGGACTAGCCAAAGTCTTTGGGGGTGTGGGTAAGGAGGTAGAGGTGGGGGCATTTTATAAGAGGAGAGGAGGGGCACTCTTGGAAAGTAAAGAAATGTTACTTTATTTTAAAATTATTTTCGGATTCAAAAGGACCCACATTGATATAATTCGAGGATAAGGTGATCAGGGTTCTAAATCCACCCATACAATAGGTTTTGGACATGTGTAGGTCATAGATTTTACATTATCATTTCATTTTATTTAAATCCTTTATTAATGAGGTAATCGCTACATCATCATGATGTCATACATAATTTATTTTATTTAAATTCTAAAAATTATAAAACAAATACTATGATGTATGAAATATTTTTAGCTTTCCAATTAATATTTATAATAAAAAATCTGACTTTTATAACCCCATTTAAAAATTGTTTTAGTAAAACATCTCATGTTTGTGTCATTTTTACTTTAACATTAAATAAAAAATTATTTATGTCATTTCCCAACCAAAGTGGCTCCATGGGGTCCCCAACTTTACCCATGGATTTTCTTGGTCGACCATGACACATCCAATGAGGGTAGGACATGTGTCAAGCTCATCTCATATTATTAAAACATTATTTTTACCTTAAACTACATTAATTACCACTAATCGCGATTAAGAACTTAACAGTTACTATTCACCAAAAAATTATTTTAATCTCATTGAACCACATTTTACTTCTTAATTAAAATCATGTATGTTGGATTTTTAAAAATCAAATCACAGAAGTGGAAAAGTGTCATTTAAACGAAAAATCAGTTTCTTTAACTACCACTTAGTGGTTTCACTATTCATCAAAAATTGAAGTTTTTCAGAAAGATACCAAAACTTCACCCTAAGCTATATTTGATATTCCTAATTCAAAAATGATGTATATTTTACAAAATTCAAAACATGTAATTTGAATTAATTAATTTAATAACTAATTCCCGCTGTCATGACAAATAGCGTGTTTTTATGAAACAATAAGTATCAAAAGATTGACACTAGTTTAAGTCCAATTTCAAAGTGAAATTGATTCCAATGACCACCATTGGATTAAATGGTAAAAATATATTCTAATTTAACTTCAAAACCAATTCAAAAGATAATCTAATCATATAAATAAATTATATTAAAAAGAGGTTTTGAATTAAAATACAACATTTTTCACTATTCATTAAAAAATGAACTTTATCGGAAAAATACCAAAAAATCACAAAAAGTATATTTTGATGTCCCAATAATAAATAATAAGTTTATTTTGACAAAAATAGCTTATAAAATTTTCAAAAGATAGATTTAAAAAGGGTTTGCCATCAAAAGTCAATAAAACAATCTTTTAAGAATATTAGTGTATTCCATGCATAAGATTGTATTTATTTTCATTTTAAGCCCCTAAAACACTATCTTAATCATTAATAGACATATATAAAAATATCTATTATTAATTAATTACTTGGGATGTTACAATATCCTAAAATTTCATCATTGGAAACATAATCATAAATAATCCGGATAAATAATGTGATTATAATATAAATCTCTTACCTCAAGTTCGACTGGATTTGAAAGCGCTCTAACCTCCTGTATAATAAATTTAAATTTATTATAATTCTATACAAAAAACATTTAAATACTTATAATATCATATATTTTCCACTTATAACATTTTAACACCCATTTATTAATAACTCCTTATTAAAATCATCATTTTCGGGTGTTAATTATTTTGTTTTACATGAGACTTTTGGTTTGGGGGATCGATCCATGTACTTTTATCATGGTTCCATCATTTATAAAATTTTAATAATGATATAAATATAATATATATTTATTATATATATTTAGATCCATCTATAAAGGATATAGATATAAAATTGAATTATAACATTCATGGAGACAGTAGGTCGTATGTATGCATGAACGTTATTTTCACTTTTCAATGAATGGAAAAAAATAAATAAAAATAGTAATTCACATTTATAAAATCATTATTATGTCATATATATCATATATATTCATTAAATATATCCTTATTACTATCTAAGTAAAATGGAAATGAAAAATGAATCACATCGCTTTATGGAGGTGTTATTCAACACGTGCGCACGAGTGACGTTATCATTTTCCAAAGGATTGAAAGGTAAGAAGGTAGATATGATATTAAAATTATATAATAATAATAATTTCATAAATATAATTTAAAAACATTAAACCTATCATAATACTCATCCATAGAATATGATGATGAAAAATGAATTGTATCTCTACATGGAGGTGGTAATCCACATGTATGTATGAGTCATTCCTTCATTAATATCATTTTTAATACTATTCACTTAATTATAATTTAAGGACATCAAGTTAGTAATTTAATTTTAATATAAAATTTAACACATACCTAATAAGTTATTTCAACTAAAAATTTCTTGTGACACAAAAATTAATCCAAATTTTATTACTTTTAAGATTTTTAAAACCATTTATTTTAATTTTCAATTAATTAAATAAATATTATGTCGGCATTGTGTAATCATTTAAGGTAATTATTTGATCTCTAAAAATAAAAAATAAATTAATGTGATAAAAAAATTTATCTTTAAAGTTAACATTTATAACTAAAATTGTGATTTTTTATCATTATGGGAAAATTTTAAAGATATTAAAGTCAAGAGAGTGACATTTTGTATTAATTCTTTTCTTAAAAAAAATAAAGGTTGTGATCAACGAAAAATAGGACCAAGTGGTAATATATTAGATACTTGGATGGAAATGGATAAAATTCACTCATCAAATAGGTTAAATGAAAGCATTGTAGAAATTTTAAATCCTTATCTCAAAGTTTTAACCCTATTTTACCCATTTTACCCTTAATTAGGTGAAAAATATTTACTAAGATTGCTATTCATAATGAAAAAAAAAGAGACCAATTTACCAAATTTTATCGTATTGATTCTAAATATTATATCTATTTTTCAACATTTAATTTATAGAAGTAGAAGAATTTAATTTAAAATTAAACCTACAAAACAAAAAGAAAATTAATTTTCTAGAAAAAAAGTTTTCTAAAGTATAAAAAAATTATACATAAATATAATATAAAATTATTTCTAATTAAATAAACTGGGTTATTCATAATATAAATGTAACATTTAAAATAAAATGTATCTTTTAAAATTACTTAAACAAAAAATACAATTTTCAATAAAAATCAGTATTTTCAAAATTCATCAAAAAATAAAACTTCTCATAAAATTATCAAAGAACCACTCTATGATAATTATGAATTTATAATTCAAAAAATGAAGTTCATATTATCAAATAAATTTTATAAAAGTGGAATTAATTAATTATATTAGTGACTCTCAAAAAGAAATAAAAACCATTTTTGAGGAAAATTCTATTTTTGAAACATATAATAAAGTTTCTAACAAAATATTGCTTATTTATCTCTATATTTTCTCTATCTAAAACATTTATTAATATTTTTTAAAATTTTGTTATTCATGTTCATTATACCTATTTAATGGTTAGGTTATAATGGTATACTATATTATTGTTCATTTAGACTCAGGGTTGCGTGTATAGAAAGATATCGAAGAATTTAAATTTATTTTAAAAGAAATATATCATAAAATATCAAGGTGTTACATTATAACACCCTTAAAATTAATTTCATAGATGAAATTCAATTATTATGATACAAAAAAATGTGGATATATTTTTTTCATTGTATCCGAAGGTTTCCATGTAACTTCTTCAAATTTCCAATTCCTCTAGAGAACTTTTACCAGGTGAGTAATCTTAATCCGTATCATTTTATCTTTATGATCCAAGATACATACTAGTTGTTATTCATTGGAAATATCATACTCTAGTTGTACAACCACTGATTTCAATACCTATGAAGGATCAAATATGTACTTCATTGGAATATATACATGGAAAACATTGTAAACTTGATATAAGTTTGGTGGAAGTATCAAGAAATGTGTTATCATCCCTACTCGGTCAAGAATATAAAGGTGTCGAATATACTTAGGTATAAACTTTAACTAATTTTTGAATCTCATGAAATTATTCCATGTATAAATTCACAAGAATGCCTTCTCATCAAATTTTAATTCCAAAATCTCACTGATGATTTTCAGTATGATGTTTTTATTGACTTTGAGTTTCCTTGATGTGTTACTGAATGACTCTAATTGTATATACCATTTTATTTGCTAACTTATGTCCCAATATATTTCTTTATCCAACTTCTCAGAACATTTTATTTCTATACTTATTTCCATAGAGGACTTCATAATGAGACATATAAATGCTCAAGTGTAAACTATTGGTGTATGAAAACTTGTCTAGAAGAATATGTTGATACCAACCACCTGTGAAATCAATAAAACAAAACCTCATCATATAATCTAGGTATTTAATGGTTCTCTCAGATTGTACGTCTATCTAAGCATCATAAAAAATAATGAAACACAACTACCAATCCAAGGTTTTCTGAATTCTTTTTGAGAACTTAAAGGTAAAACTTTGATCCTAATATGATGCAATAAAATGTGGTAATATATGAAACCTTACCATGTCCTTAATGTATATTCTATAAATTCTATCAAGAGATAAATATTATTTAATATCAATAAAGTATTCTAACTTCATAGGTATTCGAATGCAACCCAAATATAATTATGACCTTTATACATTTTGGAGAGTCCAATAATAAAACACATGGTGATGTTTTCCCATTTCCATTCTAGTATGGGTAATGGTTATAACTTCCCCTTAGACTTATGTATCTTATACTTAACTTATAAACATATCAAGCACTAAGATATAGACTCTACAATATCTCTATCTAGGTTATCCCATCATAAATACTCTTTGATATCTCTATACGTATTTTTACTTATAGAATGAATAAATAATGGTGAACTATGAGCTTCATCCAATATATCCTTAAAATATGGTATGTATGGGAGATATATATGGTTCTTATACCTTATCATTACATCATAATCAAGGTTAAACTTAGGAACATTTCTCACCATCTTTTGTATCTCTTCATCTTTATTATATGACTCGTTATTCCTCACATGTATATATGGTTGAACACTCATTTGAGAAATATAATATTTCTCAACTTCCTTCTATATTTATATATACATCATTTTAAAATCAAGAAATATAGGATCTTTTTTTATCCTCATCATAGATAATCTAGGATGATCCTTTCAACTCAGATCACCTGACACCTTATTCATTTTCCAATGGTGGTAATATATAGAGTAGTAATAATATTTAATCAAATAAAACCATCTTCTTTGGTTTATATTAATCTCTTTATAATTGAATATTTACTTTAAACATTTAACATCAGTATATATATTGCACATTTCTATATAAATATAATTCCTCCATATCTTTAATGAAAAAAAATTCATACCTAACTTCAAATCATGAGTTGGGTAATTTTTATTATGAACCTTTAGTTGGTATGAGGTATAATCTATCATCATATAATTATTCATGAGGAAACATCTCATTTAATTCTTTGATGCATCACTATAGATCACAAACCCTTATCCACTATAGGGTAGTGTAAGCATGGGTGAACTTACTAACATTCCCTTTAGTTCCTTAAAATTTTCCTCACATTAATCTATCCAAAGGAACTTGTCTCCCTTATGAGTTAACTTGGTTAGTGGATTATATAGTAGTGATAAAGTCTTCAAAAAATGTAGATAATTTCTATAAAAACCAAGAAACTATGGATCTTAGTCATAGTGGTTGTTCTAGGACAAAATTTAATAACTTTTTCCTTTGATGGATCCACTGATATACCCTCACTTGAGATTATATGAACTAAAAATCAAATTTTTAATAGCTAAAATTAAAACTTGTTAAATTTTTCATAAAACTTCTCCATTATTAGGGTATTTGGAACAATTTTCAAGTGATATTAATGCTCTTCCTTGATTTTGGAATATATAAGAATTATATATATAAATACTACCAAAAACTAATCAAGGTAATCTCTAGAGACTATATTTATTAAATCCATGAAGATAGCAGGAGAATTAGTAAGATAAAATGGCATCACTATAAACTCAAAGTTTCCATACCTCATAATTAAGGTTGTTTTTGTTATCTCTTCACTTTTTAACTTTAACATACAATATCCAGATTGATGATCAATTTTGGAAAAATAATTATATCCTCATAATTGATTAAACAAATCATCGATATAGGGAAAAGCATACATATTCTTGATTGTGGTCATGTTATGTTCCTAATCATCAATGAAGAGTCGCATTGATCAATATTTCTTCTTAATAAAAAGAACAGGTTAACCCTAAGGTGATGCACTTGGATAAATGAATCCCTTATTAAGATTATACTAGAGTTGTTTCTTTAATTATAGTAACTCAATTAGGGATATTATTTATGGAGTCTTTTAAATAATTGTATCACCAAGTATGAGTTCTATTTAAAACTTAACTTCACAATTCAGTGGAATACTATGAAACTCTTCTATAAAAACATCATCAAACTCTCACATGTTATAAGATCACGGGTTGGTTTAGAATATCAAATGTGACTTCCCTTCCTCTATAGTTAATGTGGAATTTATATAAATAAATCTAATCCATACCCAAAATGACTTTGAATTCAACTAGTGGGAGAATAACAAGATTTTATTGAATCGCATTCCCACAACATTCAATAAGAGAATAATTATAAACTTATGATTTTATCATCATACCAGTAGAAGTTTTGTTTTCTAATTCAACATCTGATCATTGGTGTGTCATTGTGATACCCTTATAAAATTATTCAGAGATAAAATAGTGGGTAGATCTAGAATCAAATAAGACATTAACAGCTCTAAAGTGGATGGTAAGTATATATTTCACCACTTTGTTATCATAACCCACATCGGTAATAGTAATCTCATGAGATTTACCTTTGTATTTGGGATTAATAGGTTACTGATATCTATCATCATAATCAACCTTTATATTTTAACATAGGTTATCATAATTCCCATACTCCTTGTATGTGAAATACTAGATTGTGGGTGGTTCATTCTATAGATATTTCTCTCTAATCGCATCATTAGATAACTACTTCTTCCCATCACTTCAGTATTCAATTTCCCAGTGAACTTTTTTCCACAATTAATAAATTTATCAGTCCCCTTTAGATAATTTCATACATATTTCCTTCCACACATTGAGTATAAATAAAAATCATCTTCTTCACCCTATAGTTTTTAGAATTTCCTTTAAATTCTAAATTTTTTTTCTTATCAAAACTATGATATTGATGGGTAACTCCAATATAAATTTTCACCTTGATATCACATTGAATGATTTATTTATATCTATTAAATTATTTTATCACTAACCATAGTAAACCAACTTTTTCTTATATGAATATTACATCATTTTTAAGATAAAAAATATAACAGTGATCCCGGATACAAAGGTTTAGTATATTGGGTAAATTGGGATTATGAATCACTATTACATAATAAAACATAAATATTTATTTAAATACTTATTATTTATCCTTATAAAAGTTATCACATTATCCTTAGTATATGTAATCACCTGAGGATATACATCAAAGAAATGGGTGGGATAAAATCTCATTAAGGGGAGGAATAAGGGACACGAATCAATAGTACATGGGTGAGTATAATCAAAATAATTATATCATAATAATGAGAGAAAAAATTGATAAAGACATGGGATCTGGAATATGCATAATAATGAAAGATCATAACATTGTGGTCAAATACCATACATAGTTGTGAATAAATATAGCATCGTGTTCATGCATAACATTTGTGCATAATCATAATAGCATAATTATGAAAAAATATAGAATCATGTTAATGAATAATAAAAATAATATCGTGATACATATCACATTAACTAGTTAATTAGAGAGATAAATAATTCCAGGCCCACCCATCACAATATATAATGCTCACAATCATTCATGCCACATGGAAAGGAAACATATAGTCATGAAATAATCCCAAGGAAAGGAATGGGTTTCATAAATTAGTTATAGGAATAATTTATTGAATAACCATTTGGGTTCCCAAATTATTAATGTAAATCATGTTTTTTAATAAATCATCATTATTCATGAGTAGGGAAGAAGAACTCAAGTGGTGTCAAATTTATACTTTTTGAAAATTAAGTATTTTTGAAAAAAAATAAATGGATTAGAATACATTTTAAAGGGTAGAAACATGTATATCCCATAAATAAATTGGAAAATATTTTTAAAATTCATTTTAGGTACATTAAGATAATATCCAAACATATAATTTTGTGAAAGAGGGATAATTCAAAAATAATGAATTGGGTTAAAGAATTCCCCTTACCCTAAATCCCGCTTTATTTCATCAATTTTCCAACTCCTGAGTAATAAACATAGGTTTATTAAAAAAATTGAAAAAAAGTGAATTGTGTTAATTTATGTCACTATTTATCAATTATAATCATTGGATTCTATTCCTTAATTCCCTTTATTAAATGTTAAACGTTTAGATATCATGTTTTCCTTAAAAATATCTCATTTTGTTTTGATTTTGTTATTTTTTGTAATGTTGTATATAAATATGTATAATTACTTAAATAATATTAAAAAAATATATTTATACATTTATATATCATAAATAATTTATTATAACCATCCAAACAATTAGTTATAATAAATAAGTTGGTAACATTCTTGTTAATTGTTAATCGACCGTTAAGGGGACATTGTCGAATAAAGAATAAAGTAAAGTATAGAATATAAATAATTCATAAATACAACTCTTAAAGTTTGTTAAAATCATTAATATAATTTTAACATAATTATTTATTAATCTTAGAGTTTTTTTCTTGAAATTAATATGGAAAAATAGGAAGAGAAGAGTAAAATGAGAGAAGAGTTGATAAAAAATTTCTCTTTTCTCGGTGTTGCTTCTTGTGTATGACAATATACTTCCTTAATTTTTGGATTTTTTTATCCAAAACTTATATAATTATTATAATTGTTTTAAGAGAGGGTATTTGGGTATATATTTGTATTTGGTAAGTGAGGGAGGAGTGGTTTTCCAAGGGCAGAGAGACGGGTTATTTATACTTGAGGTGGGTTATTTTTAGAATAAAATACTATCTCTAAGTAAAACCTTATAATAGTGATTTTTTGAAACTATAAATAATATATAAATAAAATATAATGGTTTTAGGACTTTAAACCCATTTATTAACCTAATTAATTAGTTTATTAAAATGGAAAGTGGAAAAAATGAAAAATTGGTATTTTAAAGGAACGCTTTTGACCATAGACTTTGGAAAATAATTCTTAGGTTTATAAATTACGTTTATTTTTATTAAATGTCACATTTAACTTATTAAATTTTTTTGGTCCAAAATTATGTCATCCCACATTTTTATTACATAAACCTTTTATTACATGGTACAAAATAGAGGATCTTTTAAAGTTTAGTTTCTTAGAAAAAAGGTACATAATACATGAAAACTTAAAACATTATTTTAATCCACTTTAAAGTATTATTAAAATGTTAATACAAAGTAAATTTAATAAATATCATAACCTAGGGACATACATCAAAGGAAAGTGTGAGCATAAGGTCTAGTAAGGGGAAGTAAGGGGAAACAGTTTACATTTGATCTTGAGGAATATCAACAAGAACATCAGGAATATCATTATGGAATGAAAAAGAGAACATGAGGAATATAATAAATAAATAAAAATTAATCATAAATTTTAAATGTGTCTAAAACATTTAATTTATACATTCATAATTATATCACCAAGGTATCATAAAAATTACCAAGGTTATTCACCAAGGTATCGTATAACATGTCAGCTCTACATATTAAATTATTTACCCAATGAATTTGATCACTATCAGGTAAAAAACTTCATATTTATTAATTAATTTTGTCCAAATATATCATAATAAAAAATCTCATAAATAACCCATGGATAATAAAATAAATGGGTTTCATTTCAAAATCATATCATTTTACAAAGTGCTTAAAGACAAGATCTTTATGTCATTTTTAATCCATGAAAAGGGAATACAGGTTTGATGTCTATTAATCCCTGAATAAAATAAATAATTTTTACATATTGGTGAATAAAACTATAAATTAAAGAGTTTTGGGTATTTAAAAAAAGATAATTTCATGAGGAGAAGAGAAAAATTTTTGAGAAGTAAATTCAGCACAATAATGGGTATAAAACATGGTTTTAGAAAAAGGTAAAAAGAGAGAGGATAGGAATATCCCATTGAAAAAACATAATTTTGAGGTAATTAAATGAATAAAAAGTAAATAATATAAATTTAACATGACATTTATAAGACATATACAAAAATAGGTTCTTAACATGAAGAGAAAAGAAGGATATTTGCCTTACCTTGAAAAATAACTCCTAAAAATTGAGGATTGGGATCTTGGGGGATTGAGAAAACCTTGGGAGGAATCCTTGGGAGGTAAAACTACCATATATTCATATAGGGTGTATTGTGAGTGAAGTTAAATGGATAAATTTCTGTGTATTTATAGCAAAAGTGGAGGATTTGTTTATTAATTTCCAAATATAGGCCTTGGAAACCGAGGTTGTGGAAAATGAAAAAACATGGGCTTTACTAGGGTATTTGACCATGCTTTTTGGACACTTGGGTAATATGTTATGTTATTTTAATCAAAAATAATCAACCATTATTTTATATTTCCTATTTTGACAAGAAAAAGTAAATTTTCCACAAAAATAATGTTTTTATTGTTAAAGTTTCCATTTTAGAATTTGGAGGGAATATTATAGGTTTGTAAATTGATTAAAATATAGTAAAATACTTGATATTAATAAAATAAAATATTTTAGGCCTAGTATTGTGGTTAATTAGTTATTACATCACTATGAAATAATTATGAAGTCATTAAACATACTAAAAAACTCAAATTGTAATTTTACTATTCACAAAAAAATAAAGTATTTTAGAAAATTCTCATAAATTCACCCTAACATAATTTTAATGTGATGATTTAAAAAAAAGATATTTATTTTATCATAATAATTATATAAATAATATAATTATAACTTTTAAATACAAAAATCCTTTTTTTAAGGTAAAAAATACTTATTTATTAAAAATAATAGCGAATCAAAAATTCATAGTAAAATTTCTGACACTTGAAAAAATAAAATTATTTTATCATGTATATTTAAAAATATTTTTTTTGTCATAATATTTCATTAGAATAATTATTATTCACAATATCTTAGTTTATTATAAATATTTATATCATTTCTAGAATGTACAATTTCTTTTCGAAAAATAAATTTATCAAATTCCATCTCAATTTTATTAAGAAAAAATATTCTTGAAATGGAATTTATAGAATAAAAATTTTATTTATAAAATTTAATTACAATTTAAGTAACTAGGGCCTCTAAACATAACCCCTTATTACATATGTATACACCATAAGAGTAAGGTTTGCAATAGTGGTACTTTTGTGTGGTGCATCAGCTAACATTAACCGAGTGGTATTCTCCACTAACTTGAAATTCTTCCATAGTAGAATCTTTTCAAGCTTCACTTGTTGAAGCTTAGTTTGGTATTGGTTAAGGGTGAACCCTAGTGATGATACCTCCCTCCCAAGTTCGGACAGTGGGCTTTAAACAACAAGACTCTATTGGTTGAGGACATCAACTCTTCTTTCTATATCAATTATCCTCTATCAAAATTTTACTTATAGGAACTAACTATAATATTAAAATTACTATCAAGAGTATAGTTCCCAATGGTCATATTGAACAACAATAATATAATGGTCAAAACTATAGGGTCTCGTTTACCTTTAAATTTACTTCATTATTAAATAAATATGGTTTTATTTTGTACAATATAATATAGCACACATTTTTTCAAGAAACAAATATTATTCAAAAAATTTAGGTCATTACATTCTTCCACCTTAAGAAAATTTCTTCCCAAAAATTTCATTCTCTCAGTTGAGAATAGGTTTGGGTACTTCTGATTCATTGTATCCTCTGGTTCTCATGCCACTTATTCATATATATGGTTCCTCAAAAACACTTTAATTAGATGGGTAGTCTTGTTGCA
Source organism: Viscum album (assembly GCA_963277665.1). NCBI lineage: Eukaryota > Viridiplantae > Streptophyta > Magnoliopsida > Santalales > Viscaceae > Viscum > Viscum album. The sequence goes on along the minus strand of OY728121.1, from coordinate 416,296,173 downwards.
TAGAACCTTGTATTTATTCTCCAAGATCTCCACTAGATACTCCTCATAAGAGAGGTCATGTTCCAGTTATACCACCTCTAGATTTAGTACATGTTAAGGGTTAGGTATTTACTTCCTCAATAGAGATACGTGGAATAGATCATAAACTTGAGATAGATTTGGTGGAAGTTCTAGCCGATAGGCCACTGGTCCTATGTGATCAAGGATTTCATAGGGGCCAATGTACCTAGGTATAAGATTCCCTTTCTTCCCAAACTGCATGAATCTCTTCCATAGTGATATTTAGAGGAAATTTTTTTTCCAACATCAAACTCCAAGTCCCTTCTATGATTATCATCATAGATCTTCTACCAAATCTGAGCAGCCTTAATGTGTTGTTGGATGGAATGAACCTTTTCTATCATCTATTTAAAAATATTGGTCCCAATCATCTTTCTCTCACCAACTTCATCCCAATAAGTAGTAGTTCTACATCGCTTCCCATATAGATCTCCAAAGGGTGCCATTTTAATTCTCAAATAGAAGTTGTTATTGTATAAGAACTAAACTAATTGGAGATGATGATCCCATGCACCTTTAAATTCCATTTAACATGTTATTATAATTTCCTCGAGTGTTTGAATAGTATATTTAGATTGGCCATCTGTTTGGGGGTGCTAAGTCATACAAAAATTCAATTCAATATTCAGAGCATGTTGAAGACTTCTCTACGATTTTTATGTGAACCTTCGATCATGATAAAAAATGATAGAAATTGGTGCCCTGTGCAACCTCACCACTTCATTTATGTATATCTTGTCTAGTTAATCAAGAGATAAATCTTCCCAAGTAGCGATGAAATGGGAAATCTTAGTAAGACGATCCACTATAACCCATATCACATTGTTTCCTTTGGATATTCTTAGGAGTTTGGTGTCAAAGTCCATAGTGATATTGTCCCACTTATATTTCGGTATGGGTAGTGGTTATAATAAACCTTTAGTAATTTTTCTCTCTACCATCACTTATTAAAACATCAATCGCCTTGCAGTGTAGTTGAAAATATCCGTTTTCATGTTATCCCACCAAAAATGATCATGAAGGTCCCAATACATTTTAGTGCTTCTAAGATGTATAGAGAAATTAGAGTTATTAACATCATCCATTAGCTCCTTCTTCATTTATAGAATATATAGAACACATATCCTTGTATGAAATTTCAGTACACCTTCTTGATCAATATTAAACTCAAGAAAATTCACATTGTTCACATCCTCTATCTTCTTCTATAACAAAGGATCTTCTCTTTGAGCTTTCTTGATCTTATCTAGTAAATATGGTTGAGAAATCATTTGGGATAGGGTTAATGATGTCCCTTACCTTATGAATCCTATGTCCAGTTTTACTAGGTCTTTGATCAAAGGATATCCTTAAATCCTCATCATTACCATCACAATAGGGTCTTTCCTACTTAATGAATCAGTGACTTTGTTTTCTCTTCTAGGATGATAATGAATTAAAATATCATAGTCTTCAAGAAGTTCCAACCATCTATTATGTCTCATGTTCAATTCCATTTGTGTGAAAATATACTTCGAACTTTATTGGTCTGTGTACATATCACATTTCTCCCCATAAAGATAGTGCCTCCATATATTCAGATAAAAAACAACCCCAACCAGCTCTAGATCTTGCATAGGATAATTCTATTCATGATGCCTCAACTATCAATATGCATAAGCAATCACCTTGTTATTTTGAATGAGGATTTACCCAATCCCTTTCATAGATGCATCACTAAAAATAACAAATCCTTCTCTGATATAGGGTAGAGTTAACACATGTGAATAACCAATCTCTTCATCATCACATGGAAACTTTCTTCACACTTCTTTGTCCAGATGAACTTGGCCCCTTTTCAAGTTAACTTGGTTAGTGGATTAGAAATTCAGGTAATTTTTTTCACAAACCTCCTATAATATTTAGTTAAACCAAGGAAACTACAAATATTTGTTACTATTTTAGGATGAGGATACTCCTCCATAACCATTATCTTGGTAGGATCAAATAAGATTTATTCATTAGTCACAATGTTCCCCAATAAAAAAACTTTTTTAACCAAAATTCACATTTTCTGAACTTTCTAAATAGTCTCTACTTCCTCAGAGTTTTCAATATAACCCTTATATTATCCTTATGATCCTAGAAATTTTTTTACTATATCAGAATATCATCAATTAAAACTACCACAAATTTATCAAGGTTGTCCTTAAAGACTCTATTCATAAAATACATAAATATAGCAGGATCATTAGTCAACCCAAAGAAAATAACAAAAAAACTCATAATGACCATATCTTGATTGAAAGGGGGTCTTTGTAATATCTTATTTATTCAATATTAATTGATAATAACCAGATCAAAGATAAATCTTGGAGAAGAATTGAGTCCCATAAAGCTGGTCAAATAAATCATCAATCCTTTAGAGAGGGTACTTTTTCTTCACTATGATCCTATTAAATTATCTATAATAAATTCATATCCACGTTGATACATCCTTCTTCTTCAAAAATATAATAATTTCTCTCCAAGGAGACACACTTGGTCGAATAAATCCATTCTCTAAAAGATCTTGAAGTTGTTTCTTTAATTCCTCCATCTCCACATTTGGAATTCTATACGGGGTCTTTGATATTATCTTGGATCCAAGCATGATTTCAATGGAGAACTCTAACTCTATTTTTGGAGGAGGTATAGGTAACTAGTCATAAAATACATCAATTTATTCTTGAATTATGGGGATATTCTCTATTCATATACTTTCATTTTCTTCTTCCTATTCATCGATCAACTCCATAAAAAGGCTGTAAAAGGTGATTCTAGAAAAATATCAGGTCGAGATATCCTTCAATTGAAAATAACTGTAGGTTTTCCATTAAAGACTAATGATATTTCCTTAATTCTGCAGCTGATCTTAGTATTATACATTGAGATCCATTCCATACCTAGTATAGTGCTGAATTCCAGCATGGGAATGACTACTAGATTTGCAATAATATTATGATCCCCAAAGTGAATACTAGAGTTTATATACATATTTTATGATTGGATAATCCCTCCATGAGTATTTATATATAACTATAATTCTATAAGTTTAGGTTTTGATTCTATATTCTTTTTAAACTTGGAAGAAATAAAGGAATGCATAGAACTAGAATCAAACAAAGTAATTTCCAACTTTGAGAGAACAACAAGAATACCTACAACCAGATCATTTAGAGCTTCAAATTTGTCCATGGTGATAGAAAATTCCAAACCATTCACTATTGGCCTATGTTGAGGTTGAGGGTGATTCCCCTCCATTATCTTAGAATTTGGATGGTGATTTAAAAAATGTCCAAGATTTCCACACTTGAAGCACTGGACTTTAGGCTGGGCCTGTACCATCTTCCCTTTGTCGTTAGTGTTGAGAAGTTGAGGCTTCACCTCACTATGATAGTTCTAAGAAATATGGACATATCTTCTACACTTGTAAAATTTCTTGCTCTTGAGCAAGCAGTTCCCTGAATACTTCTTCAGACATTTTTTTCATGTGGAAAGATTCACTTTATTTCCTCCTCTTTTATGTTCAAAGTTCCTCCCAAAGTTTATCTCTAAATATCTCTTCTTTTCATTCGAACTATGGGACCATTTGGTCTCTTATAACTCCAGCTCAATCTTCATAGCACTTCACACTATCTCCTTGAAGCTGTCATAGTCTTGATTGGTAGGATAATTTCATAGATGGGGTCTTAATCCAATGAAGAATATATTAACCTTTCCATTAGGATCCATGAAAAATATAGAGGTGTAATGATAAATTCTTGTAAATTTTATCTCATAGCTTCCCACATATTCATTTTCCATCTATTTTAGCTCTAGGAATTCCTTCTATATTTTCATTCACATCGAACAGGGGAAATATTTTTTTGAAAAAGGTTCCCCTAAACTCATACCACTCCATTGCATCAATCTCAATTCTTGGCTTCGTTTTTTTAATCATTTCCCACCACTGATCATCTTGTACCTCTAATTTCTACATATCTAGGGTGACTTTCTCTTATTATGAACAATGGAGTATAGAAAATAACTTTTCTATAAATCTTATCCAATGTTTATCAATCAATGGGTCAGCAGATCCATTGAAAGAAGGTGTTCATTTACACATAAATGACTCAATAGAAATTTGTTCCCTTTGAGGTGAATCTGGTCTCTCAATTTGATTAAATTTATTGATCATAACTCAAGTTAGTTGATTCATCATTCTCATGAAGTTTTCCATTTCGGCTTCCATTGGAGGGTTGTCAGTGCATAGTCTGTTACACTCATCATTTATGTAGTTCCTCCTATTTCCCACCATTTTATAAAAGAAGAAAACCTTAGTGATAAACATGTTTCTTTTAATAATATTATAATTCTAAATTAATTTTATATATTAAAAAATCATTCTTAAATATGTTATTCATTAATATCAATTACATTTTCTATATATTATTCATAATGGTTCATAAAAATATTATAATTAACAAAAAATATCCCCTGAGAGTGTCAAACCAAGAGTGCAGTAAAGCACATTATCATTCACCAATTCAAATTTTAGTCTAACTCAAAGAGGTGTTTTCAGGTTTTATCCCTAGATGCATCTGTGTTAGAGATGCATCCACTTGTTCTTATCGGAACAAGGATTATTTTATAGGAAACCAGTTACATATTATTTCACCAAAATACAAGGATGGTTTCCTATATTTAAACTTTTATCTAGGGTTATTCATAAGGTTTTCAAATCCTAATTTCCACAAATAACTAAACCATCGTTTTATACTAACTATGGAATCATGCCTTTTAATTATATAAACTTTTTATTACATGGTACAAAATAGAGGATATTTTAAAGTCTAGTTTCTTGGAAAAAAGGTACATAATACAAGAAAACATAAAACTTTTTATCTAATTCACTTGAAAAGATTCTTCAAAGGTTAATCCTAAGTAAATTTATTTCATCTCATAACTTGGATACATACATCAAAGGAATGGTTGAGCATAATTCCTAGTAAGGGAGAAAATGGGAAACAGTTTATATGTGATCTTGAGGAATATCAATAGGAATATAAGGATTATCATTATGGAATGAACAAGATAACATGAGGCATATCATAAATAAAATAACATGAATCATAACATGGAAATATGGATATAAAATTTAATTTATACATTCATAATCATATCACTAAGGTGTCATAAAAATTTCCAATGTAATTAACCATGGGGTCATATAGCATGTCTTCTCTAGAGATAAAATTTTTTACCCAATAAATTAAAGAACTATAATGGTTTACACTTCATATGAATTAATTAATATGATCCACATAGTTCATAATCAAATATTTCATAAATAACATGTGGAGAATAAAATAAATGGGTTTCATATCAAAATCATGTAATTTTAAAAAGTGCTTAAAGACAAGATCTTTATGTTGTTTTAAACCCAAAAAAGGGAATGTAGGTTTCATGTATGTTAATCGAAAAATAAAAAAAATTACATCTTGTTGAATACCCCTAGAAAATAAATAGGTTTTGGTACTCAAAAAAGGAAAATAAAAGATAATTTTTTGAGGAGAATAGAGAAAGTTTGAGAAGTAAATCCGTCAGCACAACAAGTAAAAAATGTAGTTTTTGAAAAGGGTAAAAAGAGAAGGGATTGAATAGGGGTGTCCCGTTGATAAAACATTTTTTCAGTAAGGGAATGAATAAAAATTATATAATATGGATTTTCCATAACATTCAGAATACATATACTAAAAGAGGTTCTTGAAACTAAGAGAAAATAAGGATGTTTTCCTTACCTTAAAAATTAACTCAAAAAAATTGATGATTGGGACCTTGGGGTATTTAGGACACCTTGGGAGGACTCATTGGGTGGTAAAACTACCATATATTCATGGATTATTACCTCCTATAAATATAGTTTATTAAAAAGGTTCTTATAATTTCTTTGAGTTTTTAATCTTTATATTTAATTTATAGAATAATAATATTTATATTTTCTTAAATTACTCAAGATAAATATTATTTATATTAAATTTTATTATTTTCGGGTCAAATTATTATTTCCTTTGGTCATGTTAATATTCATAATGGTTATTATACTATTCTAACAATCATATTACCTCCAATAAATGCCTCTTCATTATTTTATTCAATATTCACTACAAATCCCCCCAAGTTTCTATATTTTCATTTTATAATTGTTTGATTAGTTTAATAATATTATGTTTCTTTTATATAATTTTGTTAATGGGGAAACAATTCTATTAGATTAGGGTGATCCAAATTTCTCCATTGTAGTTTTTTTATTTTATATATTTTATCCCCTTGTAATGTTTGGCATTTTCATGGGTATAGTTCCTGATTAATGTAACAATCTCTATTAATGAAATTAATTTTGTTTATTTCTTTATGTTTTGTATGTGTATAATACTAAATTATATAATATAACATGCATTTATTTAAGAAACAATTATTACTGATAAATTATGGTTCATTTCATTCTTCACCCCTTTAAAGATTCCATCCCTAAAATTTCAACTCATATTCTCAATTGAGAATAGATGAGTGTACTTATGTTTCACTATTTCCTTTGGTTCCCACATCACCTCTTCATATTTATGGTTTTTCCACATCACTTTGACTGGATGAGTTGTCTTTTTGCATATAAATTTTTCCCTAAAGCCTAAAATCTTTACCGGATAATCCTTATAAGAGAGTTCATTCTCTAGTTATACCACCTTCATATTCATTACATGTGAGGGATTATGTATGTACTTACTCAGGAAAGATATGTGGAACACATCATTTAATCCATCCATATTTGGTGGAAGTATTGGTTGATAGACCACTACTCCAATAGGATCAAGGATCTCAAGGAGGATAATGTACCTAAGGCTAAGCTTCTCTTTCATTTCAAACTACATGACTCTATTCTGTGGTGATATTTGAAGGAAGACTTTGTCTCCAACATCAAAATCCAATTACATTAAATGATTTTTAGCATAGCTATTCTACTGACTCTGAGAAGCTTTTATATGTTGTTGTATTTATTGAACCTTTTCTATCATATCTTTCACAAGATCAATTCCAAGTAGCTTTTTTCACTAACGTCATCCCAACAAATAGTTGTTCTGCATCTATTCCTATATATATCATCATATCGAGTAATTTGAATAATCGAGTGGAAACTATTGTTGTATAAGAACTCAGCTAATGGTATATGTTGATCGCATCCTCCTTTAACTTCAATTGAGGAAGATCTCAGCATGTCCTTGAGAGTTTTAATGGTCCTTTCTGGTTGTTCATCGGTTTGGGGGTGATAGGTCATACTAAAACTCTATTTAGTATTCGAAGCATTTTGAATAATTCTTCAGAATTTAGAAGTGAACCTTGGATCATGATCAGAGATTATTGAAAGTTTCACCCCATATATCCTCACCACTTACTATATATATATATATATATATATATTGGAATGTTTTTCAAGTGATAAATCTTCCCAAATAGGGATGAAGTGGGTAGTCTTGGTGATTAGATCCACCATAACCCATATCAAATTTCTTCCTTTGGATATCTTTAGTAGATTGATAATAAATTCCATGGTGATGTTCTCCCATTTCCATATGGTTACAGACAATGGTTTTATCATCCCCTTGGACTATTGTTACTCTACTTTAACTTTCTAACATATAAAGAACTTTGAGGTGAACTTAGTGATATCCTTCTTCATGTAGTACCACCAGAAGTTCTTTTGAAGATCATGGTATATCTTGGTACTTCTAGGATGGATGGAGAAAGATGATTTTTGTGCATTATCTAATAGATCTTTTGTTATCTACATTGAAATAGGAACACAAATTCCAGTTCCAAAATTAATGACACCATCTTCATAGATATAGAATTAATGAATCTTACCTTCCATAACTATTTACACATTATTTTGAAGCTCTAGATCATACCTTTATACCACCTTGATATTCTCTTGGATATATGGTTAGGAAATCATTTGTTAAAGGTAGGATGTATTCCATACTGTAATGATTTCCATATCCATCCTTTGTATATCCATGAAGGCTGGGTATTTCTCAATCCACATCATGGATAAAGTAGTGGATTATTTTCTACAAGGCCATCATCTACCTTGTTCGTCTCTCCAGGATTATAGTGAATAGAGTTTTCATAGTCCTTCATTATCTCTAACCATATTCTCTGATCTTGTTGAGTTCCTTCTGTGTGAATATATACTTTATATTCTTGTGATCTATATATATGTAACACTTCTCTCTATAGAGTTAATGTCACCAAATCTTTAGAGAAAACATCAGAATTACTAACTCCATATTAGGAATTGAGTAGTTCTGCTCATGGATCTTCAACTACTATGAGGTTTAGGCTATCACTTCATCATTCATCATGAGCATAAAACCCAATACTTTTTTTAAAGCATCACCATATATCACAAAAGCTTATCCACTTGATATTAGTGTGAGGGCATGAGCAATGATTAGCCTCTTCTTGATCTCCTTAAATATTTCCCCACATTTTTTCATCCAGACATAATTTACCCCTTTCTATATTAACTTAGTTAGAAGGATATAAAATCATGATAAATTTTTTATAAAAAATTAGTAGTACCCATCTAAGAAAAGAAAACTATGTATTTCCATGAAACGTGAAGTTATGGTACATTCCTCAATTGTATTTGTCTTTTAAGGGTCCACAGAAATTCCCATTCTTATGATCATGTTCCCCAAGAAGGTTACTTGTTGCATCCAAAAGTCACACTTACTAAACTTAGTATAAGTTTTATCTTTTCTTAATATCACCATAAAAATATTTAAATTCTCTTCACATTCCTCATTTATATCAGATTAAATAAGAATATAATCAATAAATACTACCAAAACAATTTCAAGGTGGTATCTAAAGACTATATTCATCAAATAAATGAATATTATAGGGGAATTGGTAAGTATAAAGGGTATCACTATAAAATCATAGTTCCTATACCTTATATGGAAAGTTGTCTTCTAAAAATCTTCCTTCTTCACCTTCAGAAAATGATATTTAGAATAAAGATCCATCCTTTTTCTTAACAAAGAACAACGGTGCACTGCAAAGATATACACTAGGGTGTATAAACCAATTATCCAAATGATCTTGCAGCTTCTTCTTTAACTTCCCCAATTTTATTAGGTCCATCCTATAGGGGAATTTTAAGATAGGAGTGGGTTTGGGTATAATCTCTATTGATAACTCTACCTAGATATCTGGGGGAAGTCTAGGAAATAATTAAATAAATACATTAGTATACTCCCTCATAATGGTAAATTTATCAAGGTTGATACTTTCCTTCGACTCAACAATTTTGAAAAGGAATACTTCTTCACTGGGTATCATGACCCACACTGTTGAGGGTTTTTCCAAAGGATATTCATGATCTTTCATGAATTTGTACCAGATAATGGGATTGTTTGGAATATATAAATGGATTTCCTTTTCCCAATAGTTGATGTGAGCTCTATATTATGAGATCCAATGCATGCCTAGTATAGCATCAAATTCTACTAAGGGGATTATTCCAATGTTCCAGACCCAGTTCACTCAATAATAACAGAACCTGGTTGGCCACATGGCCCCAGGTGATCACCCCCCCCAATATTCTAGAGGCATCCAAATAGTAGTGAGGGTCCATGGTGGAATAGTGGGGAGACTATAACCTCATAATAAGAGTGTATCAAAATGGTATAATCATATCAATAAATCATATAATAATATCAGATAAACAAATAGCTAAAGAATATACATCCATCATATAAATAACCAAGTAATCTTATCCAACATTTTCCTATAAAAATGATGATCATGTCATGCTCTACAAAAGATAGTTAATACATGGAATTAGGAATCAAGTACAATACATGTTTTAAAATTTAAAAAATACCAAAAAGGATATATCCCCATATAGAATCATGAGCCATATTTCTTTCTTATTCTCCCCTGCTCCTATGAACCAACCCATCAAGAACCAGAAAGTGGGAGTTTTCCCCTATCCCCACCTCTATCCATGAAGTCTATTTGGGTACCCAATGGTATCCTGAATAGTGTGTGAGATAACACTCAGTATCCCACCACCAACGGTGTCTATAACCAGTCCAGTCTATGAATATATGCTGAAATGTTGTGCAGATATAACAGTAGTAAATGTAAAATCAAAAAAAGTGATATAGTTCATTCTATCAAGTCTCACTATGATCAAGAAACTAAAGCATAAGGGTTATCTATAAATATTTTTAAGAAACATCAATGACCTACTCTGTGTAATCATGTGTCAATCCTATATGGTCCAGGGTCCAAGGAGTATAAAATTACAAGGAAAACAATTAATATAAGTAAAATACCTAACCAGGATCCAAGGAGTAAAAATTTTCAGGGAATCCTAATTGGTTGCATCCTATTGAAATAATTAAACTAGATCCAAGGAGTACAAATGTTTAACTAATCCTAATGGTTCATTAGATAGAAGGAATAGAAATTTATAAGGAATCCTAGTAAGATAAGTAAATCGTGTATTCATATCCAAGGAGATAAATTTACATTAAATCCAAGTGAGATAATTAAACAGAATCCAAGGAGTAGAAATGTCTAATGAATCCTAGAATATAAAGTAAATCAGATCCAAGGGGTAGAAGTGTCTATGGAATCTAAGTTATCTTATTAAATAGGATTTGAAGAGTAGAAATTCCCAAGGCATCCTAGAATGTCATGTAAATCGGATCCAAGGAGTCAAAATGTATAAGGAATCCCAGTAAGCCAGATCCTTAGAGTGGAAATGTCCAAGGCATCCAAGTAGCTCATCAATTCCATACCATGAACCCTTCATAATCATCTTAACCAAATTATTCACCATTTAAATATCTATTTCATTAATTGTTTCACTAATCCACTCAAAATCATATACAATCTGAGGGATTATTAATTTGATACCTTTCATATACAAATGACAAGGTAAAATAAGGTTCTTAAAACCATAAACAATTAACTTCATTACCATATCCAATTCTCAAAATTGTAAAATGAGCTCAACACACCCCAAGGGTTCCATAATCATGGTCAATTATAAGAACCCACCCCATGGGTGGTTTAGGTTGAGATCAAAACCACTAACCTTAATGAAAGGTGTCATGAAATGTCTCAAACATGATTTCATCATTTAATTTAAGGATTTATCAATTTAGGATACAATTCCTGGAAGGTTCGGTGTACATAACAATAGAAACAAGGTATATACAATAAAACTTTAATGAAAAAGGTATATACCACCTAACTTATTCCCATATAAGAGTAACTTCCCAGTATTATCCTTTGATTTGGTCCAGATCAGAATAAAATGAAATAATAGACGAATGACCTAAAAATAGGGCATAAGATCCTACACCAAAATAGTATTGTTGATAGAAAAAAATAGATAGAGGAGCCTAAGGACTCAATAAATCACCCATGGATATCCAAGGAGATGAAAGGATCTTGATTCAGAGATTAGATGAAGTAATTATCACAAAGCTTAGGTTTAAGTCTTGAGGAGCTCACAAGGGAGGAGGATAAACTATCAGCTAAAAAAATAGAAGCAAATAGGGGTGAGGTATTTAAAGAAATAAGGTAAAATGGAAATTTCCCCTTTAGAAATTGGGTCTCATGGTTTGGTTTCATGGTTCGATAAATTGTGCATCAAACGTGTTCCCAGCACTATATCAAGACCCCCCCCCTCACACAGTCACAGTTCACAGTTAGACAAACCATGCACCAATCATGAATTTTACCTCTGTTAGAAACTCTATAGAAATTTCATGGGCATGCGGCCCCTGTTACATGATTTTATCAAACCATGTGGCTCTAGATAGTGTATTGGACCACCATACATGGTTTGATCTAATTGTTTGAACTGGGATACATGGTTTCTACTAACCATACGGCCCAACTACCTCCTCCAAAATCTTAGGTTTTGGGATCTTTATAAGCCCTGGACACCCAAATTTCCTTCATGACCCCACTAGACACTCCCAATATGGTAAATTTAATTAAAACAATGGAAATTAAAAGGTTTAATACCTCATATAAAATATGGATTCTTACCATCTTCCCCCCATAAAGAAATTAATCCCTGAAATTCCCATCCAAGGGTGATCAAACATAATTTGAGAATAACTCCGGCCACTGGGAATATACATTGGTCTGCCACTCCCAAGTCTCACCTTGTACATGGTCATTCTACCATATCACTCATATTATAGGAACTGACCAGTCTTAGAGAAAATTCATACCTCAATCAAAAATATAGATATGATTCTCCTCAAAGGATGTATATACGTCCAACTCAATCTCATCAAGTGGAAGAACATGAAACATATCAGAATGATGTCAAGGAAGTTGTGATATGTGGAAGAAATCATGCATGGCCCGGTACCACTGAGGTAGCTTCAACTGATAGTCTTCTATACTAAATCTCTCCAAAATATCAAAGGTCCTAATGTAATGAGGTGATTGATTCCATTTTTTCAAAATCCATCTATTCCCCATTATAGGAGAAACTCACAAGAAAATTTGACTCCCCACCTCAATCTCTAGTGGTCAATGGTGATGATTGACATATGACTTATGTCTAGACTGATTTATAGACATCCACTTCCTAATAAGATTAACCTACTCTAAAGTAACCTAAATTAGTTGAGGACCCATTAGCACTGCCTCTCCTTCCTATAACTAGCATAGGGGTGAAAGGAACATCCTATGGTATAGGGCCTCATAAGGATCCATTTGTATGGTCACTTGGAATCTATTATAATATAACATAGTGATAGGTAAGTGTTTCTCTCAATAACCTCCAAAATCAAGTATGCATTCTTGGATAATGTCCTCCAAAACTTGTATTGTACACTTTGACTGACCGTTGGTCTATGGGTAATAGGTTGTACTTAGTAGTACCTATGAACTCAGTGCCTTCTACAACCCCTTTCATAACCAAAATGTGAATCGATCATATCTGTATGATATGATAGAATTTAGAACCCCATGGAGGTATATTATCTCATGAATATAGATCATATAACAATCATCCATTGAAAGAGTCTCTTGAATAGGAAGAAAATTGGTGACCTTTATCAACCTGTCTATGATCACCCATACAATGTCACTGCCCCGAAGTGATATAGGAAATCCTGTCACAAAATACATGGTGACATCATCCCATTTCCAGTCAAGAATAGGTAACAGATTTAAAAACCCTCACTAGTTTCTAGAGTTCCACCTTCACCTTCTAATAGGTGGAACACTAAATGATGAACCCATCTATCTTTTTTTCATCCCAGGACACCAATATTGATGGTGTAAATATTGATACATCTTGGTGACATCGGGATGTACTGCCCAAGATGAGGCATGAAATTCCCACATCAAATCTTTTCAGATGTCTATTGGAACCCATACGTGCTCATGTATATGTATAATTTCATCCTCACCAATGGTCTAACAATGTGGAAATTACTCACCTTCTATGCCCTCTCATAGGACTAATCCCTAAAAATATAACAGATTTCTCATCCTCACCCTATCCAGAAGAGTGTAAATTACCACCAAGGATGAGATAAAAGTATGGTCATGAATATCCTTCACCTCCAAGTGACCCTCATAGAATAAGTCCATAAACTTCCACTCATTACTAGACTCCTAAACCCCCTATTTCTAAGTCCACCTTCTAAGAGAATCAGTAACTACATTGCCCTTTCCAAACATATAATCATGCTCTATTTCAAAATACTATAAGTATTCAACCCACCTTCATTGACTAATATTAAAGTCATGTTGTTTAAATATGTACTTGAGGATTTTGTGGTCCATATACACCAAAAAATTACCTCCCAATAAATAATTCCTCCAATAGAACAACTCATGAACAACAGAAACTAACTCAAGATCATGTTTTGGGTAGTTCCTCACATGTGGCCTCAATTGATGAGACCTGTATGCCAAAATTTTCCCCTCCTTCATTAAAATTAATCTTATACTAATACTTGATTCATCACAATATACTATATATATCCTTCTTATCTTTAGTTGAATCATGATCAATGCCGAAGTTAGTCTCCCTTTTAGCTCTTGAAAATATGTCTCATAGGATTATGACCATATAAACATCACACACTTCTTAGTAAAGCCTTTAAGAGGTGCTAATAAGGATGATAATTCTTGTATGATGCTCTTGTAATAACCATATAACCCCAAGAAAATCTGTATATCAAATAAATTATTGGTATTTTATTAGGAAACTACAACTCTTACCTTATCTGGGTCAACTAATACTTCTATATATGGGATAATATGACCCAAGAAGTGAATTGTGTCCATCCATAAATGGAAAATTATGATCTTAGTATATAATTGATTCTATATTAGTGTATCCAATATAATCTCAAGATGTTTGGAATGGTTTCTATTGAGTTTGATAATACACCAAGATGTCTTCCATGAATACCACCACAAAAAAAATCAGATATGGATGTAAAGCTCAATTCATCAATGCCATTAAAACTACCAATGCATTTGTGAGACCAAATGGCATGATCAAATACTCATATACACCATACCTTCTATGGAAAGTTGTATGAGGTATTTTTTAAGGTCGAACACACACCTGATGATTACCTAATCATATATCAATCTTCAAGAATACTCTATCTTCTTGGATATTGTTGAAGAGATCATCTATTCAAGGAAAATGATACCATTTCTTAACCGTCAACTAATTCAATTTCCAATAATTCAAAAATAAATAAAGGGTTCCATCTGCCTTCATGGAAAAAAGTACTAACAAACCCCACAATGAATTATTGGGTTATATAAACCCCTTTTTCTCCAAGTCATCTAGCTTTCTATTAATATCATGTAACTAAATAGTCGACATCCTATAAGGAGGAATGGATACTAGTACAGCACCAGGCACTGGATTTATGGAAAAATCTACCTCTCTTGTAAGAGGTAGTCTGGAAAAGTCATATAGGAAAACTTCCCTGAAATGATCAACCACTAGAGAGAAGTTTTTCTAATAAATTCTTTGATCATACAAATAGAAACTAGCAATCTAGGATGTCATCCCACCCATCCCAAAAAGCTCAGGTATATCTCGACTCACCTATACATCCCATTCACCCTTGTAAATAAACACCCCTAACTATGATGATGTGAAAGTCACACTCCAATGATAGAAATCAATGTCAGCATGATAGGGAACCAACCAGTCCATCCTGATAATAATGTAAAACCCTATCATCTTGAGGAAAAATTGGCCCCATACAAAGTGACACCCACCTATCTTAAGGAGTCACTCCCTGTACTGTCATACACTCTCTAATAAAATATCCAACATATTATAAAGTTTCATCACACTATATAAAAACTAAAAAATTAGTCTAAGGATCTCTATAATAGTTTTAGATATAAATGAATGAGACGCACCTATATCAAAAAGAGCAGACACTAATGTAGAGGCTACTAGAATAGTACTTCTCACTATAGAAGGCCTAGAACTCTTCTCCTTAGGTATTGGATATACTTTATACATATGGAATAATATATAACCTAGATATATAGCATGACTACACTGATCAGGTTTTTTCCACTGGCATTATATGTCTGGTGTCTGGCTACATCGGCCATGACCACCACCTCAGCCTGATCTTCTGGTCGTACTCCAGCTCCTTATCTAATGAGAAATTGCTAACCCCACTCCTGAATGTGGAGTCGGTTTAGGCCCTCTCCCACTAGATTCAAGAGGTAAGGTCCTGAAAAACCACTATAGATAACCCATCCTTCCACAGGCTCTGAACTCAACTGATTTTTTATCACACTTACTCCTCATGTGTCCCTACCTACCACACAGATGACAAAAAACAAAACTACCAACACTCATGTTCTTGATGGTATTCCCCATACAAGAGACCTCAAAGATTATCTTATATCCACCTTAAATAAATCTAATTGGTCAAGAAGCTAATCTACTCTTCTCTATACACCCATATTCACTTAAGTTATTCTCAGTAATGAGCGATCGATTTACAATTTTTGATAAAGTAGTATGCTGAAAAATATTCGCTTGCGATTGTATTTCATTACTAATACCATCCTTGAATTTCCTAGATTTAGATAAATCTACACCTAACAAAATATGTGTGAAACACTAGAGCTTTGTAAAATGGGCAGAATAGCCCATGACTGATAAGATGCCCTACTCCAAATGTATAAACCATTTGGCTCTATCGTCCCTCAATTACATGGGATAAAAATAATCATAGAAGGCTATTTGGAAATCCCACAAATACATATCCCTATGATGATCCTTCATAGTAATCACATCCCACTTTATCTTGGAGGAATCCTAAAGCATATATGTAATTATATTCACTATACTCTAGAGAGGTGTCTGAAAATGCTTGAAGATTTATAGCATGGCCTCTATCCAGGATTCTACAGCCTGTGGTCTATCATCCCCCAAAAACATGGGTGGATTCTTCTATTGAAACTCATATGTCTGCTCTTTTATAATTGGGAAGGTCGTAGTGCTTCCTGAATAGTATGCATGAAATGTAGGAACACATCTCAAAAATGGGCCTCTGTAGCCATATCAAGTATAATAGTCGGAGCAGCAATAGGCACTACTGGACATTTTACCGGTGGCCCAGGTCCCACCACCTTCATATCATGTTCGTTGCCACCCTTCTGGCACAAATTTGGAGTTAATCATAGTGAAATATCTCTAGAAATTCCAAACACATGTCTCAGATTATATTTAATAACAAAAATACCATAGATATACAAATAGAACAGGTACAAGCCTTCCTAACCACAAGTCACACCCCTCTTCCTACTCTTGAATCCTACTCTGGGTGACATATATATCATAAGATAAGCAAGAGACATTGATTATTACCCACTAATAAGGTCGGGTCAGGGTTAATATATCTACTATTAGCCCAAGGTCCTAGTATATAGAGTGTAAATTTTTATAGGAAAACTCCCTTTAAATTTCAATTGGCATTCCTATTTAATGGTGACCATTTCATTTTAGAATTAAATTTCATTTAAATTAATTCTCATTTATAAAGAAACTTTCCTTAAAAGGTTGAACTATATAGATCACCACTTTTAATTTATAAGGGCATATACACCTTATAAATAGTATTGTGGCATCCATTTAATCACAACGAGTAATTTATAAAATCGTTGCATATAAAGTTATCAAAATTTCATAGACATAGAAATAAATGCACCCAAAACATGCTAAAAGAAATGCACATAGTTAGTAAATTTGGAATGGAATAATGCATGACATATAAATCCTAAATTTCCTATGATGATGCATGATGCAACACTTCTTTACTATACTAGGCTAAGGGTAAAAATCTATAGTTATAAGGAAAATTAAAACTCAAGTGCATCACCCAATAATAAAATCAAGATAACTGTAATAAGAATAATCTAGAACAACATGTCCCAACCCATGTAATTTTTCCTTTCCCTGTACATGGTTTAGCTACTCCCAGACACTATTCATTACTAAATTCTGAAACATTCCAAATCTCATGTCTAATATTCCCAATTGTAAGAAAAAATAAATGGAATCCTCTGATACCACATTGTGACATCCCAGACCCAGATCACTCAATAGTAACCAAACTTGGTTAGCCACATGGCCTCAAGCGTGCATCCCTATATTCTAGAGGCAGATGACTAGTAGACAGGGTCCATCGTGGAGCAATGGGGAGACTATACACTCATAATCATAGTGTAGCACAATGGTATAATCATATATATCAATATTGGAAGCATATGAAATAACTAAATAGCTAAAGAATAAATATAAATTATATAAATAACCATGTAATCTCATCCAATAGTTTCATATACAAATGATGATCATGGAATTCTATACAAAATATGGTTAAGTCATAAAAACAGGAATGCAGTACAATACGTGTATAAAAATTATAAAAAGACCAAAAAATAACTATCCCTAGATATCATCATGATCCATATCCTGGTCTGGTACTCCCCAGCATCTATGCAACAAAAAATCAAGCATCAGTAAGTAGGTTCTTTCCTCTATCCCCACCTGCATCCATGAAGTTTGTTTGGGTACCTAAGGGTGGCCCGAATAGGGTGTGAGATAACACTCAGTAGGCCACCACCAATGGTGTCTATAACAGGTCAATTCTATTCATATAAGATAAATAAGTGTATAGATATAATATAAGTATAAGTAACAATAAAAAGAGTGATATTTTCCAATCTATCGAGTATCGATATTATCAAGAAGCTAAATCATAAGGACTATTTGTAAATCATGTTAACCAACATCAAATGATTACACTATGTAATCGTGTGTTAGACCTACATGGTTTAGGGTCTAAGGAGTAGAAAATTAAAAGGTGACCGCATAAGATAATTAAAACAAGTAAACTGAATCCAAGGAGTATAAATTTAAAAGTAATCCTAATGGATTATATCCAAGGAGTAGAAATTTACAAGGCATCCTATTAATATGATTAAACTAGATCCAAGGAGTAGAAAAGTCTAAGGAATACTAATGGGTCATCATATCCAAGGAGAAGAAATGTCCACGGCATCCTAGTAAGCTAAGTAAATCAAGTAATCAAATCCAAGGATTAGAAATTTACATGGAATCCAAGTGAGCTAACTAAATAGAATTCAAGGAGTGGAAATGTCCAATGCATCCTAGCATGTTAAGTAAATCAAATCCAAGGAGTATAAATGTCCATGGCATCAAAGTGAGATAATTAAATAGGATCTAGGGAGTAGAAATTTACATGGTATCCGAGTATGTCAAGTAAATCAGATAATATCCCAGGCATCCTAGCAAGCTAGGTCCTTGGAGTATAAATTTCCAAGTCATCCAAGTAGGTTGTTGGTGTCACACCATGAACCCTCCATAATCATCATAACCAAATTATTCACCATTGAATAAAATAATTCATTAATCATTTCACTAATCCCCTAAAAATAATATACAATCCATGGTATTATTAATTTGTTACCTTTAATATAAAAATGATATGGCATTATAAGATGATTACAACCTTAAACAATTCACTTCATTACCATATTCAATAATCAATAACGTAAAGAAATATAAACACACCCCAAGGGTGGAATAATCATGGGAAATAAGAAAAACCTACCCCATAGGTGGTTTAGGTTAAGGTAAACAACCTACAACCTTGATGAAAGGTTTCATAATATATCTCAAACATGATTTCAATATTTAATTTAAGGATTTATCAATTTAGGATGCAACTCTCGGAATTTCTGGTGTGTGTAACAATAGATACAATGTATATAAAATCAAACTTTGAAGGAAAAGGTATAGAACACCTACCTTATTCCCATAGAAGAGTACTCATCCAGTATCAATATATGATTTGATCCAGATTAGAAGAAAACAAAAGAACAAACGAATGTCCTAGAATTAGGGCATAAGATCCTTCAACAAAATAGCATCGTTGATAGAAATTAAAATAGCTAAAGGAGCCTAAGGAATGAATAAATCATTGTTGGATATCCAATGAGATGAATGGATCTTGATTCTAACATAATATGAAGTAATTATCAAAAAGCCTAGGTTAAAGGCTTGAGGAGATCATAGGGGAGGAAGGGAAACTATACTCTAGAAAAGAGAAGGAAAGAGGGGTGAGGGGTTAAAATAAATAAGGTAAAAATGGTCATTTACACTTTAAAAACTAGGACACATAGTTTGGTAGCATGATTGGTCAAACTGTGTGCCAACCATGCACCTAGAACTATCTCAAGGCCACCTCATACGATCATGGTGTACTATTAGACAAACCATGCACCAACCATGAATTTTCCATCTATTAAAAACTTTTCAACAAACACACGGGTGTTTGGCCCCTGTTGCACAGTTTCATCAAATTGTGAAGCCCTGTACAGTTCACTGGACCACCCTTCATGCTTTGATCTAACCATACTGATTGGATTGCATGGTTTCTACTAACCATGTGGCTTAGCTTCCTCCTCCAAAATCTCAGGCTCTAGGCTCCATAAAATCCTTGTACAGTCTTGTTTCCTCTATGACCCCACAAGGCACTCCCAATATGATAAATTTAAAGAAAATAATGGAAATTTAAAGGGTTTATACCTCATAGAAAATATATTTTCTTATAAGGATTACAAGATTATCTGGAAGAATATTTCTATAAAAGCTAATAGGATAAGTGTCTAGAACTTGGGTTTCATTGATCGCACCACTATATGTTTTTACAGTATCTCTACTTCAAGGTATCATGTTTATGATTCAATGGTTATAGAAAACTTAAAGGATATTAAGAAATGTTTATAAATAGAATCAAATAAAAAAATTCCATTATTGAGTGAATAGGATGTGTACCATGTATAAATTTATTTTCGTATTCCACCTCAGTAGTAGTGATAGAATAATATTTTCCTTTCCCCTTTGGCTTTTTTGGTAGCTGATACTAATTACCCTTAATGACCCATGGTTTAGTGAACTGTCTTGCATAATGACCTTGCTCCCAATAATTAAATCATTGAACCATGGGTGGTGCATTCATTTCCTCCATCACATCATTTGGCTTCTTTATATCTATTTAACATTCATGATCTTGGTGGCCTTCTCACCTATACTTGAATCATTTACCTATCCCTTTGAGGCAATTCCCATGATTCTTCTTCCCACATTTCTACATGTGGGTGGTCAGATCTTCTTTCCACCTTTTTCATTTGATCAACCAATATGAAACTCTGTCTTTTGTTTTTTATCTCCATAACCATGGGACCATTCCCCAAACACCATTTCTAATTTGAGATCACATCAAACTACTTATTCATAACTCTGAAAGTCTCAGATAACCATATCCCTTTTAAGGTGTGGTTTTAAACCACTAATGAATCTATCTATTTTTCTATTAGTATTTATTACAAAATGTGAGGCATACCTTACAAGCCTTGTGAAATTTTCCTCATAATCCATGAAAGATTCAACCTCCTTTTTCATAAGCTTTAGTAATTATCTCTCTTTCTTTGTTTGAAGAGTTCATGGAAATACTTATTAATAAGTAACTCTTTAAAGTATTCCCACTCCATTTCCTCTATTTTACCCTTCAACTTGGTAATATTTATCAATGCCCACCATTGATCAGCATCTCCATCCAAACAATAGATATTCAAAGTAACATTATCCTTCAAAAAATAGTAGATCATGGAAAAGACATTATCTATTGAGTTAACCCACTATTCAATGACAGGTGGATCAGAAGACCCACTGAATGTCAGTATTTTTTATCATATGAAAGACTTGATATCCAATTACACATTATAAGGGGAAGGTGAAAGTTCCAAATGATTCAAGTTATTGTTCAAAGCCCAAGATAGCTAGGTAAGCATCACCTTAAATTTTTGAACTACACCTCCCATTGCATTGGGAATGTCATTAGGATAATTTTTTAATTTTCCATTATAGGGGTTGTTGGTTGGGTTTCTCCTGGTTCCCACTATTTTCTAAAATAAAAAAGGTTTGAACAAGACATAATTTAATAAATCATGAATAAGTAATTTATTCTTACATGAAAACTAATTTTAAATTCATATCTTATGAGATCCCTATGTTTATCATTTTTATAAAATGATTCTTCTAGGATGTTTACCTATAAATAGACTTATACATATGTTTTACACAAAAGTTTTAAAATACTAATTCCCAAATTAACTAAACTATATTATAATGATAACTATAGTGACCCTTATTTTTCTAACATGACTATTACATCTTTTTTAAGATAAAAAACATAACAGTGATACAATCCAGGATCCAAAGGTTTAGTATCTTGGGAAAATTAGGCTCATATATCACTTATACATAATAAAACTTAAACATTTATTTAAATACATCTTATTTCTCCTTCTAAAATATCTCAAATTATCCTTAATATATGTCATCACCTAAGGATATACATCAAAGTAAGTGGTGAGAAAAAAAAACCTAGTAAGGGGAGGAATAAGGGACATGAATCAATAATACATGGGTGAGCGTAATAAAAATCATCATGTCATAATCATAGGGTCATCATCATAATCATGAGGTAAACATTTTAAAAATACATAGAATGTGGCTTATCCATAATAATGAAACATCATAACATAGTTTATAAATACCATACATAGTTGTAAACAAAGCTAGCATCATGTTCACACATAACATATGTGAATAATCATAACATCATAGTTGTAAACAAATCTATCATAATATTTTCAGATAATACACATAATGTCATGAGATATAACACACTAACTAATTTATTATAGAGATATACAATTCTAAACCCACCCATCACAACATAAAATGATCATAATCATGTATTCCATATGGAAAGGTAACATATAGTCATGAAATAAACCAATGGAAAGGAATGAGTTTCGTAAAGACTTCATAAGAATACTTTAATGAATAACATTTGAGGTTCCCAAATGAGTAAGTTAAATAATATTTCATCCTAAATAATTATTATTATTGAGTGTGGGAATAATAACTCAATAGGATTCAAAGCGATGATTTTTGAAAATAAACTCTTTTAAAAAAACTTTTAAATGGATTAGAAGAAATTTTAAAAGGTAAAAACATGTAAATACCAGAAAGAAAAGGGAAATGATAGTGAAAATTAATTTTAGGTACATTAGGGTAATATACATAAGGAAAATGTTGTGAAATAGTGATAACCCAAAAAGAAGGAATTAGGTTCAAGAATTCCCCATACCTTAAATCCCACTTTATTTCTTCAATTTTCCACATCAAGGATAATAAACATAGAATAATTAAAACAATGAAACATAATTTAATTATAATAATTTATGTCACTATTTATCAATTATAACCATTTGTTTCTATTTTTTAATTCCCTTTCTTAAAGGTGAAACGTTTAGATATCGTGTTGTCCTTAAAAATATCCCATTTTGTTTTGATTTTTCTATTTTTTTTAAGTTCATTTATACATGAGTATAATTAATTAGATAATCTTAAAAAATATATATTTATACATTTATATATCATAAATAATTAATTATAATTGTCCATAAGGTTGGTGATAATAAATTAGTTGGCAGCGTCCACGGTGGCGGTTGACCTAATGATAACGAGACACTATTAAATGAAGATTAAAGAGAATTATGGGATATAAATACTTCATAAATATATTTTTTATAGTATTTTAACATATTTAATATAATGTTAAAATATTTATTTATTAATATTATAATATTTGGTTTTGAATCTAATTGTGAAAAATAGGAAGGGAAGAGTAAAATAAGAGAAGAGTGTATAAAAAGTTACTCTTTTCTCGGTGTTTTTCTCTTGTACAGCACCAAAATCCATTGATGATTAGAGTTGGTTTTCTCCAAAACTTACCTAAGAATTATATGGATATTTATAAATGGTATTTGGGTAGAGGTTTGGTTTTGTTAAGTGGGGGAGTATTAGTTTTACAAGGGGAGGGAGAGAGGTTGTTTATACTTCAGGAGAGGGGTATTTTTAGAATAAAATATTGAATAAAATACTATATCCAAGTTAAAAACTTTTAATAGTGTTTTTTTAACACTATGGATCATATATAAATAAAAATATAATGGTTTTATGATTTTAAATCCCTTTATAAACCAGATTCATTAGTATATTAAAAAGTAAAGTGGAAAAATTGAAAATTTATTATTTTAAGGAAATACTTTTGACTTTTAACTTTGGAGAATACATTTTAAGTTTTGAAATTAATTTTCTTGTTATAAATAACCCATTTATATTTTAAAATTGTTTTTTTATAAAATAATAAATTTTTTATTTATTAATTCATTATTTCATCATCATTATTTCATAAAACATGCGGTATTTGTAAAATAGTATTTTTACTATTCACATAAAAATTGATGTATTTCAGAAAAGTACCAAAAAATCAACCTTGGAAAATTTTTACGTGATGATTCTAAAAATAAAATTAATTTAGTCAATATAATTTTCTAAAATTGGTGATTTTAATTTTAAATATGAAAATTATGTTTTTTACAAAATACATTAAAATATAGTATATTAAAAAGGTTCTTATAATTTCATTAAGTTTTTAATCTTAAAATTTATTTTATAGAACTTTAATATATATATATTTTACTAAATTATTAATGATAAATATTATTTATATTTCATTTTATTATTTTAGGGTCAAATTACTATTCCCAACAATCATGATACTATTCCTAATGGTCAGGTTACTATTCCAACAGTCATATTACCTCCTATAAATACCTCTTTATTCTTCCATTCAATATTCACTACAAATACTCCAAAGGTTCTATGTTTTCATTTTCAAATATAACGATCCCTATTAATGAAATTAATTTTTTTTTGGTTTATTTTTGTTTTGTATGTTTATAATAATATATAACATAATATAATACACATTTACTTAAGAAACAATTATTACTAATAAATTCTAGGTCGTTACACTAACGCCCTTCAGAGACTTGGTTTTAAACTACTGAAGAATCAACCAAGCTTACTTTTAGGTTGGATGATAATACTAGAAGCATGCCTCGTAAGTCTTTTAAAATTTTCCTCATAGGTACTAACTGATTAATTATCCTTTTGTTTAATCTTAATAAATCCCTTCTCCATTTTCATATAAATAATATGAGTAAATTACTTATTGAAAAATAATTTCTTAAACTCATCCCACTCCATGGAGTCAATTTATTGGTGTTTCCTTGTGTTCTTGATAAGATTTCACCTTTGATCTAATTATCCTTCTAGAAGATAAATATCCCAAATAAATTTTTCATATTACGAACACTGGAGAACAAAAGATATATTTTTAGTGGAACTGACCCATTTATAAACAACTACTGGATTCGCCAACCCACTAAAATTAGGTGGATTTTCCTCATGAAGGACTCAATGAAACATTATTCCCTATTTGCTCATTTGTAAGCTCAACATGATTCATGTCTTGAGAAAGTTTCATATTCATAGAAACAATATCTTTCACTCCATCTAATACAGAATTTGGTTTCTTGAGAGTACAATAATTACATTTTACATCACATTCAGCATTAACATGATTCCTTACGCCTCCAGTCATTAACTAAAACCCAAAATCAAAAATTTTTAAGCAATAATCATGGTGGGAAACAACATAATCATGAAAAATAATTTATATGATGTCTAAATAATTACACCTTATTTTCAATCTATGACACCTTAGGTTTAACTCGCATCATCCATGGTCATCATCTATTCAAATCCTTTATAATGGTTTATAAATAAAATATTATTTAACCCAAGAATATCCATTAAGAGTGTCAGACTAGTTGTGCAATAAGAAAACACTCATCATGTACCAAAATGGTACTTGATATATACTCAACCAACTCTCTTCAAGGTTTTTACCCCTAGATGCATCTATGCCAAAACCACATCCACTTTAAGTATCTATACAAAGATGCTTTTCTAGGAAATCAACACTCCTTTCTTAACGATAACTTAGGATTAACTCCCATACATAGGATTATCCTAAGGGTTCTCACTAAATTTTTCTCATCCTAGTTTTCAAAGGTAACTAAACCATGATTTGTTACCAACTATAGTGACCCATACTTTTTATACATAAATATTAAATATTATTAGATGAATATTCAATACATAACATTTTATTACATGCTAGAATTGTAGAGGTCTAGTGTATTTGGAAACTTTGATACATAAAAAACTTCTTCATAATATATCCAGATCATCACCCACTTAGTTCTTAACAACTATCACCCTTCTTATACATATCATACTTAAAATAATTCTTTATCTCCTAGAGAAGGTAAACATAATAAAGGGTGAGCTTGGATACTCGGTAAGGGTAAAAAGGGATATCTTAATGATAACTTAAGAATAAAATGATCATATGGGTATGATAACATGATACTAACATTTCAAAACCATACCCATAATATCATAGATCCTAAACTTGAGTCATGAATACATTTTGGTAGCTCATAAGATATTAATCATAAAGGAATCAAATAAAATAATACATGAGAGCATAATATTGGCATAAGATATAATTTTTTGGAATACACATAAGCATATTAAATAATTTCATTAGTCATGAATCACTACCAAGACTATCATTTTTTATTGGTTTTAATCCATTTCCATCATATCCTTAGTCGTGGTTCACCCCTAAGACTATCATAGTGGACAAATTCTCATACCAAAAGGGGTTCACTCCATATTTCAGTCCTTATTATCTCATGAGATATCCATCTTTAACTAATTAATTATAGGGATATATAATTATGGTCCCACCCTGAATATAATTAAAACCATACAAATTGTACCATAATATTAGAAAATAATCATCATATCATAACCCATGTAAAAGAAATGGATTTCATAAACATTTCAAAATTTCATCATAAAATAAACTATGGAAAATAAATGGGTTTTATAAAAAAATCATCATAATCATAAACTATCAAAAAACGAATAATTATGGTATCATTGGATAAAATCCCAAATAAATCTTATGTAACATCAAAATATTTCATATTAGATGAAAATTCCATTAGAAGATCTCTTGGAACGTTTCTTAAGAAAAATACCCTTTCAACTTTGAAATCAATTATTTAAAATAAAAGAAATCCCAAATATTAAATAAAACATTTTTTGTAAATAACCATGAAAAATTTTAGAGTAAGTTTCAAATCATTTAGTGGTCATTACGATGGTAGATTATTTTCATGTTGTGTATGTTAAAACAAAGATTCATTTTATATTTTCAGTAAAAAGTGACTTATTCAGAAAACAATAAGAAGATTCCTTTTAAACCATTTTTTTAAAATTAAAACATTGAAAAAATTACTTTAAATAATAATATTAGAATAAAATAATTCTTGAAAATATTTTTAGGAAACATGGGTATGGAAGAAAAATGATTTTATATTGAAAGAGAAATAAATTTAGCTTTTCCTTAAAAACATTCTTTCAGAATATTGAGTAATTAAAGAGAGAAAAATGAAAGGAAAACATGTATTATATATAAATAACCATATTATAAGTAAAATTATTATATGATTGAGAGTTAGATCATAAAATTTCAACATTATAACCATAATCATAAACAATCCTGATAAATAATGAGATTGTAACATAAATCATTTTCCTCAAATTTGACTTACTTTGAAACCATCTAACCTCATATATAATAAATTTAAATTTATTTTATTTCTATAAAATAATAATTTAAATACTTATAATATCATATATGTTCCACTTATATCATTTTAATACTAATTTATTAATAACTCCTTATTAAAATCATCATTTTCAGGTGTTAACTGTTTCGTTTTTCATGATAATTTCAATTCAGTAGTTTTGATATTTTTACATTTATCAAGGTCAAATAATATCTATAATATTAATCATGATATAAATATAATATATATTCATTATATATATATTTAGATTCATATATAAAGTATGTAGATAGAAAAATTAATTACACCATTCATGGATACGGTTGGCAGTATGTATGTATGAACGTTGTTTTCCCTTTTCGACAGATGGAAAGAAAGAAAGGTAAATAATAATTCACCTTTATAGAATTGTTATTAAATCATATATATCATATATATTAATTAAATTTATCCTTATTACTATTCAAGTAAAATATAAATGAAAAAATAATCACATCGCTCCGTGGATGTGGTAGTTCACACGTACATATGAGCAACATTATCATTTTCTAACGAATTGGAAGAAAAGAAGGTAGATATGATATTATAATTACATAATCATAATAATTTCATAAATATCATTTATAAATATTAAAATCATCATAATACCCGTTTATGAAAGATGGTGATAAAAAATGAATTATATCTCTACGTGGAGGTGGAAATCAAAATGTACGCACGAGCAATACATTCACATCCCATTTAATGGAAAATAGGGTGGATAATGGTGGTTTCATGATAATAATAACATTTAATTATATTTTTTATTTTTTATTTTTTATTTTATTATGAATACCATATATTTATAGGAGGTATAAAAATAAATAAATTGAAAGAGAGCCGCTAAGATGATTACCGCTTCTTCAGGAAACCTCCTTTAGATCCCTTCTTAAGGACACTTGGTGTTTTATTTTAAAAGGAAAAAGGACATATAATTTGTGTCTAGGTAAGTTTATAATATAATTATCTAGATTTTGGTCAATATATATTTCTCAAAGTGGTGTAAATAATATAGAGAATGGGTGTCCTTTTATAAGGGAGGGAATGGACAAATTTGGAATTACGAAAAAAAAAATTAGATATAATTATATAATTTATCTTGTATAATGATTCAAAATAGCCCTGAATTAAAATAAAAATAGGATATTGTTTAAATATTTTCATCCAATGAAATTTATATAGGCTTTATTTTCATTTCAAACCTTATCTATTTTATTACCCTCTTTGTTAATCATTTTTAACCTTAACCCCAGTAATAATTATTTCAATCATAAAGGGTTATAATTTTACTTATAATATAAAAAATGACTCATAAATTCAAAAAAGATTCTATTTTGGACCATATAGTCATAATTGATCTATTTAAATATTTTTATCATTTTTAAATAATTTATAAAAATATTATTTTCATAAAATATCATTAATGTCATTTTTGTCACTATACATATAATTGGGATTTAAAGACATCAAGATAGAAATATAATTAGAATATAAACTTTTAAAAAATCCATAATATGTTATATTAATATTAAAAAATATTTTAAAACAAAAATTCATTCAAATTTTATTACATTTTAATATTTTTAAAATTGTTTGCTTTATTTTTCTATTAATTGAATAAATACAGTATCAGTGTTTCATAAGCATTTAAGGTAATTATTAAATCACTAAAAATGAAAAATAAAGTACTGTGACAAAAAAATTAATTCTTATTTAAAATAAAAATTTATAACTGAACTTTTCCTCTTTTTATCCTTATGCAAAAAAAATTAGAGATATTAAATTCAAGAGTGTGACATTTTGTATTTATTCTTTTCTTAAATTAATATAAAGGTCATAATAAAAGAAAAATGTAATAAAGTGGCCATATATTTTAGAATTTAATATAAATGGAAAAAATACACTCTTTCAATAGGATAAATTCAAGTGTTAGATAAGTTTTAAAGCCTTATCCTAAAGTTTAACCCTATTTCATCCATTTTACCCTTACCAAGGTGATAAATATTTACCAAAGTTACTATTCAAAATGACCAAAAATAAAAGGGGCCTATTTAATAAATCTGATCCTAAAAATTTTAAATATGGAATCTATTTTTTAATATTCAATTCATAGAAGTGGTGGAATTTAATTTAAAATTAAACCTGCAAAATACGATGAAAAGCAGTTTTCTAGAATAAATTTTTTTCTGAAGTATAAAAAAGTGTTTATTTCAAAATATAGCATAATATTGATTCCATTGAACTTAATTGTATTATTAATAATTTAAATTAACCATTTAAAACCAAATATAAATTTTTAAATTACTTAAATGAAGAGACAATTTTCAATAAAAATCAATATTTTCATTTTTCATCAAAAAATCCATCTTTTCATAAAATTATCAAAAATTCACCCTAAGATAATTATGAAATAATAATTTAGAAAATGAAGTTCATTTTTTCAAATAAATTTTTTAAAAGTGTCATAAATTAATTATATTATTTTCTATTAAAAAGTAATAAAACCCATTTTGAGGAAAATGTATTTTTGAAGCATATTATGACTTTTCTAAAAATTGAGTAGTTATTTATAAATATATTTTCTTTATGTAAAACCTTTATGAATTTTTTAAAAAATATGGTTATTACTATTCATTATACCAATTTAATATCTAATTTATAATGGTATACTATATTATGGTTCATTTATACTTGGGGTTGTGTGTATAACAAGCTATCAAATAATTTAAATTTAGTTAAAAATAAGTATATAATAAATTATCATGGTGTTACTATAGCTTTAGATTTTTTCTATCTATACCAATCAAGTTCCGAGATTTCATAATCATCATATGAGATATAAAATATAATCTTAGTTGATCTCCAACTGATGACATGCTGAATAATATATCTATCCATCCCATGATTATCTAAGACTCAAGGATTACATATGAAAGGTATCAAAGTATAAAGCTTCACATGAAAATTATATCACCAACCTTATTTGTGGTCACTCCATGTATGGACAATTTATCCCTATTATACCAAATATATAGTGTAAGACACTCCATGTGGTATATTATGTGGGTCATCCAGTGCACAAAACACGTTTGCGCCTCCTGAGCATATTCCATATCCCTATACAAGAATATTACTCACACTAAACTTGATATTTCATCATAACCTATAATAATATAGGATGAATATTGATTAGTATTGGATTATCCCAAAACCTCCTTATTTTAATGATCCCAAGTCATGTTTATTATGTTACTAATTAATTTCATGTTTTATGAGATTCAACTATTTTTATATAAAAAATGATAAAATTGGCTAATTCTTGAAGTTTCCATGAAAACCTACCATGTGAAGAAGTTCAACTATTCGTGAAGGTCAAGTGACTAGGTGGAAGTGACCCCAAATTGAACTCCAAGTGACCTCAAGTACAATCAAGTTACCTTGTTTCTAGGGAGAAAATTTATCCCAAGTCTTAAAATGAACGTGTGTATAATGTAGTGCCAACAAAAAGAAATAAAGTGACCATAAGAAGTAGTCAAGTGACCCTAAGAAGAAATTAAACTACTGTAAGAAGAATATAAGTGATAACATGAAGCAAATAATATAAAATAAGAAAAAAATTAGTGACTATAAGAACAAATGTAGTGACCATAAGAAAAAATGATGTGGTTATTAGAACAAATGAAGTGACCTCAAGAAAAAAATAAAGTGACTGCAAGAACAAAAGAATCTACCATAAGAAGATATAAAGATATAGCATGAAGAAAATAAGTGACCACATGAATAATCCAAGTTACCATGACAAGTGATTATTCCATGTTACTTTTCCAAGTTATTGTGGAAAGTTAACATAGAAATTGATTGTGCCAACTGACTGAGCCTAGTAACCATGAGCCAAAGAAACCATGCCTAATTAAAGACTAAATGAATGTGTCTAACTTAAATAGTGAGATATTTTAAAATCTGCAATTTCTATATTTTGTATCATTAACTATTATGCCAGTGAATTTAATAATGTAGTGAGTATGAGGAATAAATTATAATTATCCTCTAATTGATAGTTTGAGAAGATCTTTTTTTATGAAGAATAGAAACTCATGGATAAAATAACATAGATAATACATTTGTGATAGAGATTTATACTGATACTATAATAATTTTATAAGATATTTCATGAAACTTTATTTTTCTAAACTCTCAGTTCTACCTTGATTGTAGCTTTTTAAGGACATATTTAAAGATGGTTAATCAATCTAATATGATCAGATTCAGCTGCATCAAATCTTCTCACCTTCTATCTTTCTCTCTCCATATTTTATCTTAAATTTCGAGATGTGTTTCTTGTACTCTGTTTATTCTATAACATGGGATCTTGTACTATATTGAAGAGTACTAAACACTCATTCTTTCATTATTTTACATATATTATCCCACATAGAACTATAGAAGTGGTTGTATGTATCCTATACTACCTGAGTTAATTATTTTTATGTAAAACCTGATCTATATTGTGTATTAGTTTATTTTTTTAATAAACTACTTGGCAGTGGGTGATTACCAAGTAGAGAGGACTAGGTGATTACCAAGTGGAGAGGACTAGGTCTCTTCTTGAGACTAAACATCTTGTTTTATTCTATTATTTGTTTTCCTTTTTCTCTATTTTTAAAACAACCCAATATTTTTTTCTAAAACAATATATAAAAACACTAATTTGATAGTTACCTTTAGTAATTGTTTTATATATGGT
The DNA here is from genome assembly GCA_963277665.1 of Viscum album. Lineage (NCBI taxonomy): Eukaryota > Viridiplantae > Streptophyta > Magnoliopsida > Santalales > Viscaceae > Viscum > Viscum album. Next base: position 416,263,997 of record OY728121.1, on the reverse strand, counting down.
GTTTGATAAAAGTAAATTTTTTAGAAATTTAAATAGGTTTTAGAACTTATTTTAACTGAGTTGTGATCGAACTATTGTGAAGATTTTTTAAAGATAAAATTATATAATTCTACTATTTTAGTTAAATAGATCATTTTTTGTAAACTGGGGGATTTATTTTTAAATATTTTTAAATAAAAATTTTAATTGGAAACTCAATTCACCCCCTCTTTATTTTTCCACTTCGACCAATATTTGGTATGAGATGATTTTTATTTCTTTCTATATTTATTTTAACTATGATCTAGTTTTGCCTAAAATATTAAAATTTATAATAAAACTAAAATTAATATCTGTATGGATAATAATAATATTGAGGGGACTACTGATAATAGACCTCTTTATTTTAATGGACACAACAATGTTCAATGGAAGACAAAAATTAAAATACATATTGAATTCATGGTATTTGATATTTAGACCGCAATAGAGAAAAAATATGAAAACCCAAAGCTTTTAAAGATGACTGGAGTGATGATACTAAGTCTTCTTATGACTGTAACTATAAATCAATGAATTCATTATATTTTTAATTAGGAGAATATGAATTTACTATAATCTATGTGTGTTATATATCATATAAAATCTAGAACACACTTTTATCTCTCATAAAGGAATATAAAATGTTAAAGATATGTTCCTAAATACATATACTATCAAATACAATAAATTTTATAAGAAACATAATGAATCCATTTCTAAAATTTATCTCAGGTACAAAAAAATTGTGAATACAATTCCTGTACTTGGGAAGAAAATTGAAGATAAAAATCATGTGATATAAATACTATGATGTTTACCATATCAATAGAGAGGAAATTATGTTTCCATTATAGAATCATGTGATATAAGTAAACTTATAGTAAAGGAGTTTCTTGGAAAACTCATGATGTATGAGGAAGAACTGTAAGTAAACAAAGAAGAAGAAAAACTTAAGAGAAAATTAGTTTCTTTCAAGATTTTTGAGTCAAAGATGAAGGAGAAAATCAAAAAATATAGTTCAGGTGAGGATGAGTCACCATTGGACAATGATAAGGAGATGGATCACCTAGATAAGATATTTAATAAGTTCTATAGGAAAAATAAATTCTTCAAAAAAAATTATAGAGGAAAGTATGCCAAATAGGAAACTAGAAAAAGGAGAATTAACTAGGTCAAGTGGCCTATTATGAATGAAAAACAAAAGAGCATAAAAAAGATGAATGTCCAAAATTGAAGTATAAGAAAAGGTATGAGGATAAAAGAAAAAAGGCCAAATAAAGCTATGAAAGATACCTAAAGCACATGTGAGGATAGTTCTAGTGATTCTGACTCAAGAGAGAGAAACAAGAATGATAGATCCAATATGTGTTTTATGAAAAACACATCTCAAGTACTAAATATTGTTTCTACATATCCTATTAATATTTATAATCTTTCTTAAAATGAAAATAATGATGAAAATATGACTAGTGAATATTTATTCGAATACTATAATATGTTGGAAGAAACTTTCAATGCACTTAAAGATAAGTATAAAAGTTTAAAGAAATAGCATGCTTTATCTATTCACATTAAATCTGATCTTGCTGAAGAAAAAGAAAATAATGCTAATTTATTAAAATAAAATTATGAACTTAAAATTTAAAATGATAAACTCAAAATTTGTCTTGAAATGTTTATAAATGGTGGAGAAACCATGACCAGGATTCTTGGTAAACAAACCATACCCAAGTATATAACTAGGATTGGTTACCAACTTGGACATAGGATAATTTATAAGAATGAATTTATTCCTAGCTCAAGATCTTCCAATTTTGTAAATAGTTCATATTCTTGTATACCTAATAATGTTTTGATTTATAAAAGTCTTAAATATATTTATGGAAAACATGTTAAATAGCTTTGGATTCATAAATTTTTCATTACTAACATTTATGGACCCAAGAAAATGTGGGTAACAAAATCATTTCATGTTTAATTTTTTTGTAGGAAACCTTCTTGAAGAGTGTCAGTAAATAGTTATGGTATCTGGATAATAGATTCTCTATATACATGACTGGAGACTAATCAAGATTTAAAATAATTATAAATGTGGATAGTGGACATGTCACTTTTGGTGATAATTCCAAAAGGAAAAATAATAGGACTTGGTCAAATCAGTAACTCTAACTTTTTTTAATTTCTAAAGTCTTATTTTGTTATGGGTTTAAGTATAATATTCTTATAATGTCACAATTATGTGATTATGGTAACCATGTTAAATTTGAAATAATGATTTAAAATTTTGATATTCTAAACATGAATTAGTTTTTATTACTTTACATAATGATAGAGTTTATGCAATTGATTTAGATTCTTTATTTTCTCAAAAATATTTCTTACTTAAGTTCCATTCACAAATAATATTATCTATGTAATATGATACTAGGACACTAAAACCTTCACTCTCTTATAAAGATAACTAGGAAAGGTTTATTTAAGGTTCTTCCTAAACTAGAATTCCCAAAAGAAAAATTTTTGAACCCCTGTATGAAAAGGAAATGGTATAAAATATCATTCAAAACAAAGAAATATGTTTTAACAACTCACAATATATAATTTTTTGGAACTTCCGAAGTTTATAGATTAAATGGGAAGTATTATTCCTAATTTCTTATATATGACTATTCTTAATACACTTGGGTATTCTTTCTAGATCACAAAAGTGAAGCATGTTCCAATTTTTTCAAAATATACAGTATATAGAAATTTTTAGTGGAGTTACTGTTAAGACCTTAAGGAGTGATCGTGGTTATCAGTTTTAAAATCAAGTATTAGACACCTTATTCTCACAATATGGATACAATCAAAACTTTTTTGATCTTAGGACTCCCTAGAATAATGGTGTTGTAGAAATAAGAAATACGACCCTTCAAGAAATTTCTCGGACTGTGCTTAATGAGTATAACCTACCTATTTATTTTTGGGTAGAATCTATTAATACATATTACTATAATATAAATAGAGCTCTTATCATATTACTTTTAAAGAATACTCCATGCGAGTTATATAATGGAAGAAAATAAAAGGTTAATTAATTTATATTTTTAGCTTCAAGGTCTTTATACACAATACAGAGGAGAATTTAGATAATTTTTCAACCAAAAGTGATAAAGGAATATTCCTTGGTTATTCAACTTCTAGTAAATCATATGGCTTTTCCAATAAAATAACCAAAATTTTGGAAGAATAAATACATGTAAAATTTTATGAGATAGAACCATATGAGCCTAATACATCTTTAGAAAACCTTGAGGATGATCATTATAATTTTAATATCAATACCTTAACCAAGCCTTGTGATGGTTCTATAATTCCTATTGAAAAAAAAAATAACCCAACTCAAAGGAACTATTTGAAGTATATATTTAAGATGAAAGTGAAGTACCATGTCACACCCCGATTTTCGATTCCATTCTTTTTTTTAATCTTCTTTTGGTTGTTAGTTTTATCTTAGTTTCTAGGTGTTCTAGGTTTAAATTTGGTATCCCAGGTGTTCTTAATCTAATTCATTAGTCTTGGAAGTATTGTATGGTATTTGGCCCTGTATTTTTTAAAAGGGAAGGTATATGTATGAGGTGTCTTTTAATTGAATTTTTGACACTCCTAGTGGCACCTTTTGTGGGGTATGTTTATTGGGGTGGTTTTTTCAAGATTTGCGCCAAATCGTGAGACCATTTCCAGATTTTAAAAAAAAAAATTGTTTCTTTTTAACTCCAACGTTTTTCAATATTTTTCACCCATTTTACTTCCCAATTTTCCTCGCCTTACCTATTAAAACCATCATATCCATTTATACCCCTTAGGAACTCATAATCATGGTGGATTGGGTGATTTATTCATTCATTGGGCCAACCTGTGAGCCCATTTCCAGATTTAAGGAAATAATTTATTTCTTTTATATCTAATTCTTTATTTAACATTTTTTAGTCATTACACTTCTCAATCAAGCCCAAAAATCCTAGGCAAACCCCCATATTCCATTTTCTTTCTTTGGAGATCATCTTCGTTGTGTATTAGGGCGAATTTCCTCAAGGTTTCTCAAATTGTCCAGATTTGCAAAGGGTATTTTTTCATAAATCATTCATTTTTTACACCTTTTCCCCCATTTCAGTACCCAATCAACCTCCTAAACCTTATTTTAATTTCCCTTTAAATTTTTTCTGCTTGGAGATTCAACTATTGGGTTATTTGGGGTAATTTATTCAAATTTTATAATGTAAATTCCTCTCTTATTCCTTCCATTACCTTAGGGTTTCTTCCCTCCTTCTTGAAGTTCCAAATGTCTAGAAACTAGGGTTTCATAACTAGGGTTTTATTTTTAGTTTTTTAGTCTAATATTGTGGTTTTAAGTTCGTTTTCACTCCCTTGTGGTGCGGCGGTGCGGCGGTTGAAGTTTCGCACAAATATTTGGGGGTTTTGACATCTTTGGTAGGTGATTACATGTGTAATCATTTCTTGATGAGTTATATTGATTTATTTATTTATTTACCATGTTCCTAATATGTTTTTTGTAGTGAAAAGAACTATTTTTGGTAGAATTTATTAAGCGTTTAGTTTAAAGTTTCATTTTTTCTTGGAAATGTGTGTTTTTCATGTGTAACTTTTGTGGAATCGATTGGGGTTGTTTTATGGTTATTGAAATGTTTTTATTAAATGGTTTTAGGGACGAAAAATCTGTTTTGGTGTGATATTTTCATGAATTTTATTTTTAAAAAAGGATTTTTAGATGAATTTTATGTGAAATTTTTAGTTATACTTCTTGGAATTGTTTTTGGAATATTTTATGGAGTTTATTGGTTTATATAAGAGGTGTAATCATGTTGGAAAACTATTTTGGTAGGATTATGATTTTGAAATGGTCCATTTTTTGTGAAAGTAATTCTATGTGATTTGTACCATCCTTGAAATGTTTTATAAAATTTCTTAAAGGATTTATTGAATTGTGAAAGAGATATGAAACATGTTGCAGGCTATTTTTGTGTGAGTATGATGTTAAAATGAATTTGAATGAAAAATGAGATTATGTGAAATTTTTGTCGATTTTTTGGTGTGTTTGTGATTTGGAAATGTAATTTTCATGTGAAAATGGTATTTTGTAAGTTGTGGAACTTGATCGAGCACAAAGGGTGAAACTCGGGTATCTAGGTGGGCAGATGTATACTAGTATGCTAGTGATCCAGAGTGGTTTTTTCCCTATTTCATGTAGAAATTTTGATGATTACAACACTAACTAAACTATTCTGATGATTTTTGGTACCACAAGGTTATGGGAATATTCCCTACTAGTTCCTCGTGCATGAGAATGGATATTTTTTATGGTAACTTTCCATCGAGATATGAGGTACTTGGGGCCCACAGCTAGCTAGTTCCTAGGGGTGTTCCTGTGACTAGTGATCATTGATTATTTTTTATTCACCATAATAATATGGTTTGTTTGGATGGAAAATTCATTATCATGTAAATTTTCATTAAAAGTTTTTGTTCCTTAAAGTTTCTACTTTAAAAACTGTTTTCATTTGTAGTTGCATCCTTTTAAAAATTACTACTAGTATTTATTATTTATAAAAACTTGAAATCTTTTTGTATTAAAATGTTTATCATGTGGAGTCTCTTTGGGGAATATCCTACTAGTATTAGGAACACACCCTACTTACACCTTTGTGTTCAAGTAGACTTGTTAATGTTTTTTATAGGTTTGGGAAAAGATTTTAGAACTAGTGGTTCGGGTTGTTAGCTTTCATGCTTAGTACGGTGTTTTGGATAAGTCTTTAGGGTGATGGGAACTTGTTGTGTAGTGTTCCTTGAGTTGTTTTTTCTACTAATTTTGAGTTTTTCCCCTCTTGGTATTTATCTAAAACCGTGTATTTTAGTTCTGAATTTTATTAAAGGCTTGTTTGGATTAAATCTTCAGATTCAGTTTATTTATTTTTATTGGTTGTTTAATGCTTATAAATTCAGGTAAAGCATTCCCAAACACTTATTTATCATACCTGGGAACCTGTTCCATCCCATGGGGATAGGTAATGCCCTTTGGTCCTTTCCAAAAACTGGGTTAGATGTCAGTTTTGATGAAGACTGGATCGGGTTCGTGACAAAATGGTATCAGAAGGGGGTCTCTCTTTTGGGTCACATTCTTTTGGGAAAGAGTCTGGGTAGACCGAAGCTAGGATTGTTGGAACTCAATGTTCTGGTTACAAGTAAGGTTCCTAGATATGACACCTAATTTTGGGACTTTATTTACTAGGGGAATTCAGGTTTAATCTGATTTTTTTGGTTCTTGTGGTTGTTTGTTATTTGGGAAATCAAATGGGAGTTAGGTCAATGGTCTTAGTGAGATTTCAAGGCTTGAAAAGCCATGTGGAGCCAAGGATATTTTCCTAGAACACTCTTCGTGATGGTGGTGTGACTGGTGCATGGCCACCAACCATAAATCCGAGTCACCCATCGGCACTAGTTTTCCCTTGATTCATTCGGCATCTTTATGGTTGTTGGGAAATCATTCTGGAAATCTCTTGTTTTAAAATTTTGGAAACTATATTTCAAAATGGAAATGGTTTTTAGTGAATGGTTTTGAGTTTATTAGAAGTTTATTTTCATAATTAAAACATGTGTTTTACTGAAATTAATTGTTGGGAAAGTGTAAGTTATGTTAAAGATTATTTTAGAAATCTGTTTTAAATAGAATTTTAAAGTGGGAATGGTGTGATTTTCAAAGGGATTGAAAATGGGTTTTCATAACAGTTTTGAAGAAGGTTTTTGAAAAGGTGTATTTTCATGAAACTATATTTGTGTAAGATGATATTGTTTTTTTATAATTACAACTTTTGGATTCAAAAATAAGATGGTTTAGAAAATAAGGATGATTTTAAAGTAGGTTTGGAAATTTTGTTTTGAGTGGAATGAAATGTTTTGGTTTTCAAAAGTGTAAAGAACTTTGTTTTGATACTTGGTGTTCCCATTTGTGACAACATTCATGGGTTATGTGTAATTAAAGGTGGATGAGTGGCATGCATGGGTTATGTGTAAGCAAAAAGTGGATGAGTTCTCAGGTTGGAACAAGGTGGGTTCCTGTGGTGGCATGAAAACATGCATGTGTGAGGCACATGAGATACCTTTGGTGAATGTGCTAACCACCAACCCCATTTACTTCCAAAGAAATAATTTCTTAAGGAAATTTGATGTTTTTATAACCATTTTTTGGGGTGGGGTGTCTTATGTGTTTTTTCGAATGTTGTGGTGGGGTGTATTGAGTTTTATATCCCCTCTTGTTTAAATGATGTTTTGAGTTTTTGTTTTTTCGGTAAGTTGGGTTGAAGTTTTGATTGGTGTCCCTTTGTGAGAAATGTTTCGGGAAGCCCTTGTGGTTTCTCCCTTTATGTGTTTGGTTCTGGTTTGTGGTATGTTTTGACGAAAGTACCATCATGTTTGAGTCCTTGGGTTGTCTTGTTGGCTAGGGTATTCCCCCATAAAGAGTTAATTCACAATTTAAGTGTAGCCACAGGTGATTTCCCGTTAGAAGATCCTCCAGTTGATCAACATAAGGACTTTCTTCTTGAGCTTTGGATATTGAATATACCCCTCTTCTTTTTCGGTTCACTGGATCCTCGTGTAACAAGAGAGTGGTTATGGAAGGTTTAAATACACTTTGGTTCCCTAATTTTCTTGAATCGTCAAAGGTGAAGTTTGACACAGTTGTGTCTATTGGTTATATCTGGAAGTGGTGAAGGGGAATCCCAGTGAGTAAGGTGAAAGAAGTTTGGGGTTGTTAGTGTAGAATGATATTTTAAAGGGCCCTTGGGTCTTTCGTCAGTCTTGTCAAATCAAGAGTTCATGTTAGCCACCAGTGTGGAAAATCTGGTCGCTTGATCCCATAATGGTTACTTGTGGTAATATCATGTTACTTGGAACTCTTTTCAAGGTTCCACTCCTGGTAATGACTCTGTCACTTGCAAGAGTAATGTTTTGTGGTTTCTTGTTGTGTTGTGTTTTCTTTTAAGGGAAAAAGGTGTATATTGTGGAACTTTTTGAGGGCTTCTTCTTAAATTAAAGCATGTTTCTATTTTGAGAATTTGGAATTCCTTGTTCTAAGTAAATATGTCTTCCGTGTGTTTTCCTTCTACTATTTATTTTTAGGGGTGAAAGAGGTTATGAATGTGCATCTTCCAAGTCCATGTTTGGGTAAAGGTGTGTTTTTTGAGTTAGTGAATTTCATGGGGTGTTGTGGTCATTATCTCTTGATTGCGATGAAATAGATGCTTCAAATATAAGGGCTCCATCCATAGGCCTTAGAGTAAAGTTTTTCATGCAGTCGGGAAATCGATAGGGGTATAAGGGTTTTTTGTTCAACTTCTATATCTAGTGTCGGATGTAGAGATAGTTTGAGGTTTCGATTTTGTGGTTTCATTTCAAGTGGTCCCAGGTGGTGGAAAGGGACATGGGGACCCTATTCCTCAGGGTTGTAATCCACATTGGTGGTGAAGTCCCTCCTTTGTTATAGGGAGGAAAGCTGGTTTTGTTTTCTCAAACCTAGTTCTTGAACCCTTGTAGGTGAAATTATTAGTATGTTTGTTCGTGTATGAATATCCTTGTAGGCTCTTTTCAATCTCAGTTTTGGTTAGACTCGTCTGAGGATGGTAATGTTCATGGGAGTGATGTACCTCTTAGTGTCTCTATTGGTCTGGAATTTTTTTGATTGACCCCCCCCCCTGTGGTGGGGATTGGGTCTTGTGGGGTGTTTTTCATTTAATCCCATTCTAGTTGGTTAAGACGGTTGGTTCTTATGGTGGGGAGACCCACCATGGGTCTCAGGTAGGTTCTATTGGAATAATTCTAATGATATTCTATCACTTATAGTGGGGAGTCCATTAGGGCCTCCCCCTATTTGTAACTTAGTTCTATCTCATAAAATCAAGTTGGATATTATGGTGGTGAGTCCATTAAGGTCTCCTAATATCAGTGAATCATTTATGTCCTTGGTGTTGTCTTGGCGGTGGGAAGTCTCATTCGGAGCTATCTAACCACCAATTTCTTCCTTGGGTAAACATTGGGGTTAGAGCACGCCCAATGGTTTTTTTGAAGTATGGTTGTGGTAATGTTGATCATTTTAGGATAATGGCATAAATCTTGGTTGGTGAGAGTATCCCTTCCTTTTTTTGATCAACTGGATGTGTTTTGGTCTTTTGGGGGTGGGAAAAACTTTGCAAGGGAGTCTATCTAGGTATATCGGTTGGGTTTTGTTTTGAATCTGGAATATTTGTGGATTTCTAAGGTTTTAAAGTATAATGGTGGGGATAATTTTTAGACCTATAATTTTAATTCCATTCTTTGTTTCAAAACTTATTTTGGTTTGTAGTTTTCTCTTGGTTTTCGGGTGTTCTGGGTTTAAATTTGGGGTCTCGGGTGTTCTTGATCTAATTCATTAGTATTGGAAGTATTGGATGGAATTTGGACCTGTGTTTTTTTAAATTGAAGTTATAAGGATGAGGTAACTTGGAATTTAATTTGTGACACAACTAGTGGAACCTTTTGTGAGGTATGTTTATTGGGGTGGTTTCTTCAAGATTTGAGCCAAACTGTGAGCCCATTTCCAAATTTAAAAATAAAATTTGTTTCTTTTATAAATCCTTAATTTTTCAAAACAAAATCACCCATTACACTTTCCTCTTTTCATAAAATTACCTATTAAAACCATCATATCCATTTGGACCCCTTAGGAACTCATAATCATGGTGGATTTGGGTGGTTTATTTAGGCATTGGGCCAACTCATGAGCCCATTTCCAGATTTAAGGAAATAATTTATTTATTTTATATCTCATTCTTTTTTTAACATGTTTTGGCCATTAAACCTATAAATCTATCCCAAAAACCCTAGATACACCCCCATGTTCCATTTTCCATCTTTGGATCTCATCTTCATTATGGATTAGGGCAAATTTCCTCAAGATTTCTTAAATCGTCCAGATTTGAAAAGGGAATTTGTTTCCTTCATAAATCATTAGTTTTTTACTCTTTTTCTCACATTTTAGTACCCACTAGACCTCCTCATCCTTATTCAAACCTCCCTTTCAATTTTTTCTACTTGGAGATTCAACTATTGGTGTATTTGGGGTGATTTATTCAAAGTTTCTCAAGTAAGTGAATTCCTCTCTTGTTCCTTCCATTTCCTTAGGGTTTATCCCCTCCTTCTTGAAGTTCCAAATATCCAAAAACTAGGGTTTCATACCTAGGGTTTTATTTTGAGTTTATTGGTCTAATATTTTGGTTTTAGGTTCATATTAACTCCCTTGCAGTGCGGCGGTGGTGCGGTTGAAGTTTCAAACAATGATTTGGGGTTTTTGACATCTTTGGTAGGTGATTTCATTTGTAAAAATTTGTTGATGATTTATCTTGATTTATTTATTTATTTATCATGTTACTAATATGTTTTTTGTGGTGATAAACCCATTTTTGGTAGCATTGGTTAATCATTTAGTTTTAAAGATTCGTTTTTTCTTGGAAATGTGTGTTTTTCATGTGTAACTTTTGTGGTATCGATTGGGGTTGTTTTATGGTTCATGAAACAGTTTTATTAAATTTTGTTAGGGCTGAAAAATCCAGTTTGGTGTGATATTGTAATGAATTTGGTTTTTAAAAGTGCTTTTTTAGATGGATTTTACGTGAAATGCTTGGTTATATTTCTTGGAATTGTTTTAGGAATTTTTTAAAGGGTTCATTGGTTTATATAAGAGGTGCAATCATGTTGGAAAACTATTTTGGTAGGATTATATTTTTAAAATGGTTCATTTTTTTATGAATGGGATTATATGTTATTTTTACCATCTTGGAAATGTTTTATAAAATTTCTTAAAGGATTTATTCAATTTTGAAAGAGATATGAAACATGTTGTGGGCTGTTTTGGTGTAAGTATGATGTTGAAATGAATTTGAATGAAAAAAGGGAATTATGTGACATGTGTGTGGGATGTTTGGTGAGTGTTTGATTTTGAAATGGTATTTTCATGTGAAAATGTTATTTTTTAATATGTAGAACTTGATCGATCACAAAGGGGGAAACTCAGGCATCTAGGTGGGCGGACGTGTACTAGTATGCTAGTGAAATAGAGTGGTTTTGTCCCTATTTCACATAGAAATTTTGATGATTAAAACTCTAAATAAAATATTATGATTATGTTGGGGACCACTAGGTTATGGGTATGTTCCCTACTAGTGGATTGTGCATGGGAATGGATATTTTTATGGTTACTTTCGACCGAGATACGAGGTACCTAGAGCCCACAGCTACCTAGTGCCAATGGGTGTTCATATGACTAGTACTCATTGATTATTTTGTATTCACTTCTATAATATGGTGTGTTTGGATGTAAAATACAGTAGCATGAACATTTTCATTAAAAGTGTATGTTCCTTAAAGTTTCTCCTTTAAAACTGTTTTTATTTGTAGTTGCATCCTTTTAAAAATTATTACTAGCATTTATTGTTTATAAAAACTTGCAAGATTCTTGTCTTAAAATGTTTATCACATGGAATGTATTTGTTTGGAATCCTACTGGGATTAGGCTCACACCCTACTTACACCTTTGGGTTTAATTATATTTGGTAGTGTTTTTCACAGGTTTGGGAAACGTTTTTAGGACCGGTGGTTTGGGTTGTTAGCTTCAATTCTGGGTGCGGTGTTGTAGAGAAGGCTTGGGGATGATGGACCCTTGCAATGTGGTGGTCATTAAGTTGTTTTTTCTTATAATTTTGAGTTTTTTCCCTCTTGGTATTTGTCTTAAACTATGTATTTTAGTTATGATTTTTATTAAAGGCTTGTTTGGATTGAATTTTTAGATTTAGTTTATTTATTTTTTTTGTTTTTTTATGCTTCTAAACTCAGGTAAATCATTCCCAAACACTTATTTATCATACCCAGGAACTTTTTCTGTCCCGTGGGAATCAGGAATACCCTTTGTTCCTTGCCACATACTAGTTCAGGTGCTAGTTTTGATGGAGATCATATCTGGTCCATGAAATACCAAGTACTTTTATCCCTAGAACTACTAAAATTCATAGAGACCATCCTTCAGATATTATAGTTGGAGATATAGATAGAGGCACTAAAATGGGAGCTTCTCTTAGAAACCAAGTTGAACTTCATGAATTTTTATCATATCTTGAACCTAAAAACATCACCAAAGCAATGGATGATGAATTCTGGGTAAAGGCTATGAAAGAAGAATTGAATTATTTTGAAAGAAATAAAGTTTGTGAACTAGTAGAAAGACATAAAAACTTCCTAAAAATTATAACTAAGTGGGTGTTTAGGTACAAGGTTAACAATTCTGGAATTATAATTAGAAATAATGTTATATCAGTTTCACAAGGATACATTCAAGAAGAAGGAATTGACTATGAAAAAACCTTTGCATCGATATAAAGACTTGAATCCATGAGAATGTTGTTTGCCTATGCATCACATTTAAATTTAAGATTATATAAAATTTATGAAAAGAGTGATTTTCTAAATGGTTATATTATTAAGGATTTTTTTTAACAACCCCTTAGATTTTAATACCCACATTTTCTAAATCATTTTTTTAAATTAACAAAAAAATTGTATGGTTTAAAACAAGATCCTAGAGATTGTTATGATAGGTTCATCTCATTTTTTATTTCTAAAGGTTTTTCAAAAGTTATATTTGATCAAACCTTATTTATTAAAATAATTTAAAAATATTTTTTAGTAGTTCAAATATATTTTGATGATATTATTTTAGGAACATCCAAAAACATCCTTTGTCTGGAATTTTCAAAAATGGTGCAAAATGAATTTAAAATGAGCTTAATGGGTGAGTTAAAATTATTCATTGGTTTTTATATTTTTAAAAATAAGTAAGGAATAATTTTAAATCAAATAAAATTCATTAAATATATTTTAAAATGTTTTGGTATGGATAGAACCAAAGGTAGTGATACTCCCATGAGTACAAGCTGTAAATTGGATATTGATGAAATTGGGAAACCGGATGATTAAACAACTTATAAAGGTATGATTAAAAGTTTACAATACTTAACTACTAGATAACCCGATATTATATTTAGTGTGTGCATGTGTGCACATTTTCAAGAAAATATGAAGGATTCCTAATTGAATATAGTCAAAAGTATTTTTAAATACCTCAAAGGTATAACCAATTTAGGATTATTCTATTCTAGATGAAAATCATTAGACTTAGTTAGTTATTAATATGTATATTTTGATATCTATAATTTATATAGAAAAATAACATCTGGAACATGTCACTTTTTAGGAAAGTATCTAGTTTCATGGTGTAGTGAGAATTGTAACTCTATTTCATTATTTATTTATGATGCAGGGTATATAGATGTAGGTGGTTATTATGCATATATTTTTTTGGATGAAACACACTTTATAGGATTATGGATATCAATTATAACATGTACTTATAATCTTTTATAATATAAGTGCAATAATATTTCTAAAAAACCTATTTCTTATTCAAGGGGAAAATATATAGATATAAGACATCACTTTTTAAGAGGCCATTTTCAAAAAAAGGTATATTAATATTGAATTCATTGGTACTTAACATAATCTTATTGATATATTTATAAATACATTGAATATTGAGAGAATAAATTATATTAGACATGAGTTAAGAATGATCAACTATTCCTAAATCTTTCAATTTTATTTAAACTTTTTTTATCTAAATTATTATTTTATGTTCTTAACTCCAATGAACTTATCTTTTTCTTAAGAAATCATTAAGTTTATATTACACAATCAGTTAAGTGACTATGAGATTTTCATCATGTGTTTAGTTAAGTGACCATGAAAAATTGGTCATGTGTTTATTATACCGATTGTGATACTTTACTCACACAGTCACTATACCTACCATAAATCTATAGTCACTATACTTACCATGAGATTTTACTCATATAGTCAGTATACCTAATATAAGTTTATGATCAGTACCTACCATTCCTTAGTTACTAAAAATAAATGGTTAGTATACTTACCATGTCTATTTGGGTTTGAATTTTTACCTAAGTTATTTTGGAAGAATTTTATTTATGTTTATTATTATTTAATCCCTAAATGATTCAACAAAATTAAAATTATAATACAAATTGATGCATGGATATTCATAAAAATCCTTTCTTTCTTTTCAAATCCCTATCTACCCACTTGAAACCCTCATTTCTCAAACCTATCTTAAACTCAAACCCAAACCTCTATAAATCGAATCACACTAAAAAATACCAAGGATAAAAAGAGTTCTTGATATATCATTTCCTACTCAATCACCTCCTTCTGAAAAATTGAAGAAAGATAAGGGTTACATGAGTGTTTTAGTGAAGCTTCAAAACCCACATTTTGTAGATCAACTAGTATATATAGAAAAATAAGTATATTCTCAATGGATTCAATCTAACAAATCTCTAGTGTGGAGATTGATTCAAAGACAAGGCCAGAATAGATGGTTCAAGGAAAATGATAATCCATTTTATTTGAGGATTTTTAAGGAATTTTATGCAAATTTGGATTTTTTTCCCTAGAGATAAAAGTGATACCATTATGATTATGGTGAATCGATAAGTTTTTTAGTTTTATTTAAAACATTGGGTAAAGAGCTTAAGTGTGCCTAATAAGGGTGAGCATGAAGATTATCAAATTTCATATCCTATAAACCATTCCCATTTTGAGTTCCAAAACGATATTGAATAATTATCTAGGATTCAGTCTCCTAGGAGAAAAAACACATTGGATCTTAATGGTGAATGTAGTTTTTTGTTTAAGTTTATCCAATGCCTCATTAGTCCCAAGAAATGGTACTTTGGAATTATAAGGCAGAAAGTCTTGTTCTTTCTCTTCTTAATGAATAATGGAATCTAGATCATCTTATCTAAGTATGTGATTATACATATGTCAAACCCATGTATTCTTTCTTCTAGATTCAATTCCCACCAATATCAAATTTTCTTATCATCCCTTTTAGATTTTAAGGGATTAGTTCCCCGGTGGTAGGAAAAGATAATTTCCTTAGATATTTTATGCCTAACTCAATATATTTTAGGCATGTGCGAGTAAGTTGGAACCCTTGGAAAAACTGTGGGTGGTAGACTCTAATAAGATTTATGAATAGTTTTATCATGTCAAGTATCTATTTAGGCCAAAGGATATAGTTTATCCTAATTTGTAACCAGATAGGATATCTATGTATTATTATGATAAAGATGATGTTGTTTTGTAAGTGGAAGAAGAGGAAAATGAAGTGGTTGATCTTAGGGAGGAATTTAGGGAAGCTTATGGGGGTGATAGGGAGCCCTCTCATGCGGTATCATTTAGACCACCTAAATCTCATTTTCCTCTTCCTTCTCATGAATAATAATTTCAAGATGAGGATCTTGAAGACACTGAAGTTTATGTAAGTGTCTTTGTTGATGAAGTTGAATGGAATGACTCAGGTGAGTCTAAGGATAATGAAAGTTCTAATAAGTCTTAAACTCAAATCCCTAAAATTGTAAGCACTTCTAGACCCAGTATACCATCTACACCTTATAAGGGGGAGAATTCCCCAGGATCAATAGTTCAAGGTCTAAATTATTCTATTTCTGATGATGATGATAATTAGATATCCCACCTCATGATGGTGGACCTGTTATCCCTTCTACTTAAAGAGATCTGGAAGGATCTTTGATAACTTATATTAATTATCAAAATAGACTTAAAGTATCTCCTCTCAAACCTTCTTTTGAACAAGTTTTTCAAGATATGTTTGGTCCTACACCAACCAAAGAAGTTAAGGAACCCAAGGATAAAAACGAAATAGAACTTTTTAGATCTCTCTAGGTATATGTTCTTTAATTTGAAGAAGAAGATAATTATTAAGATGAAGTTCAATATTTGGGACCAAAGTAAGTGGAAATTGAGAATATGTTAGATGTTAGGAATCTAGCTTATAATCTAGCTACTCCTATACATATTTTTACCCCTTCCACATCCTTTGTGACAAAATATGATGTGAATTATTTCAAATCAGACTTGATGGATGTATTAAAAGAGATTTGTGTTTTTTTGTAAATGTTGTGAAGCCAATTAAAGAGGAAGATATAGCCAAGATTGTGACTTTGGTGATTCATCATATTGAACCAAGATTCAATATCAAAATGAAACTTATATATAATTGGATTGAATATTTGAAAGAATTAGTGGGTTCTCTACAAGAATATCTTTCAGATAAGATATTGAAGTTGGACTAAATATTTTTGAATGCAGTGTTTCAATCTTCTACTTCAACTAATATTTGTTCTTCTTCTTCAGTACCTCCTCCAACTTATATTCCTATTGTTTTTAATGGAGATAGAATTAGAAAACTCATAATGGATAAGTTTAAATTTGTTCTTAATGAGTTTAAAAAGACAAGATAAGTGGTGTTTGATGGATTTCATACCCATGATTCTAAGAATTTAGAGTTGGTCATAAAGGATTATAAATAGTATTTAAGAGATGGAGATACTATCAAAAGATATATAGAATTCTATATTTGTATAATCTTCACAAATTATAACTTGAAGAATATGTTCAAATCTCTAGCTAGTGATTTGAGAATGCCAACCTTTATCGAAGCATTCAAGTATCAAGTCAAAAAGCTCAAAGTTATAAATCTTATTCTAGAATCATTTATAGAAAACAAAGATGATTATTTTCAAGAAATGGAACATGGATCAAGAGAAGTAAAGTATTTTACCAGATTCCTATAACCTTACCTATACACTTCCAACACTTCCATCCTAGCTCCTACTACCTTTCCCATAACTTCTACCACTCCTACTACAACCTCCTCTATTAATCCTTTTGAATTGTCTCTTGGATAAGTAAATTATAAAATTCATATATTTTATAGGTTTATAGTCATTGGTGAACCTATTTATACCTTTATACCACAACCTACCCAACCCTCTTCAGCATCTACCTCGAAAGGAAAGGGTCCCATACTACATATTGACAATAGGGATATACCATATCCTGATTATGATTAAAAATCCTAATAAGGACCATATTTTTAATCACTTTTTTTAATCATTTTTATATTAATTATGTAACACCTTGATATTTTTATGAAATATTTATATTTAAATAATATCTTTAATTACATGGAACACCAAGTTTAAACGAACCATGATATACCATTAAAATATTTTTTATTTAAAATGATAGTTATCGGCTAGCCATTGGATTGGTGGGTGTGAATATGTCTAACTAAATTATGAAGCATTTATGGTTATATATGTATAAAATTAATTCATTGGTTATCAATTTACTATAAATGAAAAAAAAAATCATTGTAAAGAAAAAGGAATTTTTTTATAAAAAATAGTTTTTATGCGTGTAATGTGTTATTACCTTCATAAATAAAATTAATACTTATTGGTAAATGAATTTAATGAAATTTATATATTATTTACTTGATAAAATGTTTAAAATAATCAAAAAAATACTTTTCTAGGTATAGAATAAGAATAAATCTAGTTTTAAGATTAAAAATATATTTTTTCTAAAAAATACCTTTTTGTCACATTTTGTGAAATTACTTTAAATTTAATTTATTCTATTTACAATAATTTATTTAGATAAAATTAATTACATAATTATAATTAGAAGGTTAAATTTTGGTAAATGTGCCCCTTTTATTTTTGGTTAATATAAATAGTCACCGTGGTAAAATTTATCACCTCGGTAAAGGGTAAATCGGGTTAATATAGGTTAAAAATAATTTATAAGGCCTTAATTATTCACAAAAAATCTTATTGTATGAAATTAATTCTATCCTTATCATCTTAGTCATGGAATTTAATTTTTTAATGGATACTTGTCTATTAAAATGACTTATATTATATAAATCAAAAAAAGATACAAAATGTCACTCTCTTTGTTTTTAATATCCTTTATGTGTCCACATAGGGACAAAATTAAGTTATTAAGGACTATGAGTGTTAATTTTTCTCTTAATAAAATTATTTTCATGATATAAATTTATTTTTAATGACATTAATTTATTATGCAACACCCATGTAGTAAGTCTCCATTTAATAAAAAATATAATAAATAATTTTAAAAATATTAAAAGTGATATAGTTTGAATTAGTTAATATAACCCATGAATTTTATATATCTACTGGACATATTAGTGTGGTTTGAAATTATTATATTCTAATCCCCCCTTTGTCTTTATGTGTTTAAAGTTAAACTAAATGAATAGTTTAAAATTTAAAAATAATGATATTTATCAAGATAATATTTTATAAAATTATTTAAAAAACATAAAAATTTTAAAATAATACAAGGTTAATATGATGTGGTCTAAAATTTCATAAATTTTCCATTTATGGGCCAAATTTCTCCTTATAATTAAAAAATTACACCCCTTTAATATTGAAAAAGGTGTTACCATAGTTCAAATTAAAATTGGTTAACTAAGGGTTAATCAAAATGATAAGGTTTAAAATGACTCCAAATATTTTCTAAATTTTATTAGTTGATGATATTAAAAACCTATCCTACCTTATCTTTTAACATATTTTCAGGTGGAGTCATTTTTATGAGAATGAATTTATTGTAATTTAATCTTTTGAGAAATTCTAAAAGTGACCCTCACCTCAATTATAAAAGGGCACCTCCTCCATCACATATTTACACCACTTTGATCATACTATACCAACAAAACTCTACCAATTTCCCTTATAAACTTCCTTATACACATAATATATTTTTTTTCTTCTATAAGGACCAACCCTAGAGCCCTTTAGAGGAGATCCAATAGAGTCATTTCTAAGAATAGGTAATCGCCTTAACCGATCACTTTCTTTTCTAATCTTATTTACCTTATATAAATCTATGGTATGTATCATAAAATAATAAATTAAGTATCATAAATATGATGAAATTTTATTTTGATAATAAAAACACTACTATACACCCTCTTTTCCATCAAATGATAAGTAAAAGTATCACTAGTGTGTGTGTACATCTTACCATCTCCACATAGAGATACATTTAATTATTCATCACCATATTTTATGGTTGGTTATTATAATGGTTTTAATGTTTATATATGATACTAATGAAAAAATTATTCTTCTAGAATAATAATATCATTTCTACCTTCTTATTATCCAGTCCTTTGAGAAACGATAATGTCGCTCTTGCATATGTGTGGACTACCACCTCCACGAAGTGATGTGACACGTTTTTCATTTAAATTTTACTTGGATTATAATGAGGATAAATCTGAAGAATATATATGATATATATGATATAATAATTATCTTTTAAAGTTTAATTAATAATTACCTTTCTTTTTATTCATCCATTGAAAAATAAAAATGGTGTTCATGAGTACATATAGCCTACTGTCACCATGAATGGTGTAATTCATTTTTCTATATCTAAATTTTGTGGTTGGATATATATATATATATATAATAAATATATATTATATTTATATCATGATAAATATTTTGTATATTATTTAACCAAGATAAATATACAATAAATGGAACTACTGAACTGATATACTCATGATAAATGAAATAGTTAACATTCAGAAATAACAATTTTAATAAGGAATTGTTAAAAAAGGGGTGTTGAAATTTTATAAAGGGATCATATATGATATTATAAATATAAAAATTACTCTTGTATATAATTATAATAAATATAAATTTATTATATAGGAGTTTAGAGTGCTTTCAAATCAAGGTGAACTCAAGGTAAGGGTTTATTTCACTATCTCATCAATATTTTGGATTGTTTACATTTAAGTATCTACTGAGGAATATTTATCTTCCATATCCATGTTTTCTAAAAGTGTTTTGAAACAAAAAGATACCATTATTGTATGATTTTTTAAATTCATTTTTATCCACGTTTTAATTTTTTTTAAATGGTTTTAAATGAATCTTTTTTTCATTTTCCAAATGAGGTACTTTGTAAATTTTTCAACAAAAATATGGAAGGAATGTTTTTTTAATATATATTACATGAATGGATTTAACTGACATCATGAATAAATTTTTATTTTAATCTTACTTGAAATTTTTACATGTTTCTTTTCAAATATATTTTTTTCCTTTATAATTGTCAATCCTTTTAAAAATAAATGATTTCAAAATTGAAAGGTTATTTTCTTCAAGATTTATTCCAAGTGATATTTCAAAATAATTTTCCATATAATATGAAATTATTTCATGTTACTTATTCTTTATTAGGGATATGATCCAAGTATACCATCTTTATTCTTTCTTTATATGGTTTATGTTTATAATGAAAATATTAAATTTTTATGAAACTCATTTATTTTCCATGGTTTATGTTATGATGGAATGTTTATGAGACCAATTTATTTTCCATGGGTTAGGTTATTATAAAATGTTTATTAAAATCATTTATTTTCATGGGTTGTGATATGATTAATTCTTTATGATCTGATGGTACACATATGTATTATTTTCATTATATGATGTGTGGGACCTATATCTCCCTCCAATGTGTTGGGTAAATATTAATATCACATGAGATAAATAAGACTAGAATGGGGAGTGAACCTAGTTTAGTAAGGGAGTATATCCATTATGGTAGTCTTGGGAGTGAACCTTGACTATTGTAATGTTTTGGAGAGTGAACCCATTCCACTATTATATCCTTTTCAATGAGCCTTTACTACTAATTAAATGATTTTATATGCTTATATATGCCATAATTACGTATCTTATTCCCATATTATGATCTCATGGTTCATGTTCTTTGATTCCTCTATGATTCTTGTCATATAAACTACCAAGATTTATTCAATGAATTAAGAATATTATTTTTGATATTCAGGTCATGGTTTTTAAATTTTATGATCATGGTCTTATACTCTTATGATAATGTTATGCTTATGTGATCATTGATGTCTCCCTTGTTTACCCTTACTGGGAATCTGACCTCACCCTTTTCTTATGTTTCCTTTCCCCAGGTTATGAATAATGGTATTATATATGATATTCCTAAGAAGGGTGCTAATTATGAATAAATTAGTGGGAGAGAAGTAGATATTTTATGAACTAGTTGTTTATGTTTCCAAGTTTCCAAAGATAATAGACCTAAAATATTATGTTGTGGATTGAAATTTTATGTAATGAATATTCATCTATTAAAAATGTAATATCTATGTATGAAAAGTATGGGTCTTTATAAATGAATTATCTTTTATCCTATTTATTCATATTCTCAAATTATTTTTAGTATTTATTTCTTATTCCTTATTATCTTTTAACATGTCTTGACTTTTTTATAATCCAAAAATGGGGATAATGGCTTGAGAAATTGAGAAATAGAGAAAACTTTATGTATTCAATTCATTTCATTTTATATGTCATGATTTGTGACCATCAAAGAGGGGGATATTTTTTGCTTTTTCCAGTTCCTCCATGTTTTAATAATCTAAAATCATGTTTATTATGTTACTAAAGAATTTAATGTTTTATGATAGTCAATAGTTTTTTGGATAAAATGAAAAAATTGGATAATTATTAAAGTTTCTATGAAAACCAACCATGTGAAGAAGTTGAACTGATCGTGAAGGTCAAGTGACCATGTGGAACTGACTAGACGTTAAACTCCAACTCAATGCATGTATAATCAAGTTACCATGCGTCCAATGAGAAAAAAAAATTCCTTGTATTAAACTGACCATGTGTTTAATATAGTGAAATAAAGAAGAAGTCAAGTGACTATAAGAAGTAATAAAGTAACCATTAGTTGAAATGATCCTACTACAAGAAGAAGAGAAGTGATTGCATGAAGAAAATAAGATAAAATAAGAAAAAATGTAGTAATCATAAGAAAAAATGTAGTGATTAAAAGAGAAAATGAAGTGACCATAAGAAAAAATGATGTGACTATATGAAAAAATGAAGTGACTATATGAACAAAATAAGTTTCCACAAGAATAGATGAAGCTACCATGTGAAGAAAAGAAGTGGCCACATGAACAATGCAACTTATCATTACAAGTTATTGTGTTAAGTTACCATACCAAGTGACCATAGAAAATTATTGTGTAAAGTGATTGTTCTTAGTAACCATGATCCAAAAGAACCATGACTAAGTGAATACCAAGTTACCATGTCCAACTTAAGTAGTGATTTATTTTCAAATTTTCAATGGCTATATTTTTTAGTATTAATTGCAGATCTAGTGAATTTAATAATAAAATGAGTATGAGGATTGGATTATTAATATCATCAAATGGATATTTTGAGATAATATCTTTTTAATAAGAAGGTCCACTCATGGAGAAAATACCATAGAGAATACATGTGTGCTAGAAAGTCTTACTAATACTCTAAGAACTTTCTCAGAAATTCCACAGCACTATTTTTTTAAACTCTCAGTGCTACCTTAGTTGAAACTTTTCAAGGACATATTTAAAGATTATTGATCAACCAAAGCTGATTAGATCGAGATTTATCTAATATTATCACCGTATATATTTTTATTAATCTGTTTTAGATTACATTTCAAGTTATGTTTCTTATAATTTATTTATTCTTTAACACAAGCTCATGTATTGTATTGAAGAGTGATAGAAACTATTAATTTTATTAATTTACATATGTTATCCCATGTATGACTATAGAATATATTTTTTGTAGCCTATAATTCTTGAGTTTATTTGTTTTATATAAAACCCAATATAGTTTATGAATTAATTTATTTTTTAATAAACTACTTGGCGGTGGGTGTTTTACAAGTGAAGGGGACTAGGTCTCATATTGAGACTAAACCTATTATTGTATTCCACTCTATTTTTTCCTATTTTTTCTCTATTTTTAAAATAAAATAGTGTTTTTTTTTCAAAACTATATATAAAAACACTACATTTATAGTTATATTTAATAAGTGTTTTTTATATGATGTTTGATACAAGTAAAATTGTTTCAAAATTTAAATAAATTTTAGAAATTTTGTGATCAAACTTTTGGGAATATTTTTAAAATATAATATTATATACTTCTACTATTTTAGTTAATTAGTCCATTTTTCATAAATTGGGGGATTTTTGTTAAAATCCTTTTAAATGGAAATTTTAATTGTAAACTCAATTCACCCCCCCCCCCCCCCCTCTTGATTTTTCTAATCTGGCCAACAGTTATGGATAAATCAAAGTCATACTTTGAGAATTAAATTACTATTAAACTTAATGAAATATATATATCAATATATACATATATAAATCCAATATTAAAGAATGATAAAGTGTATATTTACTTTAGTATTACATGATACATTTTTATATTCTTAAACCCTTTAAGAATATTTTAAAAAAACTATATTTAAGAATTTTTCTAATATATCATATATGATAGACTACTAGATTATCCTTTTTTGATGCACAATCAGGTTTTTTTAAACTCATTACATCACTATGTAATTCCTAGAACATCCTTATGTGACTATATAATAAAATACTCCCACTAAAATCTTTAGTAAGTAAAATCTATGAAGTAATGTAGTTTCAATAATAGTGAGTGTTCAAAATCATATTCCTAATGTTTAACTCCTTGAACATATTCAAACTCCTTAACTTCAAAAAAAAATTTATGATGTTAATAAATTTTATTGTCTACTTAGAAAAAATTTTAAGTGTATCATTATCATCCTTGGAACCCTTTTTAACAAAATTTTTCCTTTAAATATTCTGGTAAATAATATAAATTTTACATTATACCTTTAGAAACATATCCTCAAATCCTTTAGGATATTAAGTGTATTTTAATTTTTTATGGTAACTAAATGTAACTCTTTAAATTTTTTATTTACACTCAAATCCTAAGACTTATAAGAAATCAAGTGAAATCCACTTTGAACTTTGACTAGTATAATATTTTATTTGTTAAATTTGAACTTATCTAAGTATAAACATACTCCCACTAGATTTCTAGAACCTATATTCTTTTAAAAATATCATACTAAGAAACATAAAATATAATTCTTTATGTTTGTAAATAATACTTATTTCTTTTTGTGGGAATACTTAACAAATAAACTATTATTTATATATCATATTTAGTATTATATGTGTTTTTAAATTTATTTAAAATAATAATATCAATTATTCCACTATTGATGGTGGAATCAAATTCTCTCGTAATGTTGGATAAACACTTTTACACAGGATTAAACTCATTTTATCCTTGTCCCCATTTCAATTATTCTATAAACTTAGACAAATCATAAACCAAGTGTATCAAGACATTCAACACATTCATAAAACAATGATTATTTAAAATCTCCTCTAAAGAGAGAGAAAATGATATTAAAAATATCCATATTTTATTCAAATTTATCCAGGATTGAAGTATTTATTTCAACCAATTCCTAAATATAGAAACTCCTTTTTCTATTACTTAAAAGAAAACTTCAATCTCACATCTTCAATTATTTATTCACTTCTAAACTCTTATATATTCACAACATATGTAAAACATACATTTGGTCTCATATACCTTTCAAAATAAAATAATTGAACTCTATAATATTAATACCAAAGGTGTAATCTTCACATGGTTTCTTACAACCCTTAAATTATTTTGGGTCGATCCTTTTCTAATGGAAAAATTTTTCATAATAAAAGCATTTCCCATCCTTCCTTTTCTTTAGTTTAATTAGCATGATGAACTCTCTATGAACTCTTTTCTTATCTCTAAAGAAAAAAATGTTACCCATATCCTTTTATAATATCATGTTATAACTTGAGCCAAGACCTCCCATGTCCTAATCAAATTTTTATTTAACCCATTCAGGTTATAGTTCACAATAAACTTTTGGAACCTTTCCATCATTAATTTTTGGATGAGTTCCATGGACAAATAAAGCCTAAGAGGTGAAATCATCCTCTCCAAGTCACTTGCATACCCAAACCTATTGAGAAAATGGGTTAATACTAATTTTCCTTCTTCCATTTTAGACTAAAATATATATTTTAACCCTTCATTCCTCTTATGAGTATATTGTTCCTAATATGGCATATTCGGGTTGTCTATCATCTTGTAAGCATCCATAGTCTTATATTGATTTTGAAACATGGATTTCATGATCATAATAATAATAGTAGATTATTTTAGTGAATTCTTCATATGGTTATCATAGGAATATAAATCCATTTATTTAATGGATTAACCAATTTGTTTCTTAGGAAGGGGTTTTTCCAATATATAGGATTTACCTTCTTACTTAAAAATTATTATTAATTTTAGGTACTAATTATGGAAATTAATTCCATTAATTTTTCCCTTATCCAATATAGATCTCAAGGTAATGATTGATAATGATGATTCATTATCAATAATATAATATTATCATGATCATGAATAACTTTTGAATCTCAAATGGTATCCATTGGAACTTACTGGGTAGAAAAAAAGTACAAGAATAATCCCATGTACTCAATGAAGTATAACTTATAAGATAACCACACCTAATTCATAACACTAAAATTTAAACCTTCCAAACAAACCAAAAAATAACTTTTAAAGACAATAATTGAAATAAATGAAAAAAAACACAAGTTTTACATGGTTTGAACATGAGTCTTAATCCATGGGGTAATGTTGCAATGTTATTATTCAATAAATGATAAGATGATTAACATATTCTAGCTTCTCGCTGTAAAAAATTCCACCCTACTAAAATAGTAGATTTTGGTCGATGTACTTGGTCACTATTGTCTTCCTATTTTCACATGAATGATTACATGTTATTATGATCTATGCAGGAACCCCTTAATTTTTTCAAAGACTCCCACCTCCTCAAATTTATCTTCTTATAAACAATTCATATCTCTATAAATCTTAGGGAAAAACATTATGTATTCTCCCATAAGAAAATTATGTATCCTCAAGAGGAAAAACTTATGAAAGTCATTTTCATCTCCCATATTATCTCCATCAGACTAATAAAGGGTGGATTTTTATTAACATATTCAAGTTAAGAATATCTGTTATGTATAACTTCTATACTTACAAAAAAAATCACTGTTATTATTCCATCTCCAACCAGCATCTGAAGTTATAATTCTAAAAATCCTCATTCCAAAATATCTACTTCCTCAACCAAAAAATGGTTTTCAAAGTTGATCCTAACGATATCCCACTTGAGAATCATTTTCTAACTTCATAAATAAATCACATGTCCACATCTGAAAACCTTATTTCACTCTTCAAACTTTCTTGCAGCCAAATGGTTCCCCCACCATGATTCTGGTTATCCAAACCCAACTAAGGCACAACACTACCTCAACACACCCCAAACTATAACCTTTTTTATAATATCTAGTAGACTTAAATCTCCTTCTATCTTCCATAGATTGAATACTATGTTCTCTAACAACTTTTAGATGAGGTGATACTTCAGATGAATATACTTCATCCTCAAATGAAACATCGGATTTCTATATAAGTGAACCACACTCTAGGAATCACAATATAGTGTTCCAACTGACTGCCTAATTTTGAAAACTTATAATATCACCTTCATTTGTATTAACTCCTTACCAGATTTCATTAATAAAATTTAATTTGTTTCTATTATTGAAATCGAAACTACCAATTGATGCTTCAACAACCATCTCATAATCATTCCTCTAAAAGTGAACACATAGCCCAATATTCTCTTTAGTGTATTTGAATCTCCTATAAATCATAAGTCCTAGAACACTTAAAATGGTTCATTAGTTATGAATTAAATATACAAAATTATGGAACCATTAAAATACCATAGGATCCACTTATTACTTCTCAGTTCTCTCTTCTAGAATTTTCCATGAACCTATAGAAAACTCCCACTACTTACACAATGTTTGGTTGAGTAAAAACCATGTAATAAATCAATATTCAAACTTCAAATGCATGGGGACCCTTTTCCAAGAACTCAACCTCAACTTTTATCCATGGTTCCTTATCCTTGCTTAACGTGAAATGTTAGTCCATGGGATTGGTAACTAGTTTCTACTTTATCATATCAAATCATTACACCACCTTCTGAATATAGTTATCCTAACTCTAGAATAAATTTTTAGAATTTAATTCCCTCATGATCTAAATCCCCAATATAATTTTATCCAAACCAAGATCTTTCATCTCAAATATTTTATAAAATTCAACTTTCAACTCGTCGATTATTTCCTTCATTAGACCAATAATGAGCATGTTGTCAATATAAATAAGTATACTGATAAAAATTAAATCATCATAAACCTTCTAGTAACATCTTTGATCTATATTTCTCCTAGTGAAATTTTTATTAGCCAAAAATTTATTTAACTTATGGTCATATTTCCTTGGTTCTTGCTTCAAATTGTAGCCTTCACATAATATTGCACACAAGTTTTAAGTTCAGTTTCTCTATAAAAACTTCTGGATGCTCCATGTAAATTTATTTATATATGTATCCATAAAGAAATTTAGTCTCCACATACAACTACTCCATATAAATCCCTTATACTATAACCACACTGAGAACTGTCTAAATTTTTATGTGTTTAGCTACTAAAGAAAATATCTTGTAAAAATACACTCCCTCTATTTATTAAAATCTATTAGTGAGTACCCTTTTATTTTACCTTTTTATACCATCCTATTCCTCCTACAGCCGATAAATCCACTTATTCTAAAGAATTTTATTCCTTGTAAGCCTTTCTGTTAGCTCCCATGTTTTAGACACATGTGTGGAGTTAATCTCTTTCCTTGTAGTTAAAACCCACTATTTTGAGCCTTTGAATTTCATAGCCTCTTAAAGGATCTTAGTTTATCTATAATCTATGAGTATAAAGTAATGGAAGCTACTATCATACCATTACACTTGGCACCTAACCCCTATAGATCTATGAAACTACTTCTATGTCTCAGATCCTTTTAGAACTATGGATTATGTATCTTTACCTACCAATTATCTTCTCTGAGCTTCCAAAGTTCCCAATATCTCTGGTACTTTTGGATATGGTAACACCATTGGAGCTTAAACTACTTTATGAACTTCATCTAGATTATTTGGTGTTCCCAGTACTATCATACTTCTTAAAATCTCTGAAACATATGTAACTTCCAAACATTTATTTAGTAAAACCTTAGCCTCTAATGAAAATTTGATCTCATCAGCGATATCCACTTGGTTTTGATCCTTCTATATGATATCTTCATTGAATATGAAATTTTGACTTATAAGAACCTTCCAAGAGTTGTTATCCTAGAGTGGAAAACCAAACTCTTCATCACCATACCCAATAAAGTAACATGCTCGAGACATAACTTCTAGATTGTACCTCTTCATAGAATCAATGTGGATGTAGGAGACTATACTGAAGACATTGATATGGGTAAGTTTAACCTTTATTATAAACCAAAATACTTTTGAATGTAGTTTCCCCAATAGAGAAGAATAACTTGTATTAATTAAGTAAGCTACACAATTCAATTATTTCACCCAAAACACCTTGAGGAATCCCTTATGAATTATTATGATCATATCCTTCTCAATTAACATGTGATTCATCCTCTCCACAACTCCATTATATTTTGAAATTCCCAATACATTTTTCTAGAACCACATTCCCTTACTACGGTAGAATCTCTAGAAATCACTACTTCCATACTCCCCATCATTGTCAGACCTCAAGTACTTCAGCTTTCATCTAGAATATTTTTCCACCATGACTCTCCATCGGATGAAAGTTTTGAATACATTGGACTTATACTTGAGAAAGAACACTTGCACCTTTTGTTTCACATCACTAATGAGGGTAACATGGTACAATGACCCTTTTTGATAATGAATTGGAGTTTAAATCTATATATCCATATGAACTAACTATAACTTTTGGCTCTTTAGTGTATCACCTTATCTTTATAATGAAACCTTATTATTCTTCCCAATGAAAAAATTTTCTCATATTTTGTACTTTATTCTTATGGTATTTAGCATTTCCTTAGTAGCTAATACTTTCATCCCCTTCTTACTCTAGTGACCCAAACCATCATGCCATAAATTTTCAAAAGTTATTTATCCAGTATGCATCACACCTTCCAATGTTCCAGTCTGGTACAATATTCCATCCTTCACTCCTTTAGCCACCACCATGGAACAATGTGTTATTATTCATGCTCCATTTTTAAATATAGTAAATAAACCTACATTATATAACTATCCAATGAAAATTAATTCCTTTATTTGGTAAGTGACACACTCCTTGAAACTTTAGTAAACATTAATTCATTATTTATATGAAAACATCACCATTTCCTACAATATCAAAAGTTTCACCATCCACAAGATGCACATTTACACATCTTCTTGAAGTATAGATCCCCGTAAATCCCCTCTTAGATGTCCAGATTCTATAATCTAAGGCTTGATTTATCTAGAGGAACTCAATAGTAGACCTATAATATCTTTCAATATAGTATTCACATATCCACTTCCAAAAGAATATATTCTATAGTTAACCATATATTCATTGTAATATTTCTTTAGGTGGCCTTTATTCCCACAATTCCAAAACATTATACCACCTTCTGTTGAGCTAATCCTTTTCCCTTATTGTAAACTTTCCATGCTGTAGAACATCCCCTTCCTTCTACACTATAGGTATTTCTAGAAGATTTTTTGATCTTCTTATGATGAAGTTATTCATTAAATATTAATTCCCTAACATACATAAACACAAATTTAGTATTTCCACTTGAGTTACCCACTATGGTCACCATCACATCCCATGAACAAGGGAGTGATGAAAGTAATAACAACACCCACTCCAGATATCCAAAAGTTCACATACACTAAATCCAACTGGCACCTTATCATGTTGAAATCATTGATGTGATCTACTACTAGTTTTCTCTCTAACATACTTATACTGAACAACCTCCATAAAAGGAACACCTTATTCAATGCGGTTGGCTTCTCATTAATTTCAATGAGAGTCTTCATAAGTTCTAAATTATTTTTTAATTCTTAGATTTTATATTCCACATTCCATGATAATGACGTATGAATCTATCCTAGTTATTTCTTATCTAGCCTTTCCCATTTTTACTTTTTTATTACCTCTGTATTTCTACCCATCAATGGTAGATCGAGATCCTTATGTAGTAAATTATCCTCTATCTTTAACCTCTATAATCTAGAATCCATGTCATCAAAATTCTCAACCTAGACCTTTCCATCATCCAACTCCATAACTTTAAGAGATAGAAAACTCCCACTAAAATCTAGAACATGTAACAGGGGTCAAGTTCTACTTACCAAAATTCTCTTACAAGGGAAACTGTTGAATGAAACTAATGAACTGGTCTATAAATAAACTTCACTAAGGTCTATTCATTTGAAACTCTTTAACCAAATCTTGAATACCACCTTTTATTCACATGACTAACTTTTGAATCCCAGTAGTTATCCACCAAAACATACTAGTCGAAAACAAAGTGTTGGAATGATCCCACATACTACTCAATGGTTTATAACTTAGGATAAAACTATATCTAATCCACCATAATGAAATGAAAACCTTTTTAAAGAACCAAAAAAAACTATTAAAGACAATAATTAAAAGAACTGAAAGTAAAATAACTACATTGGTTTTATGTGGTTCAAACATGAGTCCTAATCCATGGGGGAATAATGTAATACTTTTATTCAAAAAATAAGAAGATGATTAAAATGTTCAAAATTATCACTCTTCCTCCAATGGACCAAAGGCCTTCATTTTTTATTTATTTTGTTATAATCCACCTTTCAAGGGGTGAGGTGGAACCCTTACAAGGCCCGTAGGCATAAGTATTACATGGACCATAGGCCTTAGAGTAATTCATTGCCCATAGGCTTCAAACATTACATATAACCCAGACTAACTACTTGGAACTACTCATCCCTGGCATCTTCATCATGAAATCATATCTCCACCTTTGCATGGATATTCAGCTAGGATTTCCCATTCATGCACAGGCTTTTCCCGATGGTAGGTTTCATACCCTCTCATTCTTGTAATTCGTTTAGCTTCTTCTATGGTGAAAGCTCATTTCTCATCCTCTTTCTGGAGCTTGTTCCTTGTAGGTTGTCTGGTTTGAATCTACACTTAAGGTGGCCTGAAGGCCTTGAGGTGGCCCGAATGCCTTAAAGGAATCAGTGACCAAATCGGTGGCTCGAAGGCCCAAACAGGGGAATATTCCCAACTGTTATAGTGCCAAACAGTGCCTCCTACAGTTCCCGCTACAGTACTGCTATAGTATCTTCTGTAATACTACTACAGTAACACTTAAATATGCCTCTTCCTGGATTTGATCTCGGGTCATATGGATGCACTTACAAAGTCCTCACCAACTAGGTTTAGGCTCATGTGATTCAAGATTATCACTATAACTGACTTCACTCTTCTAAAATAATAGATTCTATCCAGTTCAATTGGTCACCAACTCCTTCAAATATTTATGTGAATGAGTTCATTTTACTCTAATCAATTTGGGAACCCCCTTTTCTTGGTCAGATACTCCCACTACCTTAACTCCAACTTCAAGTACATAGTTCTTAATTCCAAAAACCCCAAGGGAAAAAATATTGTATATTATCCTAGAATAAATTTACATATACATTAGAGAAAAAAAATTACCCAAGTTATTTTTTTATACCACATTACCTCCATTTTATTGATCAATGGTAGCTTATGATTAACATATTCTAACTAACATCATTTGTTCTAAATAAATTTTAGAATTCCAGACTATATTATTGTTATTCCACTATCTCCATCTATTATTAGAAGTTATAATTATAAAACTCATACTTCTAGAAGATCTACTTCCTTGAATGGAAAATGGTTTTCACATATGAGCCTAAAAAATATTTTATCAGATGTGTATCATGTTTAAATTTCATTTAAAATGGACTTTTATTAGATAGGATCCTACTAAAATGATGAAACATTTTAAATTCATTATATTTATTAGTGCTCCAGGATCCATATTTCACTAAGAAATGAGTCCACTATAGGATTTATCTCACTACATAGTTATTTAGTTAGGGAATTATCTCAATTATATCATATATGATTCTTGGATAGTTGAGCATAAAAATATTTATCTAATTAATCTTATGGATAATATCAATGTTATTTCTCTGATATCCTAACCATTAGGGATTCCCACCTAAGTCTGTCCTGAATAAAATGCTAAAAATAAGGCACCTAACTGTTAGGTCACCTAATTTTTTGCTTTCCATGCATAAGATAATTCATGGGTACCAAAATGTTACAGTTACCCATACTAAATGATTGAGGTTATGATAAGTTCTTCTTTGGAAGAAATATCAAACTTATTATTTGAGAGTTTTTTATTTAAAGACTTTCCAATTTAATATACATCACATGTATATTATATTCATAACTATTTAATACCATGAAATATTTATTATCTATTATTTTATTCTTTTATATATGTATGTTTCTAATGATTTAGTTTTTGAATCCCTATTACATCCTCCAAATTAATATATCCATATCATATTAATTTGTAACTCTTTACACAACCCACATTTTTTGTTACTCACCCAAAATAGAAGCTAAATATATTCACACATATTCAAATTCATCTTATGCATATGGTATATGAACTTTTCCTATAAAGGTTTAGAATTAAATAAATTTTTTAATCACCACAAGAGTAATCCTAGATCCATAGATAGCCAACCCCTTCCTTTTTAGAACTAGACATAATTCACCCGGTTAGTGGGTAGTATGACCCAAAGTCTCTATACATAGTAATACTTTACTCAACAGAAATTTTAATTCAACATAACTCTAAAAATTAATATATATATATATATATATACTATATTGAAAAAATAAATTTAATATAATAAATTTAACTACAAATTGATGTCAAGGTAGATGAAACCTAAATCTTATGTAGTCATACATAACATGGCATGACAATTTATATGAATAAATTTATCACATAAATTAATGCATACACAATATTTAAATTTAATAAACAATTTATAAGAATGAATATTCAAAAGGAATAAATAAATAAAATTTTTATTTATTTTATAAACATGAGATATTTATTTATGAATAATTAATAAATTAACAATCATAAACACTTTATAGTTCATTATGGACATTCTATAATTAGATAAATATAAACAATTTATATTTATTTTCAATATAAACTCCTTCATATTATTCATTATATGAAATTTATGTTGAATATATTATATTTCATGAAATATAAACATTTTATATTTCAATTTATTTTATATTAAAAAATTTCATAATCTAAATATCATATACTAGTATTATTTAAATATGTGATCAAATCATTCATCAAAAATATCTTGATATGGTTTAAATAACTTCTCCAAATGAGGCCCTTTTAATTTTAATAATTCAAATTCAACATTATGAACAATTTAGAATTTTAAATATAAACACTTTATATTTTTCCTTATTTTTGTAGTTTAGAAAACCTTTAAAAACTACTCTTATAATTTCCATATAAACATTTTATATTTAAATTATAAGTCATCCCATACAATTTTAAAAGGGTATTTTAATATTAACACTTAATATTATGGAATATTTATTAATAAATGCATCATAAACATTTATTTAATTGAATATAAACGCTTTATAATTAATTAATTTATAAACTCTTTGAAAAATTAATAAATATACTAAAATACCTTATATAATAATTTATAAACAATTTATAAATTATCCACTGATTCATGGGTGCTTTAAGGTTAATGTGGATGGGGCGGCTTCAGGTGCACCAGGGCCCTTAGGTTGTGGTGGTGTATTCTACACTCATCAAGATCTCAGTAAGGGTTGTTTTTATCACTTCATTGGGAATGGTTATACAATTGTGGCTAATCTATGGGCTATGATCAAGGCATTCAGGTATGTTTTCCATTATCGTTGGTACTCTTTATGGTTGGAGCCTGATTTTAGCATGGCAGTGGATGTTCTTAAATCCTGGTCTAGGAATGTTCCATAGCGAATGTTTCCATACTGGATTGGTTTCCTTCGACTTGTTGATAATATTTTCCTTGATGTTATGCATGTTTATAGGGAGGAAAATTAGGTTGTTGATTCTCTTTTGAAGAAAGTAATTTTAGAGGTTAGCTCGAGATGGTCTTTTGTGGTCTCGAACTTTTTTTGGATTTGTTTAAGGTGAATTCATGTGGTGATGTTTATACCCATATTTTTAAAAATCCCTTGTAACGTCACTCTTATTAATTTTATTTTCTAAAAAAATTAGGATCAGGAATGCCTACATCCTGAACCTTTTGATTATAAATTATATATTTCAATTTATGATTAAATTTAAAGAAAAACAATTTTTCTACACCAATCAGT
Source organism: Viscum album (assembly GCA_963277665.1). Lineage (NCBI taxonomy): Eukaryota > Viridiplantae > Streptophyta > Magnoliopsida > Santalales > Viscaceae > Viscum > Viscum album. The sequence continues at coordinate 416,229,472 of OY728121.1, read as the reverse complement.
TTTAATAATATGGGACTAATCATGGGATATTATTGATAGGCCACAGTGCATAAACCTTTCATTCACTGTCATTCATACTTTATAACTAATAATCCAATCATAAAATATGATTGGAAACATATGTAAGGGTTTTTTAGTTTTGTGTAAATGGAAAATACCCCTGTGGTTTTGATAACCCATTCATAATATGAAAAATAATGAAAAGGTGAAAAATCACATATCAACAGTAGTACCCATATGTATTAGTGGAAATACCCTTATATATAAATCATATTTTATGATTCATAGAGATTTAAAAAAAGCATTTTGATGCTCTGTTTTTGAAACTCATGGTAAAGTGACATCATCAAATATGATATATCGATGTTATAAACTATGATTAATATAACCTCAAAGTATTTATGTTGAGTCGATGTTAAATATATCACATATCGTAATCCACAACTCAATTGATTAGAATCTGATTCTCTATCATATTTAATGATTCCAATTTTAAAAACATTCAATTCTCAACATGATTCCAAAAATCAAAATGAATTGATCACTATAAAACCAATGAAATGTTTCTAAGGAATTATTAACCATTAATCAAAGTAATGTAAGTGAATAGAAACCATTAAATCCAATATTACCATGCCTTTGAAACTGAAATCATATGAAACTAGAAATGAATAATGCCTACCTTACACCATATAATGATACTTCCATTAACTTATTTATATGCTTGATAAAGATAACCATGGAACAATCATGAGGATATTCCCTTTTAGGTGTATCAAAATGTTTCATTGATTCACTTTAACACTTTAAGAATGACCATACTACCTTTATAACAAGCTAGTATCTCAAAAGAAAAAAAGGAAGGAATAATGGAGATTTTGGAGGGGAATGTTTTATCCATAGGATATTATATAATTTTACACATATAGACCCATGGAATGTAATAATTTATATAAAATATATGGGAAATCCACAAGATATGCATTTACTCATACATTTTATAAACATATGAGTGATTCCTATGGTTACATCTCATGCAACCCTTATCTAATAAATCTTCATTTGTTTTATCTTATGAAATGTTTAATCAATGATAGCCAATTTGTAGAAGATATAATGCCTTTGATGTATCATATTTGTTCCAAATGAATCATACCATGTGATTCATGGCCCCATGGTTCATCCAAGTCATAAAATATGACTGTTTAAGGTAGCCTAGATGCTATCCATATATCATAAAATATGATATTCCCATGGGATAAAATATAAACCTTTTGTTATATATATGGTGTAATCTATAACATATTATATCATACCATATGATATAACATGGATTTAGGGTTTATCCCATTTAATAACCTTATTTTATCAAATATTTTTACTAGCTTGTTAATTTATATGTTAAGTAGATAAAATTAATAATAGAATTTATACAAACATCAACATGAAATATGTTTGGAATTTATTAGACTTAAAGATATTCATCATATTTTATGTATATTGGGTTCCCATTGGGTATGATTTAGTCATTTATGGGTAGATTCTAGGATAGTTTTCTTGTGAGGCGGTGTTCCTCCTCATTAATCATTCTGATTAGAGGCATATTACATTTTCTTAGATGAGTTAGTTCTTTGATAGTAAGATAAAGGTACTATCTTATTTATGTGTTCATATATGATTAGATTGAATATTATTTCTTTGTATTTTAATAATATAATTAATTCTATTTATTTTAGTTGTAGATATTGTTCTATTTTAATATTCCTAATGTGATTACACATTCATTGATGTTAAAAAAATAAGCAAGAAATGGAAATATTTTAAGTGGAAATATGAAATTAATTTAATGATACATCTCAATCAATGTAATATATGTATGAGAATATCCTTGACAGAATTACTATCATCATGAACCAACCCTAATACCCTAGTATATTGATAATTTATCTGGTCTTGACAAATACCCAAGAATGTTCTTTATCCCCACAAGTTGGTGACTAGCACCTGGAATCATATCAAGATCAAGAGGGAATGATTTTTCCACAAAAAATCAGAAGATAAAATATAAAAGTTGGTATTTTGAAACTCCTAAAGGAGAAATTACTAGAAATAAACAAGTAAAACAATACTCAAATAATGCATCAAAATATGTATAACATCTATCAAAAAAATCTCAATGAATACCCATGTAACTGGTGTATCACATCTCCACTGGTCACCTCCATCACTCCGGGTCCCAAGAATCAAGTACACCCATCACCTCTAAGTGGTGATTTCCCTTTTCTTGGACCTAGAATAAGATAATCTACAATACCTAAAGGAAAAGATAGGGTGTTAGAAAAAGATCCCAGTAGGATACCTCTAAATATTCCATAAGCAAATCTATAATAATAAACCATTTTTCTTCCAATTTAAATAAAATAAGGCAAGTCGTGGAATTTATATAGTTTCAAAAAAACAACATTTCATAATCAAAAATATTGTCAGATATATAAAAATAATCTTAAATGAAAATTTTATACAAAATATTTATATAAAAAAATTGGCATAAATAAAATAGTAATATAATCAATGGCATGTATAATCAAATCAAACATTTCATTGCACCATGTAATAATCCTTGTGGTGTGTTAGTTTCTAGATATAGGGTCCTGACACTTCTCATTTATCATCTCTTATCAAGATATGTGTGTACACTCAATTAAACACCCCATTAGGGGATCCCATTATGGGCAATCAATCTACACCCCATTACGAGATCCCATTACGGACAACCATGCCGAACTTTCTCTAGTTATTATTGTCATTTTCAACCCATTTCTAGGGAGTTAGAGTCTTAGTATGCTTTTCATAATAACTACTAACTTCCCATACTCACATGTTCTTTAATAAATCAATCAATCAATCATGGGAAAATCAATCATTTCAAATAATTTCATAAATCATTGATTAATTTCCCATTTTCAATTTCAATATGCCTTTCTCATTTCAAAACCAAATCATTGGTTTTCATAAAATTTGTTCCCTTTAAAATCATATTTCAATTTAATACAATTTTCTCAAGAATCAATATTCAACTATTTCATCAAATTGGGTTTCAAATTAAGCAGTAATTTTTATCCAAATCCACCCTACAATTTCAATTCCCTTGAAATTAGAGGTTTTCAAAATTTTAGTTATTTTTTAATAAAACAAAAAATTATCTCAAGTTAAATTTTTAAATCAATTAAAAACTCATTTCAAATAAATCAAGAAAATCAAGGTTTGAATTATAGGTTAAAGCCTTATAGAACCACCTAACTTTAATCATGGAATCAAATCAATACTTACAATGGGATCCTCCAATGAAGAAGGAAGACATATGAGATCAATTGATCAAAACTAGAATCAAGTTCCATCAAAATAGAGATTATATCCATTAATAACATTATAATATATCACTCTCTAAGAATGGGAGAAGAGGTTATCATAAGAAACCACATGATAGAAGAAAAAATCACTGGAAGTAGATCCAACATGATCACTATTGCTTATATCTACAAAGAGAAGGTGTTGGAGGAGTCAAAATCACCTATTGAGAACCTAAAAATACCAAGGAATTAGTTTAGGGTCAAATGGGGTGTTTAGAATCTTAAATAGGGGTCCTGGGTTTTTTTATTAAATTTTTAGCGAACCTAAAAACCATGTGAACGGTTTTCTGGAGAGACCTTGTGGTTAGTAGTAATTGTGTGCCTTAACTGTGAATCCTTACTATACTTCTGAATGGGGTTCATGGTTTGGTTGCATGATGAGTAGTAAATATAAACCTGAACCATGAGCCCCTACTGGACTTCTAGATGGGGTTCATGGTTTGGATTCATGGTTAAACCTACCATGTTCCAACCGTGAAAACCCCCTATGCCCAAGGGTGCACACTTTGGAGGTGTGGTCATGCGGTTTAGAAAAAAAAATCACCCCTTATATAGCACCATAACCTAGTTCACAGTTTATTGGGTCAAACTGAATGGTTTTCCCTAACTGTTTATTAATCGTGCACTAACCGTGAACAGCCCCATGAGCTTTCAATTTTTTTAAAAACCCCCAAAATGACCCCAAAGTAAGACCCAATCAAATCATGATCAAAACATGGGTCAAGAAATAAAAAAAAAGAAGGTAATAGGATGTTACAACCTCCCCACTATAAACACTTTATATCCCTATAAATACTATTAAGAAGTTTACATATCAAAGATATTAGGCCACTTCTCTCTCATCAGTGCCTCATACTCCCAAGTCTCATGTGACTTAGAACCATGTTTTCATAGAACACGGGCCAAAGGTATTATCTTCTCATAAAGTAAATTTTTCTCAGAATCAAAAAGCCTGACTGGATTCTCAGTTATAGATAAATCAGGTTCAATATCATGATCTTCCTAGATCAGGACATGAGAATGGTCAAAAAGATACTTCCTAAGCTATGATTCATGAAACACATTATGGATCAAAATCAAAAATGGAAAAAAGTGTTAAACAGTAATCCACTATCACCACCTACTCCACAATATCAAAAGGACCCACAGACCATGGCACAAGATTTCCCTACTTCCCAAGATGTCGGTGACCCAACTGATGTGATACTCTCAAGAAAACCAAGTCACCAACTGAAAAATCTAGTGGTCACTAAAGATGATCAGCATTGGATTTATATCATCTCTATTCTATCACCATTATCTGACAAATAAAATAACTATTTGTTGTCAACTCTTAGACTAAACTTGGTATAACCAAGGAATATTCACCAATATCTAACCAAAAGAATAGATATTTACATGGTATATCATAAAAGGCCTTATAATGAGCCATTATAATAGCACATTGGTAACTGTTATTGTAGGAAAACTCAACTAATCCCAAATAGACATCCCAAGATCCACCAAAGTTGATAAGGTAAGTACGTAGAATGTCCTCAAAGATCTATATAGCTAATTATTTTTGGACATCCATACATGGATGATATGTTGTGCTAAAACATATCTGATATCTTAGTTCCTCCTAGAGGACTCTCTAAAAGTGATAAGTAAAATAGGGATCCTTATCAGATACTATAACAGATGGAACTTTGTGTAAATATAAAATCTTTTTCTCATAGACTTCTCAAGTCCTCAACTTTGGTTGTATCTCAAATGGGTATAGATTGAGATGATTTGGTCAGCCTATCAATCACAACCCATATCAAATTATTCTTTAAAGGGGTGCATGGAAACCCAACCATGAAATCCCTAGAGATCTCATCCCACTTTCAAGTTGGCACTGGAAGCGTCTAAAGAAAACCTGAAGGTCTCTAATGCTCCAATTTGACCTATTGGTAGGTATAGAAATGAGAAACAACATTTGTGATGTCTTGTCTTATACCTAGCCACCAGAATCATTGTCACATATCATAAAATAACTTTGTGGATCCTGGGTGCACTGATCACTAAGAATTATGGAAATCCCCCATCACATCCTTTTAAATAGGCAAAGTCATGATGTATCAGTTCCAAAAACATAGGATACTATTTGAAGATACCAACCATTTACCAATGGTCTACCTTCAATAAATAGAGTCCCTAATACCATAGAATTCATCAAAAAACTATTACTCTTGTGTAATTATCTCGAGAATAGAGGAGGTCAACTACACACTCACCAAAATAACCATAGACTCACTCAACTAGAATCCCAAATGAAATTGAGAAAATAGAGAAATTATATTCCATTATTCTAATTATTCTTTCATGTTTTGGGTTATATACTTCCTACTCAAAGCATATGTAATGAAATTCCTTGTAATAGGGTTATATGAAATTTCAAAATCAAAATACTACAATTACTCCACCCAACTCCTTTTTCAGAGGTTCAGATATTTTTTAGGGAAGATATAACTCAAGATTTTTGTGTTCATAATGGATGGTAAACCTTTCACTAAAAATTTAATGTCTCTGAGTCTTAATATCATGAATCACAGCTGTGAGTTTTATATAATGGGTAGAATAATTATTTTTGTGTATATTAAACCATCTGAAACAATAAGCTACCACATGATCACCTTGCATAAGGATGCAGACCAAACCCAAACCTGATGCATCATAAAAGATCACATAGCTCTTATCAACCTCTAAAAGTGTCAAAAATGGAACATAAGTCAAAATATGATTCAACTCATCAAAATAACTCTAAAATTTCATATCCCATAATAATTCCACTCCCTTATGAGTGATAGCGATCATTGGATAAGTCATCTATGATAAATATTTAACGAACCTACAGCAATACCCATCCAAACCTAAGAACCTATATATCTCAAAAAAAATTATGTGGTTGATCTCACATCATAATACCATTAACATTATTAGGATAAACTAAAATACCATGTTCTAATACTACGTGTCCCAAGAACTTTACTTCTCGAATCCAAAAACTACATTTTGAACGGTTCACATAAATTCTGCGATCCCTCAAGATTTATATAACTACTCTTATATTATTCTCATGATCCTACTTGGTTTTGGAATAAAAAAATATCATCCAAAAAAATACCAAGAACAAGTTGATGTACTCATGGAATATCATGTTCATTAATTCCATGAACATGTTAGGAGCATTGGTTACACAAAAAGGCATAACAAGATACTCATAATAGCCATACCAACTCCTAAAGTTCATTTTCAAGATGTCGGATTCTTTAATTCTCAAATAGTGATAACCAGATCGAAGATCAATCTTCAAGAACCAATCATCCCATTTCAACTGGTAAAACTGATCATTAATCCATGGAAATTGATACTTATTCATCATCATAACTCGATTGAGTTTTTGGTAATCAACACATAGGTAAAATGTTCCATCATATTTTTTTTCAAAGAGAATAATTTCCTCCCAAGGTGACATACTCAAGCATATGAAAAGTTTCTCTAGTATATCATCCAACTAAGATTTTAACTCTTTAAACTCTGTTGGTTCCATATGGTAAGAAATAATAGAAACTAGATGAGTACCAGGCACTAAATCAATAGAAAAATCCACCTCTATTACTGGTGGAAAACCAAAGAAATTAGAAGGAAAAAATAATCAAACTCGATGACAAGTGGAGGGGAATCTTCACCCAAGGATTATTATTCCATGTCAAATGAAAACACCAATATTACCCTTATCAACTCCAAAAAAGTGGGTTTGGATTTACTCAACCACATGTCTCATTCTCAATAAAAAATGCAGCACACCCCACTGGGTGTAGTAAAGGAGACCCACTGAAGGTAATAGTCAATTCATTCCTTATGGGAAATAATCCGATCCATCATAAAAATGAATTCAGTAGGTTTCATATTGAGAACTAGAAAATTCCAGTTAAGATTAATCTCTAATAAGTATAAAACACAATCATAACACTAAAGACTATTCTCTCTTTTCATTATGTGGGAAGTAGTAATATCCATCACATAAGAAAAAATCTCCATTAGAAGGTTTAGTAGTTTCAAAATATGATTTGATATAAATGATTGAGATGAACCAATATCAAATAAATCAGCTACTAAATATGAAGGTATAGTGATGGTATCTTGCACGGTTGTTGGAAATGCATCATCTTCCTCTGAAGACTCTTCCATTACATGAAGAAGCTTTGTTCTGGATGCTTTTGGTTGCAACCTCGTAGTTATTGAATCATCTGATTACACCATAGTAATTTTTGGTGCTGATGATCCAATGTCACTATGTAGAGTAGAAAAGATATGGAAGAACTTATTAAAGTTTCCTAATCATCCACACTAAATGTAAGTCTTGGGTATCTCAGTGTAAACTAGTTTTGAATGCCCAAACTTACTACACTAAAATAAATTCATAGGGAATCTGACAGGTGCTTCAAGAGGTTTAGATGAATACTTCTATCTATAACTTCTATGATACTCATCATTATTTATCTTTCCCTTAAAGGACCTCATAGAACTATCATTGGGAGAAAAAGGAACTCCCATCAACCCTAAATTACCAACCAAGTCAAGATCATCCATTAACACTCCATCCATTATGTCAACATAAGATGTGAGCTTCAACATGAAGACTTGAGATCATATGTTAGTAAAAATGCCCATATCAAACCTTCAAACCTTAAGTTTATCATTTTTCACCACCTCAGGAGAAAACTGAAGAAGCTCAACAAAATGGTTTGCATACTGTTTCATAGTCCTATCACCCTATTCGAAGCCGATAAACTCCATGGATTTTTCCAAGACCTTTGACTCTAGATAAAAATGATCATTAAAAAGAACACTAAAGTCTTTCCACTCCAATACCTCATGATTCTTCATTATCACCATCAAATCCCACCATATCCTTCTAGGTCCCTCAAGCTTAAAGGTATAACACTTCACCTTTATAGATTTTGGAATTTAAATGAACTCAAAAAGAAGATCTGATTTTTTAACCAATCCTTAACCTCTTAAGGATCATTAAGTACTTGTAAATATTTGGTTTTTAATGAAGAAACTCTTGATCAGGATATATTGATTCATACCTTCAAGGTTCCATAACCGAATCCTGAATGGGAATAGTTTTAGGTACCTGTACTAGGTCTTGGATAGCACGCACCACTATCTCAACAAGAGTTTGGTCCACTAGAGGATTCACTTCCCATGGTTCACCATCAGCTTCCTCCTGCAGCCTATTAAAACATTTTCTCAAAGGAATAATTCTATAAAATATTAATAGAAAACACTAAAACATTTTCAAGGATACAAATATAATCAAATCAATCAATATTTACAAAGATATCAATTCCATCATACAGAATTCAACAAAATCATATAAAAAGTAGGGAAAATTCTAGAAATTAGATCAAATTTCTCCTCAAATATGATTTTCCCAAACACCCATGGTAAATTAAGGATATTTTCTAGGATATATAGCTAGTAACTTACTCTAAAATACTTCCTCAGTCCAAAAAATACAACCTCCTATCTACTAGGACAACACAAACTGTATACCAACTTCAAGGAAAGATGCACAACCTACACCTTTGATATCAATTTTTTTGGAACTAGCCCAAATAACCTGGTACATTGATACCCAATCCAGTCATGAAATATCTTAAAGGTCATTCTTGATCTCTGTGGGTTAGAGAATAGCACTTGGCATCATATAAAGATTAATAGAGAACGATTTTTCCACAAAATTGTGGAAGATAAAAGATACAAGTCAGAATTTCAACACTTTTCAAGGTGAAAGTACTAGAAGAAAATAGGTAAAACAATACCCAAATATTAAATCATCAAAAGACAAAAAATTTATCAAAAAAATATCAATTAAAACCCTTTTAATAGGTGGATCACATCTCCACCAGTCACCTCCATCACTCCTAGTCCTAAGAATCAAGTACACCTACCACCTCTAAGTGGTGATTTCCCTTTTCTTGGACCAAGAATAACATAATATAAAAATGACCAAAGTTAAAGGTAGGGTTTGATCAAAATATACCAATAGGATACCAACAAATATTTCATAATAAATTCTATAATAATAAACCATTTATGATTTCAATTTAAATAAAACAAGGCATGTTATGAAATTTACATATTTTAAACAAAACATGCTTTTATGATATAAAAAAAGAAAATATATCAAAACATGACTAAATGAACATTTTATAAAAAAAATTATATAAAACAGTTTTCATGAATAATATAGTTCTATAATAAATGGCATGTATAATCACATTAAACATTTCATAACACCATGTAATAAGACCTATAGTATGTCAATTTATGGCTATACGATCCTCACATTTATCATTTATCATCACGGCTCAAGTTATGTGTGTACACTCAAATAAACTCCCCATTAGGGGATCCCATTATGGGAAATAAATCTACACCCCATTAGGAGATCCCATTATGGGAAACCATGTCAAACTTGTTTTAGTAAGTTTTTTCATTGTCAATCCATTCATAGGGAGTCAGAGTCTTATCATTCTTATCCAAATAACTAATAACTACCCAGGATCACATGTGCTTAAATAAATCAATCAATCAATCATGGGAAAATAAATAATTTCATAAATCTCATATCAATTGCCCATTTTTTAGTTTCAACATGCCTTTCTCAGTTAAATACCAAATCATAGGTTTTCATCAAATTCATGCCTTTTTAAATCATCTTTCAATTGAAGAAAATTTTCTCAAGAATCCACATTAAATCATTTCATCAAATCAATTTTCTAATGAATCCATTGTTTTTTAACAAAATATGCCCCAAAATTTAAATTCCATTGAAATTGGGTATTTTTTACAATTCCCATACCCTTTTTAAAATCAAACATCAAATCATCTCAAATATAGGTTTTTAAATCAATTAAAAACTCATTTTAAATAAATCAAGTAAATAAAGGTATAAATTGTAGGTTAAATACTTATGGAACCACCTACCTTTAATCATGAAATCAAATCAACACCCATAATGGGATCCACCAACAAATGATGAAGGCATAAGAGATCATGGGATAAAACCTAGAATCAAGATCCACCAAAAAAGATATTAGATCCATCAATAACATGATGATCTATTAATCTCTAAGAAGTAGAGAAGATGATATCAGAAGAAACTATATGAGAGGAGAAAAAATAACCTAAAAGAGATCCAACATGATCACTGATGCTTCAATCCACAAATAGAAGGGGTTGGAGGATTCGAAATCACCTCTTTAGAGTCTCCAAATACCAAGGAATCAGGTTACAGACAAATGGGGGGTTTAGAATCTTAAATGTGGGTCTTGGGATTTTTTTTAAATTTTTGGGGTAATTAAAAACTACATGCATGGTTTACTGGAGATTCCACAGAGCTATTATTAATTATTCACCTTAACTGTATCCCCTACTGGACTTCTAGATGGGGTGCATAGTTTGTTTGCACAATTAAACTAACCATATTCAAATCATGAAAACTCCCTCTTCCCAAGGATTAATGGTTTGGAGAGGTGGATATATGGTTTGGAAAAAAATTCCCCATTCCATATCACCATCACTTAGTGCATGTTTTTTTGGGATAAACTTCATGGTTTTCCCTAACAATGTTCCAACCATACACAACCCCATGGGATTCAAAAAAATTAGAAAAACTCGAAAAATTTCCCCAAAGAAAGACCCAATCAAAGCATGATAAAAATGTTAATAAATAATTAAAATATGGTAATAGGATGTTACACCTAGGGACCAGTTGGAGGAATTTTTTAATCATCATCGGGCCAAATCACAGTAGATGTATTATTTTATATCAGTAGATTACTAACAGTGTTTTAATAAAATTTTAATATTTATTTATGTATATTTATTTTAGGTGTTATCTATGATAAATGAGGCTATTCATGATAAGAAAATAATCCCTCACATAGGTACATTGAAAATTTTCACTTAGAAACAAGATGACATGGCACTATTTAATATATTAAAATATATATCTATACCACTTAAGGTAATATAGTTTTTAAAATGTTGTTTATTTTTTTGATACAAGTGAAGAAGGTAGGTCATCCTATTAGATGGATAGGGATGTATTTTGATGTCCAAAAAAAGGTATAAAAGTTTTATGAATGACCCTACATAAAACATTAGGAAAAGAAAATTTAATTGCAGTTTGGTGTTATTAAATTAATTTAAAATTTAATAATGTTATTCCATTTAGGGTGTAGACTAGAAGAAGTATTTATGAAAACCCTTACCACTCAACTTCAATATCCTCATAGGATATTATGCTGCAGTTTTTGGAAAAGATCATTATAGTCGTGTAAGGGGATGGGTTATGGCCTATCTCTATCTCAGGTCTTTAATGGTACATGTACAAATTTTTCATTAACATCGGTCACAGGGAGGTTACATATTTTTGTAATTATGAAGTACAGAGGGAAATTAATGCACTTAAAAATACTATTAATGATTAGGAGTTGATTAATAATACATGGTATAATCAAGTATCAACTCCAGAGAGTGAATTAGCTTCTGTGTTTCAGAGAATGTCATACAGTATTCCTGAAGAAATAGAGACACTTATAGAGGATTCAGGATTAGTAAATTTCATAAATTCATAGTATTTTTCTATATTTTCTTAATTATATTTTTTCAATTAGAGTCACCTTATTTTTTTCACACACATAAACACATAACAAAAAAATATTATATGTTTTAGTTTATTTTAGTTGGGTTCATATTAGTTCTTTTTAGTTCAATTTTATTTTATTAATTTTGATTCTATTATTGTATTTTATTTCTATTTGGTTCACTTTGATTCTATTAAACAATAATATATTCAATTAATTTATATTTTTATATATTCAATTGAGTTATGTTTAGATTTTATTATGTCATACAATACCAAGTTGGGTTAGTTTATTTTGATACAATTTAGTTTGATACATTTCTATTTGATTTTTTTTACCTTGTTTTTTTAAGTCTGGCTTGGTTATATTATATTTGGTTCATTTTGGTTAAGTTAAATTTAGTTTTGTTCAATTTGGTTCATTTATGTTTTGATTGATTTAGTTTGATTACATTTGTTTCCTTGGTTTGGTTCATCTTAGATCTCGTCAATTGAGGTCATATTGGTTTGAATTGATTATATTTGGTCTAATGTGATTCATAATTAGTAATATTATAATAGTTAAATTTAGTTTGGTTTGACTTGGTTCGGTTTATTTCAATCAAATTTTTTCAATTTTATTTTGATCTACTAGATTTTAATCAGTTTAGGTTAGTTATGGTCGATTCGGTTTAGATTTTTACCAGTAAGGTTTGGATAATTTGTTTATATTCAATGTAATATTATTTTATTTTATTTTATTTTATTTGGTTTTATTTTATTCATCTTGGTTTTTTTCAGTTACTTTTTATTCATTTTAGATCAATTTTTATTATATTTAGGTATATATGGTTTGGTTTGGTGTGGTTTAATTTGGTTTTTTTTAAGTTTTATGTGGTCACAACTGATTCTAGTCGAGCAGAGTCTTATTGGATTAAATTGATTAATTTTGATTCAGTTTGGAATAGTTTAATTTGGATTGGTTTGGATCTGTTTAGTTTGAATTGTATCTATTCGATTTAGGTCGATTTAATTCAATTCAGATTTATTTTTTTTAGTTGGGATTTATTTAGTTTGGTTATCTTTGGTTTAATTCAATATGGTTTTAGTTGTATGTAATTTTTTTGGTTTTTGAAATTTTAGTTCAATTCAGTTTATATTGGATCGTTTCATTTCACTTGGTTTCATGTTGTTCTAATTTATTTCAGTTTAAATCATTTAAGTTAAGTTTAGTGTGTTTAATTTCATATTTTCTTAATTTGGTTTAGTTTGTTCATGTCTGAATCATTTTAGTCTAATTAGTTTTAGTCTAGTTTGAACAATATTTAATATTTTTTGGAATATATTCATTTCTATTATTCATTTAACTAATTTAAATATTGGAACTAAAGGTAATAAGTAGTTAAGATGGTAATGAGCATCATGACCTGTCTGGGGAGACTTAAGTTGAGCATTGAAATTGAGTAGTGGGGGAGTTTTATGGACAATTTTTGAAATTTTCTATCACTAATTAACTTTATGGTGCACTTTTTATTAATTATAATATTATGTAGTTGTAGTATATAATTTTTTTGTTGTATGTTTACAATAAGAAATAATTTTTATTATTATGTTATACTTGGTGAATTATTTTTTGTGTATCTATTTTTTTATAGATGGGATGTATTAAGGATACCAGTGAATTTCTTCTTTCTATTATACCATATTTAACAGTGGTTTTAACTATTGTTAAATATGATGTAAATTTTTATAAATGTGAAATATTTAGTGGTGGTTATGTAAATTGTCATTAAATATGGTATATTTGAGACAAATTTAGTTATTGTTTGTAAACTGTCACTAAATAATAACAAATTTCATGATTTATTAATTCAAAAAAAATTAAAAAAACCCTCATAAATCAACTACCAACATATAATTTAGTGATATTTTTAACCATTGTTAAAATAAACAAAAAACACTGTTAAGGATATGTTTTCCTATTATATGGCGGTTTCTCAAAAGTGAGGGTGGTTTGGTTTGGGTTCAACTGATAGTTGTTCATAAACAATGTGATCGATTTGACTTTACAAGGCCTAATGGCACACTCCTCAAATATTTGGGCATGAAACCCATGGTGTTTAGGTGAAAATGTAGGTTTTGAGGCCAACTCTCTTTCCCCATTTTCCTATCAGTTGATTTTATTTTGTTTTTTAATTTTGAATTTGTGTATTTTTTTCTATTTAGAGTTGTGATGGTATGATGGAACTGGTAAATGTTGTTTTATGGGTTCCCACTTTTTCCATTAAATTGGTTTTTATTAAAATTAATAAAAGGTTTAGAGATAAAAACCTAAAATGAGTTTTCCTCATTTTATATGATTTTGATCTTTAATTACAATGAGTTTGATTGAGTTTTATAAAAAAAACATCTAATGGGTTATTACCACCAAAGTTATCCATCAACCACTAAAATCACCAAAATATTTATTATGACATCTTCTTCATAATGGTGTGTTAGCACCTCCTCCTTGAATGAAAATAAAGAGAATAGAAATTGAGATAGCTTCAGCTAATATAAAATGATCTCTAGTGTATCAAATTACATCCATGAAACCCCATTTTATAGGCCTCCTTCATTGAATAAAGGAGCCTCTTAGAGTTTTAACATTTCATACATTATTAAATGAACTAACCATTTAGTTTTCACCTCATGTATTAATTTGATTGTTCAAATCATTTATTAATCAATATTTTTATCTACACATCATTATATGATGTGTCCATACTCCAAAATAAACATGATAATCATTATGGGAGAAGCATTCAAATGATATTATATATCATTCCACATGAGAAACACGATGCATTATAGAAGACCACATGAAGACACTAACTAAAGAATGGTTACTTTAATCATGTGATGGTATGAGATTTGATGCATAATATTCAACACTCCCATGATATTCCTCTATCCTTGAATATATAAGGATATCATCCATATATATCACCACAAATGTATCCAAGTATCTTTTAGAAATTTGGTTCATTAATGAAATAAAAATCATAGGTTCATTGGTAACTCTAAAATTTATGACTAAAAACTCATAATAACTATATCAACATAAATTTATTTCCAAAATATCACTAGTGAAAAACTAGATTTAACGTTGGTTTTTTTATTTTTGATGTTGGTGTTTACCCGAATTCTATAAAGACAATATAAAAAAATAAGCTTTTTAGCATTGGTTTTCAAAACCCAATATTGACAATGATGCTGGTCTTAGTTTTCAGCATCAGTTTTACAAATAAACTGACCCCGAAAATCAAGTGCAGTCTTGTTTTCCACATTGGTTTATTATAAACCAACACGAAAAACCACAGATGGGTCGGTTTTCGACATCAGTTTATTAAATAAACTGATTCTGAAATCTGGTATTTTTTTAAAAAATGTTTCAGTGTCAATTTTTATGAAAACCGGCATCGAAAGTTATAAAAAATTAGAATATTTAGAATATTACACTTATAAAATAATCAAACTCCCTATAATAAAAACACTGTATACAAAAATCAAACATAATTTATCATTGACTAAAAATCTATAAAAACTTACATGATTTCATCTAGTTAATAAAAAAACTATCTAAGAATTTATATTATAAAGTAGAATTAAAATACACATACCTAAAATTTACAACATGATCATTATTGGTTATTTTTTAAGCATTCATTTGATATCATTATGTTCAAACACCTATTATTACAAAATAATTAGTCTTTTGAACACATTTTATTAGAAAAATGTAATATTATTCATAAACATTAGATAATACAACCTCAAATCATAATCAAACTTAACAAATAGTTCTCAAAAAAAGATTGAAGATGGTTAAGTTTAGTTTGGGTATAATAGTGGTCATTATTGAATGTCTACAATAACATTGAATGATATGAGATTAAAAAATAGAATACTATGACAAAAAATATAAAAAAATTAATATAACTAACCTTATCAAATTTAGTAGTTGCCCCAATTGTGATTATCTCATACATGAATTGTAGAACATAATAACCACATTCAACATGTCCATGTTGACGATGAAACTGTGGTTATAAAACATTAACTTGATAATAAAAACCAATACGTATATATATATATATATATATCAAAAAATTAGAATAATATCTAATATAAAAAATAATTACCTTTACTTAAACATATTGGATTGCATTTGGTTTCTTTATCGACATGTGTTATTTGTTAAATTTTTTACATGAGCTATATTTTCATATATATCAACTAATAATACATGTATAAACAATGAGAATTAAACATAATGAGCTTATAAAAAAAAACCTATCTAATAAGGTGTAAATTTTTTTACTAACACTTCCTGAAAAAGAGAAAAACCAATATAAGGTGCATTTACTTGGGAAAAATATGTCTAACATCCAATTCCCCCACAATACAAAAATTTCACAATTAATGACATTATAATGATCATTAGTTCATAATTATGTTTTTTTTTCTTACTTATCAAGAAATGTAAAAAACTAACATCCAATATCTATATGTGATAATATCTCACATATATATTAAACTCTGTTAGGATTCTTCACATATTTCACTTCCATGGAAATGTATTCTGGATCTATAAATCTATAAATTCTTAAGTTGTCATTTTGTATAAGAAGAATGTGTAGATACCTAATTTAAAAAATAAATATAGTTAGTAAATTTAAACCATATTTTATTAATGAAATAAAAATTTTAAACGTCAATTTACTTACATGGAAAACAACTACAACACATTTAGGTTGAGCTCTTCAAAATCAACTAGATGCATGATAACTTCTTT
Organism: Viscum album; assembly: GCA_963277665.1. Lineage (NCBI taxonomy): Eukaryota > Viridiplantae > Streptophyta > Magnoliopsida > Santalales > Viscaceae > Viscum > Viscum album. The sequence goes on along the minus strand of OY728121.1, from coordinate 416,212,557 downwards.
AACTAATATCAATGGATAATATATTCTACATATATTAGAAATTATCTGAAACTCATAGATATTATTCAAGGAATAATAATCCTAATATAATATTTGTATCCCATAAGAAATATCCTAAGTATCTACATTTGATTATTCCTAAACGTTTTGTTTCAATTGTGAAATTTCTTTTGCCTTCAGATAATCCAATATAAGTTAAATGTCATAAAACATTATAAGTAATTTTAAATCATATATAATTAATATTTAAAAAAATGCATACCTCATATGTAATATAACGAAGAAGTCTAGTTGTCTAAATTAAAAAAAATAACCCATAAAATTCCCAACTATAGTAATGACCTTATTAGGAAATGGTAGTAGTGCATTAGGATCAATAATATCAACTATTAATACTTTAACCTGACCCATATTCATAGGTTGGTGATGTACATAATATCCCAAAAAAAATACATGAGTCATAACGCAACAATATGTAAATGAGGATCTTCATCAAACAAATCACAATATATGATTTGGTCCGAGTGAGGAGGTGGAGGATCAGAGTAGGAAGGTTGGGTAGGGTAGTCCGTTTGGGATGTCTGTAGAGGTTGCACAACTGGATGAGTAGGCTGAGAAGGCTAGGAAAGCTGCACAAACTGTAAGTGTCTTGTTAAGTGTTCTAACAAAGCCTTCTGCATAGTTGCTTGAATGTGATCACCCATAGAATATTTCATATCTTTCAGCTCAGCTTTTAAGGATTCTATTTCTGGGTCTTTTGATTGCTTACTCTAACCAAAAACCTTATGAATACTAACACCCTCCTGACATCTTCTAACACAACTAGGGTGTTCTGCCTTTCCTAAAGTAGTGGCTAGGATGTCCATCCTACCCTCGGTGATAAAAGATCCCTATGTCTCTTTCTCCTGAAGTTCATCCTAAAATAAAAAATAAAAAAAGTTATATTAGTGTTTATAATTTATAAAATAGAAAAATTCTTGAAAAATAAATAATATTTACTTATAATTTTATCTGCTACTTTATTAGATTATTTTGTAAGATACTTTTCATTTTTCCTTCTTTTAGCTCGTTTCCATTTTCATGGCTGAGTGGGAGGAGATGGAGGACAAAAATGGACCTCTTCTGAACCACTACTAGTTCGATCTCTTGATGCTTCAAATTTTTATTCAATCGTTTTCTACTATAATAACGGATACCCTCCATGTGATAAAGTATGAGGGTGTACATTTTTCAACTGGATATCTTGATGAGATCTCCTAGAGGCATGTTATATAAAAATAAACTAATAAGTAATTAGATAAATATATAATAAATTTTAAAATATAAAATAATTATCATACCTAAAATTTTTATTCATGATGACTATCAACAAATTACTTCCATGTAACTGCATCTATAAATGGATACTTAAGGCATGGGTTTTCAATATTTTTCTTTCCAAAAATATAATTTTTTGTCATTTTTATTTTAAAATCTCTCCATTGAATTTCTACTAAAGAGAGATGTATTTTATTCCTTTCTTTTGTTTCCTCAAAATTGAATTTCATATATAATTGAATAAATTAAATATATTGTTTAAAATATTTAATATTCAAAAAAAGAGATAAAATAAATCAATTGAGAAATTTTATCATCACGACCTTTCAAAGATACTATTTCTCCTTCATGTCCATAGAATTCTAATCAAGATATAAAGTACTAATCCTGTAATGGCTCTGCATTGATATATAACTGATAAACTGAAATTCATTTAGTCCAGTTGTATTATTATTATCATCAAAACAAGTATGTAATCTCTCATCTCCATGAGTAAGTGATAGTTCTGGTAAACATTTAATACCATGTTTACCAACTTGAAAACTTGGTTTATCTATAGGAACAGTAGAAGTATCCTTTGCAGAATATGTATCAGTAGTCCTGTAAAAAAATTATAAATTAAAAGTTTTATTTCATTAAATAAGTATAATACTGAATATTTAATAATATGAAAAAATAGATATACCTCGGTAACTACTCCTCTCTATTTGTATCTGACATTTAAACAAGAAAGTGTAATGAAATTTTTTATACCTATATATCATTAGAAAACTAAATATTTAGAAACAAGGATGACAAAAATAAGTAAGTAAAAAAGAGGTACACATTTATAAGTTTCTAAAATTAAAACAAAATATAAATAATTACCAGAAAAATTAGGATCCTAATTTATTTTTTTCCCATATGCCTTCATCATTATCATTAGATAGTACATGCACTATATATTCCTTATAGTCACTGTAATCATCCGTAAATCACGTGATAGTTGAATAAGACTCATGTAAATCAATAACATCATTAGCACCATCCTCGTCACCCAAATGGTATCTTTTTCCATGAAAAAAGATGTACCATTGATCATTTCATGGATCAATGACATAAAATATCATTTTTCGTGTGTCGCTATGATAAATGATTACTTATTGTAATTAAAACTTTTCAAATGAACCAATGTAAATCCAAAATAATCATATTCCACACCACTATTGTTATCAACCCAATTACACTTAAACACAGTGACTCGGAATTTTGTATAATCAATTTCCCATATATCCTCAAGAACTCCAAAATATATCAACGAAGCATAAATTGGTTTTTTATCTTTTTCACTTGAAAAATGCACTGCTTCAGCGAAAACAATCACACCACTATTTTGAAAGGTACTCTTGTCATCCAGCTTTTTGTGTAAAATGTGTACCCATTAATATCAAAACCATTCCATTTTATCACATTAAGATATGGTCCCCCTACTAACCATTTAAACATTTATGATACATATATATTTGTTCTCACTTTCTCTTTAATCCATGAAACAAATGTATTTTTATGCTCAATCATCAACCACTTTTCATTTCTTTTTGGATATAGTCTCTTTAATTCAGCAATATATGATTATATATATGTTTGAAAATCATCTATGTTTTTTAAAATGTATAAATTTTTCTGCATCCCTTCATCATGTGGAATGAACTATACCTTTAAGCCTGAATCCCTCTACCTTTACAATCAACTTTAAAATATTGATATATAGGGAGACCAATTTTCTCCACTTCATTCAAATAATTAGTACATAACTCAATCACCTCTTCTGATACATATTTTTGAATAATATAAGCCTCTGATCGATAGGTATTTGTAACATATCCCTTTAAAATTTTCATATACCTTTCAAAATGATACATCCAACATAAATAAACAGGGTCACATATTCTTATCTCACGCACTAGATGAATCACCAGATGAACCATTATATCAAAAATATAGGTGGAAAATACATTTCTAATTGAAAAAGTATAAGATCAGCTTCATTATCCAACTCATCTAACAAATTTGGATAAAAAACGTTCATAAAAATGAATTTGAAAAAAAATCATAACCTGATGAAATCCTTTTTAACAGCTGATGGAAATATACCATGCAGTACGAATGGTAGCCGTTGTTGCATCAATACATGAAAGTCATGAAATTTCATACCTATTAATTTTAAATCCTTCACTAACAAAAATTTCTTCACGTTTTAAGAATATACACTGGGTACTTTTATACTATAGAGACACTGACATAAATTCAACTTCTCACTCTTTCTTAATGTGTGACAAGACAGAGATAAATATTCTCTATTTCCTTTCATAGTGAGAGATAACTGCAAACATATTCTCATTGCTATCAAGTCCAATATAGAATTCAATCCATATTTTTTCTTTCATTTTATGTCTGACAATGTTCCAATCAAACTATTACATATATTTTTCTCAACATGCGTAAAATCAATGTTATGTTTTATTTCTAAAAATATCCAATAAGGTAGTTCAAAAAAATAGACTTCTTCTTCTAGATATTTTTTTGAATACCAGAACTACTTTTTGCCCAAACGTCAAATCAATATTTTTCACCCTGTCGTAATATTCTTCAATTGAAAATGGTTATGGGGGAATATTGTATTCATGTAAACAATTAAATGACTTTTTCAATCTACGATAAGGATGATCAATTCGAAAAACTATTCGATGTTCCATGTATAATGTCTTTCTTCCATTCTACAATTGATAATATGAAGTATATTCTTCACAAATTGGACATGATTTATGTCCTTTAATACTGTATCCAGATAATTTTCCATATGTAGGATAGTCGTTTATACTGAACTTTATCATAGCATGAAAAAGAAAATACTCTTTTTTGTATGCATCAAAAATATTAACACCTATCTCCCATTGAAGTTTCAAATCATCAATCAATGTTGAAAGATACATATCAATATCTTTTATTGGATGTCTTTTTCCAAAAAACATCAAGCTCATCATAACATATATATTTTTCATACATATCTATGGGGATAAGTTGTAAACTACCAACAAAATAGGCCACAAACAATATTGGCTATTTAGGATTCGATGTAGATTCACTCCATCTGTGAACACTCCCATTTTGAGATTTCTAACTTCACTTAAAAAATTAGTAAATTGTTTGTAAAATATTTTTCATTGTGATGAGTCAGCAGGGTGATGTGATTTACCATTAGATATACACTCATTTGAATGTCATCTTAACCTTTTTTTGTTAATTGAATTTGTAAATAGACGCTTCAAATGAGGAATTATTAGAATGTACCAAATTAATTTAGTAGGATCTGTGATTATGGTACCTGGGATTGAATCATAGTAAAATTATAATAATTGTATGAAAGAGTTATTGGATGATATCATTAGAAAGTATAAAATTGATTTTTCATGAGCTTAGATATCAATACCTAAGAATTAATTTGAGTTTGATTTTTCATCATCTTATAGCATGATGTCCCACATGTGGAACATCTTGATAAATATTCATATTCTTTTATATACAACACACAATCATTAGGGAAAGAATGTATCTTTTTATACCTCAATCCCATTGGGCATAATATTTTCTTCACCTCATAATTAGAATTCGTAATCCTATTTCCTTATAGAAGTATCTCTTTTAAAAGTGAAATTAAGTTGGAGAAAATTTTATCACTCCACTCATTTCCTACTTTCAATTTAACTAATCTCAAAATAGTTGATAACACTATATATTTACTGCAACCTGGGAATAATGGTTTCTTGGAATCTTCATACAATCATTCAATAGTTGCTATTTTTTCAATGGTTTCAACACCTAAATCATGAATTAATTCTTCAATACGATACTCTACCTCATTATGAATATTTCCATCAACATTGAATGATGAATTTTTAGTTCTTTCACTATGATAGATCCAATGTGTAAAATTAAGGCTATAACCATAACAAATGAGAAGATCTTTGATTTATCTGGAGTTTAAATTTCTCATATTCAAAAACTTCACACATGGACAGAAAATCAAATCTAAGTTTTAAATATTGTGTTTAGAAAATTCCAATAATTTATCAACTCCTTTTTTATATTCAATAGTGGTTCGTTGTAAATATATTCAATTATTATCCATTAAATACCTAATATCGCAATATAATTGGTGTATATTTTAAAAAATATAAACATTTAAAAATATAAATATAAACAGATATATTTTAAACATAAAAACATTTAATAAAAATTATTGGTGATCAAATTTTATAACTTGTTAAACAAACAAATGATTATCTTAATTATAACAAACAATTATACATATTGATCAAATAATATTATACATGATATATCTTAATAAATAACAAAAAATTATACATAAATTATCTTCAAAAAATATTCATAATTTATCTTCACATATAAAGAAATACCTTACAAACTTATACATAAACTATAAAACATTAATAACATAAAATAACTAACAAATAATTATCATAACAAATAAACATAAAAACAATTACTTGCAAAAAATTATTCAAAATAGAACTTAAATTCAGAATAATTATACAAAAAATTATACAAAATATTATAGAAACATTTATACAAATATAACTTACACAATTATCAAAACAATTATATCTAAGATACAGTTGAACATAAAAACATATAATAACTTACAAACTATTATATATAAATTATTTTCAAAACAAAACTTACAAAAAAACTTAATAAATTATATATAAATTTTGGAGTTGAATAATGCAAAAAGTTTGTGGCAATAGAGAAAACCCTACAATATTCAAGAAAAATGAGTGCAAAATCAAATTAAAATAAAAAAACTATTGTCGTGAATAATAAAAAATTTATCCTAAATGGTAGTACAAAAACAAATTCCAATAACTAATTAATAATGAAAAATGACTACAACAACTAATCGACATCAAAATGTATCCTCAATAATGAAAATTGTATCCTAAATAAAAAAATATATCCTGAAAAATAAAAAACGTATCATGAATAAAAAAAGAGGGAAAATGTATTATAAATATAGTGTAAAAAATAATTAATAAACTATCATCATAACAAACAACTATATATAAATTATTTTCAAAAAAAACTTACAGATTTTGGAGATGAATAATGAAAAATGTATCCTGAATTCCAAGAAACTCAATAAAATCTTGTGGAAATATAGCGAACCCTTCAATATTCAAGAAAAACGAGTGAAAACATGTGTTAAAATAAAAAACCAAAACAAACCTCAAATAGTTGTTGCAGATCGGATATAAGAGCTTGACGATGAGAAAATATGTATGAAAGATGGAATATTTAAGAGAAGGAATGATAAAATATGGACAAAACATAATTGAAATAGTTAATCAAGGTAGTTGAGGGTGGTGGATGGTCATTGAGTTCATTCAGAATCGTCACCGTTCAAGAGAGGTAGGGTTTCGAATGAAATAAATTTTGCGATTCAAGATCCTGATATATTTTTAAAATCTTTATGGTGTCAGTTTTTCTTTAAATCGATGTGGTAAATTTAAAAAAAATATTTTTGGTGTCGTTTTTCTTGAAATTTGATGCCAAAAATATTTCCCCCTAATTTTCAGCATTGGTTTTCAAAAAAAACTGATGGAGAAGCTTGTATCGAACCAGTTTTGTCATCAATTTTTATGAAAACTGACACCAAAACTCCACTTTATTTGTTTTTAACATTGTTTTTTAATAAAATAGTGTCGAAATACCAACGTTAAAGCCTATATTTCTACAAGTGTATCTTTTTCACCCTTAATTGATGATAACCCAATTAGAGGTTGATCTAGAAAAACCAACAAGTTCCCTAAAATTGGTCAAACATATCATTAATTTAGGGTAAAGGATATTTTTTCATCTTAAATAGATTCAAATTCCAATAGTATATATATAACTTTAAGCTTTCATCACTCTTCTTGGAAAATAAGGTCGGTGCTATCTAAATATAAATACTCAGATGAATGAACCCCCTTATCTCAAGCTCATTCAGCTACACCTTTAACTTGTATAACTCCATTGGTGTCATTTAGTAAGATGGTAATGAAATAGTATTTTTCCTAGGGACAAAGTCGATAGAAAATCTCACATCCCTCTTCAATGGTAATCCAGAAAAATCTTCTGGGGAAATATCACGATATAGATCCACCATTATAAAAACTAAATGTGGATCCTTTTATTTCAAATACCCAATAACTAAACCCACTAACTGACGGGATAAAGATCATACAACACTTTCCATCAGTCTTTCCCTAATCACATTAATATCCAACTCTCACCCTTTAAAACTTTTAAAAGTGCTTATTCTCACTATTGAAAACACTATTCAATAAAAATGTATTTATCAAATCCAATAAATTCAAAAGTTAAAGTCAATCTTTGATCTCCAAAAAATTCATACTCAAAATAAACCCATATAATTACATTATTCCTATATAAATAAATTTCCAAATAACATAAAATTCATAAAATAATTCCTATATTTATCATCATTTTCAAAAACATTCTAAATAATCAATTAAGTAAATTCAATAAACGTATTCATCAAATTTCATTGTTATTTATTTATCTATATACTATGTAGTGTCCATTAAATATCATCTGTTAACATAAAATAAATATTTATTCATGTCCTAATATTGGTATATCAATTAAATTAATATTAGGTGGACATATGATTTATACAAAAATCACTTGTAAAAAATAATAAATATTCAAATTTTAAATTGTAATGACTCCATTTTTTCTATTTAAAGCTTTTGAATATTTTAAATAATATTTTCAATTTCAGGAATAGATTTGGTGTGGAATTTTGATCCCTTTGGGAGCACAATATTTATATATTAAAAATAATAAATATATTATAACATGTACATGTAGTTTTTTATAAATAATGGAATAAATTTCAAATGGTGTCTTATATAGGAAAATTGAGAGCATAATTAAATCCATAACATGGGTTATACCCTAGGCATGACATAGGTTTTGTCAGCATCGGGTGTTTTGGTTTAGTGAAGTCACCAAAAAAATATTAGGTAAAATAAATAAATTATATTAATTTATTTATTAATTATCTAATTAATATTTTAACCTATAAAATACCTTTTTAAAACTCAATTTGGAAAATAATTAGGGTTATACACTCAAACCCTAAATATTTATATAAATAGAGGTGGCTCTTGGTGCATTGGTATTGGTGAATGACTGTAAAATTATAGATCGATGATCAAAATTATATGTAGCTCATCATCAACTTTGACACGGATTCATTCATTGTCAAAGATTGATTCAAAATGAGGTATGAGTTTTGATTTTTTTTGTTTATTTACCATTATTTATTATCACATAAAATGTGAATTAATTCAACCTAAATCAATTCATTGTTTGATAATTGCATGTCCCGGTTGATTAATCTTCCTAAGACCCTTTTTTATTCATCATGTGGATTTATATTTTTATTCATTTTCCATAAACATGATCGATGGAAAGGTTGGTAATGGCTGTAACACCCCAGGTAAATAAAGAATATGACATTTTCACATTTATCCATATTTTTGAATAAAATATTAATATTACTTTAAAGGGGACGCTATTCTCGATGGCGTACCCAATACGCAACAACGAGTTTCTTGGGAATCTTACGTTGCACTCTAATAATAAAATAATATTATTTTAAATGGTAGTTAACTCCTAGCTACTGTAATGGCGGGAATGAACAGAACTAACTACAAAATGATTATATATGTTTGTCAAATATTTTTACTTTTTACAATAAATGTTAGAGGATTAAAAATGCGAATGAATCCAATTTTAAGCATAAACATTGTAATATTCTTTAAAAGGTCGATTAACCGCCTTTTGATGGAGAACCACTTTTAAATCCACTTTTTGAAAATTTTATGTGTTATATTTGACAAAATAAAATTCTTCTTTAGAATCGGGATATCAAAATTTACTTTGTGTAAATTTTTGGTATTTTTCCGATAAAGTTCATTTTTTTAATGAATAGTGAAAATGTTGTATTTTAATTCAAAACCTTTTTTAAATCTAATTTATTTATATGATTAGATTATCTTTTGAATTTGTTTTAAAGTTCAATTAGAATATATTTTTACCATTTAATCCAATAGTGGTCGTTGTAATTAATTTCACTTTGAAATTGGACTTAAACTAGTGTCAATCTTTTGATACTTATTGTTTCATAAAAACACGATATTTGCTCTGACAACGGGAATTAATTATTAAATTAATTAATTTAACTTATATGTTTTGAATTTTTTAAAATAGAAATCATTTTTGAATTCGGAATATCAAATATAGCTTAGGGTGAAGTTTTTGTATTTTTCTGAAAAACTTCAATTTTTGATGAATAGTGAAACCACTAAGTGGTACTTAAAAAACTGATTTTTCGTTTAAATGAAATTTTACCACCTCTGTGTTTTGAATTTCAAAAATCCGACATACATGGTTGTCATTAGGAAGTAAAATGTGGATCAAAGGGATTAAAATAATTTTTTGGTGAATAGTAACTTTTAAGTTTTTAATCGCGATTAGACATAATTATTGTAGTTTAAGGTAAAAATAATGTTTTAATAATATGAAATGACCTAGACACATGTCCTACCCTTATTGGATGTGTCATGGCCGACCAAGACAACCCATGGGTCTATTTTTGTGACCCCATGGAGCCACTTGGGTAAGATAATGACATTAATGCCTTTTATTTAAAGTAAAAGTAAAAATGTCACAAACATGAGTTGTTTTACTAAAACAATTTTTACATGGGGTTATAAAAGTCATATTTTTTACTATAAATATTCATTAAAAATATAAAAAGATTTAATACATCATGATATTTTTTTTATGATTTTTAGACATTAAATAAATTAAATTATTTATGACACCATGATGATGCAGCGATTACCTCATTATTTAACGATTTAAATAAAATGAAAATATAATGTACAATATAAGATCTAAACTTGTCAAAAACCTATTGGATGGATTTATTTAGAACTCTTATAACCTTATCCTAGAAATATATAATTTTGGGACCTTTAAAATCCGAAAAGCATATTATAATAAAGTATTCTTTTATAACTTTCCAAGAGTGCCCCTCCTCTCCTTTTATAAAAGGCCCCCACCTCTACCATCTTACCCACACTTCCAAAGAATTTGGATCAGCCATCCCCTAACCATTTAATCTCTCCACATCCCTATATTCATCATTGAAGCCTCACTTTTGTCATAATCCTTTCCAAGGAAGCCTTTGAGCTTAAATCAAAGAGAGTTACCCATTTTAAAGGTAGTGTTTTCTCTTGTGTTCTTATGTTTTATTTTGCTTCTCCAACCCCCTAAACTATTTTTATTATTTTCTTTTGTAACAAAACCAGTATCTTAAATATAATAGTATGTTTTTATGTGAAGGATTCGAGCTAAAATTACACACACCTTCGTCTAATGGTTAAAGAACATACTGTTTCTGTGGTTGGCGATTTTCTGCCTCACGAAATGATGATTGTTCAATATTATTTTAACACCTTTAAAGGTGTCCATTATGATGTCACTTTATTTTATATATGATATATATGGTATTTATGTTTACTATATGCTTCTGTATTTTATATTTAAAACATACCTTTTTTTTCATGTTGTGCAAATGCGATAAGTTCATATGAGGAAGTGTGGACTACCGCCCCCTCAAGTGATGTGACTCGTTAATGCAATACATGGAATGTATAAAGAATGAAATTAATGAACATATTTTATCTATATAACATATATATTATAATTTAATTATAATATATATATATATCTCATTTATTTTTAATTCCATTAATATGACAAAAAAATGAAAGTAGCGTTCATGCGTACGTACGGCCTACCGTCTCCATGAACGGTGCTTTTCATTTTTTATCTCCAAATTTTATTGAATAGTATAAAATGAATATGTACTGGATATATATGATATTTTAATCATTAATACTATTCTTTAAATGATTTACTTATAACTATATGGGCAATCATTTTCAAACAAGTTCATTTTTTTACTCATGTACCAAACATCGGTAAAAACATCTGATATGAACTAACATTATTAAACAATTATTATAACATTATAATATATGATATGAACTGAATAATAATATTTAAAGGAGGTCCTTAATAAATTATAAATTGATCAAAGTTTATTATTCAGGAATATAAAGAAACGAACAAGACAAGTCGGACTTGAGGTAAGGGATCCGACCTCTCGCTTTCTTTTCAAGTACCCTCTTTTTTGTCATTTCATTTATGCTCCATGTTCTTATATTAGAGGATGTTATTTTATATTAACCATACTGTAATTTGTATTTTTATATGATGAGATACCCCCTCTTACTCTCATCAATTATTTTTTTTTTAGAATTTTTATGTGGTGTCGTTAGGCTGCCGAGTTTTCGTAAGGGATTCTTCATCTCACTTTTATTCCCGTGAGATTTATGCTAAATTTTCCACCATTTCCTTTGAGTGGTATATTTACTGCCCATTATTCTACTCTTTGTGTAATATAATTTCGTTTATGAGTATTTACATCAATGTTGTATTGTCCTTATTTCATGGGGTGTATGTTTTGAAAGATACCCAAGTCGGTAAGGGAACCTTTCACCCTCCTCTTTTTAAAAGACTTCTTTTGTTATGTCTTTTAATTAACATACTATTAAGTTGGGATATGTTATTATATATCCTTATTAATGTAAATTTTATGTCCAAGTGATTAGATACCCTTTTTATCTCTCATCAACTCTTTTTCTGAATTTTGAAGTGACGTCGTTAGGCTGTCGATTTTTTGCAAGGGAACTTCTTAACCCAATTTTGATTCTTTGGGATAAACTTGTAATCCTTGAATATGTCGTTCTATGAATATGTGTTAATAACCTGCGATTATTTTACACTTAATATCCACTTATATTTGGTGTATTCGTTTGTCACACATAATTATGGAATTGATTTATCCTTAATCCAAGGATACCGTCTTTGTATGGGACTTCATCTCAATCTCCTTTCATTGAGGCATATTTTGTTTTATACACAACCTTCTTTTAGACGGTGTATAAACCCATTTTACTTTTACGTTTATTCAAAAGGAATCTTTTTTTATATGAAGAATTTTACTAAAAGATAAGGGGAATGTTTTTGTCGTACGTATGCTGCGACAACGACTTTTCCTCCGCCGTGACCATTATTTGAGTTTCGGCTTCCTCTACAAGCCATACCTTTTTTTCAAAAGAAAAATAAATACCATGTTTTACTTTTCTTTTATTTTGGTATTGAAAATGGTTTTCATAATGTTTTTATATCAATGTTTTGTATTGATATCTTGTGATTGAAAAGTGGAAGTGTTATGTTTCCTTTATGCATGTTTTATGTGATACGATTATGTTATGGTTCTTGGGCATTATTATGAAGACGGGTGGTTCCGTGATAAACTAAGGGCGGGTGAGCCCGATATAGCTCTCCAATGAATTGGGTAACGCGAAGGAGTTAAACGTTGAGGTTTCTCTGAAGAGATTTAGGGAATATACTGTGATGGGTATTCCAAACATAAAAAACAGGGTTACTCCCTACGTAAGAATGTTATGAATGCCTCAAGTTACCTTTATGTCTTATGATTTCTATGATTTATTCATGATTTTATGAGGTATGTTAAATTGGTTATGTTTTATGGGTAAAGTATGATTTCATTCTTATGTATATATGAACTCATGTTTCCTTTCCATATTTTTATAACCCTTACTGAGCTTTTTATGCCCATCCTAAGTTTTTGAAATGTTTTCAACAGGTTAAGGTAATGTTACATGATATGATGATAGTGTTAAGGAAGTGTCAAGAAAGAATCCATGTTTTATTTTAAATATGTTTCCGTTGATAGGAAAAATGAATACTATCTTTTATGTAACCACTTTGTTTAAATGTGGAATGTAATGCAAGTTTTATGATCTAATTATCTAAAACTCTAAACCTGAAAAGATCCTCAAGGTGTATTATTAAAATATCTCAAGTTTAAGTAATGTTTAAGGTTGGGGCCTTATAATGTCCATCAATGATATCACCTTATTTTTGTGAATTTATCTCCTCATTCTTCACATATTCATCATTAGACTATGATAGGCTGACATTTGATGGTTAACCCGGTTTGAGACATGATCAAACCTGGATTCATGATGGTTTACAAATTTGATTGTGGAATCAATTATTTGTAAAGACGATGGGTTTTTTCAATGAATTGTGGGAATCCAAAATGAGATTTTGGACCTGTGGGTGATGAAGGAGGCATAATGGATCTTCGTGAAGGTCGATGAAATCCTAATTTTCAGCCATAGGAGGCCAGTGATTAATGATAGAAGGAGTTTCCTTTGATTTTTTTAGGTCAAATATGAAGTTTCCAATGAGAATAGAGGAATATCTAGTCAGTACGGATAGATTTATGGATACATGCTGAACCTGGATGAGAACTTTTGACTACACAGTGTGTAGTTTGGAATAAAACACGTTGTGTGGTCCCCTTGATGGGGAACTATGGTTTTAGGAAAGGTTATGTGTCACACTTTGTGTGTCGTATGCACATGTTGTTTGAATATATATTAAAGTAGCTCGGTTTATACTACCTGGAGAATATAGACATGGACATGGATATGAGGATAGTATACAGACACGGTAAAACTACATGGATATGATTAGAGACACATTCTCGTGTACCTGTCATCACCTCTACATGTCATGTATGACACCAACACACCATGTATATAGAGAAGAAAATGTTGTATGAATTATAAGAACACATGCATAATTTTATTAGTGAGACACATTGTGTTTCCTGTTATACATTCTTTGTACTTCCATATAACATGGAAAAATTCATCTATGCATGGATTTTCCCCTCTCAATCTCTAGGGAGAGTTGGGTATCTCACCTGATGGGACAGGGGTCCTTCTAAAGAGTAGAATATTTCCCATGTTAGTATGATCATATAGGGATCCTCTGCCTAAAGGATTCAAATATTTTTGTGTATTTCACCCACATTATCAAGGTATGGATCCTCTATCTACAAAGTAGAATTTTTCCCATATATATAGATCATACAGGATATGTATCCTCCACTGGAGGATGGTATTTCAACAACTTTTATAGATTGGGTGTCCTCCAATGTTATCAGAGGGAAGGGACCATGAATAATGATTGATACTACATAAATCGAGAGTTAGGATGATGTTATACATGTGGATGGTTGAGACAAATCATACTTTTAGGCTTGAGTACCTCCAATTAGAATATCTAGGTTATCTTCCTAGTGATATTTCTTTATGCACCCTATGTTTTGTGATATGAGTATTATTAATATCTATTTATGATTTATAATTTTTAATTTTGAGGTTCACTATTGGGTATTCATATACTCACCCCAGTTTGGTCTCTGTCGCATGTTTCAGATCATATGCAGATGATAGTCCCTTTGGTGGAATCCTAGGAGGATCAGGAGTAGGTGGAGTATAGTGTTGTTGTATAAAATAGATATCTGGTTAGTAGGTTTTTCTTTCGATGAAAGAAACACTTTTTTTTATAATAAACCTTACATCAAGTTGTTGGGCCTATATTTTCCCCTTTATAATTTTTTTACCTTCTATTTTTCTATGATGTGGGATATTAATAGTATATGTAGAATTGTATTCCTACCAGTATTTCACTTGACAACATTACTTAGTGGATGTGTAGATGTGTGTATTTTCGTAGGCACATTAAGCTAAGGTATCCCATCTGTGTGATATGCATACTCAGTGTTAGTTACTAGACCTCAGACTATTGGAGGTGGACTTAGGACTAAATTTTGGATATAGTATAACTGTGAGGATTGGTTTGGGATTGGGGAAATAGTATTAATGTATTTAGTTCCAATTTTAGGTCAGGGAACCTAGTGATAGTACAAATACTAAAATATCCAAACATAAAGACTCTGATAAATTTTTTATCGGCTCAGCACACAGGGACATTGATTGTTGGGAAAACAATGTTACATTAATCATATAGGAATGGGTTGTGGTTTAGATGTTCTTATTGAGTCAAATCCAATTATATTATCAATGAATATAGTTTATCTTGACTACTATAGTATTCCTTCAAGACAATAGCAAGCATAGATACTTCGATAGGATTGTGATGATGACCCACCTAGCAATGAAGCCCCAGTGATGGGACCTGATCATGATATGACCCCTTCAGGTGGATAGTGAGTAGTGCATCCACCCATTGAGAAGCATGTTTACCCACCTCTAATGGTTTAGGTGGATGCTCCATGTTAGGTTGAATATAAATTATTCCTATAAATACCTAAAGATGATGCACATATAATGATTGTGCTTTACGAGTTTCATAGGTAGAGACTATCTAGGTTTTAGGGTGATCCATCCCCACAAGTGTCAGAGGACTAGCTAGAGTTTGTGGCCTGAGTATTCTTCCTAGTTAGTAACTATACTGATCTGATGGTGGTCCTAATAGATATCCTTCTCTATGGATCATTCAGGCTATAGTGGAGTCATGTGACCTAGATGTATGATGAGGTGAACCTCTCTTGGATAGATTTTGAGCATCTCTTCATAGAGAATTAATTTTTAGTAAACATGAATGCATTGACTATTTAGGAGATTCTAGAGATTTTTTAGGATAGTATAATAGTCTTATACTGTGAGGTTTACTAAACTCTCACAATACTTTATGGATATGGTTTGTGATAGATATTTATGGACTCAGGCCTTTGAGTGTGTCCTTTGCTGAGATGTTAGAGTTGAAGTGGTATCCATTTGTATTCCTTTAAATGTTGGGGTACTAGAATGATCCCTTGTAGTAGAGATATTCTTATATGAGGGTTAATAGGTGTAAAGAAGAGTTAGTATCCCCCATGAGGTGGATTCTTCATCTATAGGAGGATGACAACGTGCTTTCAGGTCGAGACATTTGAGGAACTAACATATTTTGAATCAGACCCAAGGATCAGTGACTTAGGGTTCACATAAAGGTTTCATCCAGCCCAAGGAAAGGTGATCTTACTCCTATGATGGGTTAGGAAATCTTGCACAGGACTATCCGACTCATCTAATGGTGGTGGAGAGGCAAGAAGTAGATACAACATCAAGGTAGAGGCAGTGATGAGAGTAGGGTGATCCACAGGAAGATGTGTCTAAGGACCTAGGAGAACTATGGTCAGAGGAAGACATTATGATCTACTACAATCACCAACTCCTCTAGGTGGTTCGTTCCAAGATCAGGGAAATTCTCACCAACTATCATACTGAGTACATTGAGAGAGAATAAACTTTACACAAAGCTAACCAAATGTAGTTTCTATATTGATAAAGTTCATTTATTAGGCTATGTCATATCATAGGATGGAGTGTTATTGGACCTAGAGAAAGTTTCAATTATGATATCTTGGGAGCATCCCAATAATGCCTTTGAGATTTAGATCTTTTTGGGTTTGGTAGATTATTATCAATGCTTTATCCAGTACTTCTACCACTTGGAAGCATCAATGTTTGGGATGACCAAAAAATGAGTGAATTTTGTTTAGTTTGATGCTTACTAGAGAAATTTTTAGGATCTGAAAGGAAGGTTAACATTTTCACTTATCCTCACTTTACCTATGTTAGGTAAATAATATAATATGTACTGTGATTCATCCAAAGTTAGACATAGATCATTTCTTATACAGGAGGATCAATTGGTTTCTTATGAATCTAGACATCTGAGATAGCATGATATGAATTATCCTACTCAAGATTTTGAGTTAGCAGTATTGGTACTTGCCATAAGATGTTGGAGACATTATCTCATGGGTGAGAGGTTTTTTTTATACATGAACCACAAGATCCTTGGGTAAATCTTTTCTTAGAAGGACCTAAACCTTCAGAAGATGAAGTGGGTCGATTATCAGCATTCTTTGGACTTGGAGTTTGATTATACACTGGGTAAGGGAAATGTTGTTGCTGATGCATTGATTTGAAAGACGCAAACAGAGGTAGTATGGGTGTCTTGTGATTATTGGTGGGTGATGTCCCTCTTTACAGACATGTATCTAGATATTCAGGAGTCTCATGGACTAGTAGCTCTGACTTTTACATCTGTTATACCTATGCATTTGGACCAGATCAAGACTAATCATTTATCTGATCCAAAGGGCTTGGTTCTGAGATAAATCTTATATGGTGGGGAGACACCATTAGGATGGTTTCTTGGAAGTGGAAATTCTCTTTTTTTCATGGCTGAGTATGGGTTCCTACGAGCTTGTGAAATAATATAATAAGACACTTTCATGCTTCTAGATGGGAGGTATATACTAGTTTTATAAATATGTATCATGATCTCTTAGATAGTAATGGTGGTCAGGAATAAAGAAGGAAGTGGAATTATTCATGTTTAGATGCTTCACTTGTTATTGGGTTGAAGCCGAGCATCAAAGGAAAAATGGGATTTTATGGCCTTTTCCCATTTTTGAGTAGAAATGGGATGATGTCACTATAGATTTTTTGATAGGATTACCCAGTAAAACCCATAATAATTATGTTTTATGGGTGATTATGGATAGAATGAAAATTTTATACCACATTTTTTCTATTAAGTAGACCTTCAAAGTTGATTATATGGGCAGTCTTTATGTGCATGATGTAGTTCGGCTACATGGTGTTCCAAGGAGTATCATTTCATAAAGAGATCCTCATTTCACATCTCTTTTCTGGAAGGTTATTAATAAGGCTCTATGATGGAAGGATATTTTGGGTAATCCCTATAATACTTAGAATGATAGTCAATCAAAGATGACTATTCATGATCTGGAGGATATGCTACAATCTTGTGTTTTGGATTTTGGTTTCTCGTGGGAGCAGCATGTGGCACTCATGGAGTTTTTATATAATAATATCTTCCATGCATCAATAAAAATGGTTCCTTTCGAGTATTTGTATATAATTTCATTACATTCACTTATTTATTTGTTGGATGTAGGTGAGTTAGTTCTTTTTGGGCCTAATCTCATGCAGGATATATCTAAGAAAGCATATTTGATCAGACGGTGGTTTGTGACCACATAGAGTAGGCATAAATTTTATGTTGTCTATCGAAGATGACCTCTAGATTTTGAGGTCGGTCATCATGTTTTCCTTCAGGTGTCTCCTAGGTTATAAAAATTATGAATTATGAAATAGGAGAATCTTGAACCTAGTTTTTTTGGGAAGTTTGAGATAGTAGATAGGATCGGTCTAGTAACATACCGATTAGACCTTCCATAGTGCTACAGTTCCATGAATGGCGTGTTTCATATGTCACAGCTTCAAAGATATTATTCAGACCCTTATCATGTGATATATGTAGTATATGTCCATATTAGTTTTGATGTTTCCTTTGAGGATAATATGATATGTATTATGGATCATAGTAACAGGTATTTCTGGGGTAGGGTGATTCCTTCAGTTTGAGTGTCGTGGTAGCATGAGTGAGTTTAGGAGCATACCTAGGAGAGGGAGTCTGATATGTGAGCATAGTGGCTAGAATTGTTCTTGAAGACCCAATGGTGATTATTAGATCATCTCAAGGATGATTTGTTATATGTTTAGGAGGTTGTAAGATCCTATCTTTTTTTAGGTACATCTCTCTTTAAGTTTTTGTTTGAGCCTTGGTAGTTGAGTCTTGTTCGAAGATATAGAAACCTTTTTGGGTAAAATGGCCTAAATTTCAGGTATATATGATTTATTAATTAATCTATTCCAAGTATAAATGTTTTAAGTGGGTTTTTTATGGTTATCCATTCTTTGGATAGATTTGGAGGTGGTTCGGGTTCTTTTTGTGGGAAACAGGTTAAAGATTGTCTGCAGAGAAATTACATTTCATGTAAGGAAGTTACATGATGTGTAAATGTTTCCAAGAATAAGTTGTGATCTTGTTTCATGATGTGAAATGAATACACAACATGAAGGCATTACATTTCATGTAATTTTTGGGCATTGTTAAAAATCACACGAGGCGGCGCATTTTTTTGGCGTATCCATCTAAAAAATACACTATGTGTGACTGAATTATACTCCATGTAATTTATTGAGAAAGTTTCTAAAAGGTGTTGTGCACATGATTTGTTTCTTGTTCCTTCATGAATCCTCCTCCTCTCAACCTTATGGAAGCTTCTAGGTGATTTTGGAACATCTCTCATGATTCTGAACATCTTGATCACACATCTGATCCCTGGTAAGTGGTTTTGGTTAGGTTTTCCCTTCTCTCCCTTTGTTCTCCAACCAGTTCAGTATAATATCTTGACCATAGTCATTGTTGTTTTTGATCTTGATTAGTTTTGATCTAGGGTCCTTTATTATATTTGTTCCTTCATTCTTGTTGGTGGATTCCTTTGAAATTTCTATGTTAATCATCAGTTAATGGTAGGGGGTCTAAACCTTAACCCTATGGACTGTTTAATTGTAAAGTATGTGGAATATTGAAATTTTTCCAACATAGTGTGTGACTTAATTAATTAAATGTTGAATAGTATTATTCCTTGGAATCCATTTAGATCCAATTGGTTATTGACTTGACTTTTAGCTACCATTTGGGTGAGAGAACCCTTGGTTATAAGTGTATTATTTAATGGCTTAAAGTGTGTTTATCATGATAGTTATTTTGGTTGATTTCTTGGTATTGATTCACCTTAGCTTGGATTGTTTATTAATATAACTGGAATGTTATTAGTTATGAACCAATGATAAATAAAATTTTTAATTGAAAGATAAATGGTAATTTTCATAATTAACCATTGATCCTTATGATGTGGTATTGAGATATCCTTATTAATATGACATGTGTTGTGATTTCTATATTGTAATGCTTATATGGTTCATTGGACCATTTTGATTATTAAAATACTTATATGGGGAATTGGCCCAATTTACATGTTGAAATTATTATATAATGAGCTATGCCTTGATTCATGCTGAAATGCTTATCTATGAGGCTATTCCTAGTGATACATGTTGAAATACTTATATACCAATCTTGGCCCTGAGACATGATGAAATGCTTATATATTAAGCTTGGATGTAACACATGCTGAAATGTTTATATATCAAGATCAGCCCTGATTAAATGTTGAAATTCTTATATAGAATGTGTTGACCTAGTTGTGTGTGATTTATACCTTGGTTATATGGTTATGGTTTTTTTTTCATGGTTGTGAGACATACTTAGAGACATTCCAACATGGTGTTGAGGCAGGTTATGTTTTACCATGGTTATATGGTTATGTTGGCATGGTTGTGAGACATGATCAGATATATTCTGGCATGGTTCTGAAGTAGGTTGATGTGGTATTAATTTAATTGGTTAATTAATTAAAACACATGTTTATTTCATTATTGTAGACACATATTATGAGACTGGTTATGTTTAGACATGGTGGTGTCATCCAACTGAGTTATACTCACACCCTACATGGGACACCATTTGGTACCTAATAATATTACATGGATGTAGTATTATAAAATGGAAAAGGATCTTGTTATTTATTGTTTCTTGCTAGATGGGTTGGAGTTTGGAAATGGTATGGATATGGGGTTCGGGACCGGGGACTTTTGATTATTTATTGTGTATGTTGGTATTTTATTTATATTACTTCTAGCATGAAGTTTTGCTATATTCCATCACATCATTACATTATTCCTTTATTATTTATTAGATTATTCAGTTGGATTTCATTGTTTTATTTCCACTGTATTATATTGTTTCCATTATTTCTACACTCTGATATTTATCTAATTTTGTTGGATTATTCTATTGTGTTGTAACTCTGTAACTAGGGGGTATTGTCTCCCCACAATACATATCACACCCCCTATGATAGTTAGAAACCTATGGCGTATGGTGAGGAATGATTGAGGTTGTGTAACCAATATGTTTCTTCCATATGAGAGAGTTCCATATTAGGGATCGTTACATGTGATGAGGCCTTATGATGTCAATATAGGTATGGATTGGATCTTTGCAGTTCATGCATAGATTAACTATTTTAGGAAGATTATGTGGTGTGTCTGATTATATATGATTATATTTTACTACATTGGTGAGAAGGAACCTTAGACATAGTGGGATAGGATTATATATAGGAGGATACGACTGATTAACCATCAATTGGCTAGACAGACCCTTAAAGTAGTAGATGTTATGAGCTTTTAGTTCCCTGCAGTGGTATATGGGTATGAGTAAGTCTTTCCCAAGGATGTGTCAGGCTTACCTACCCATCAATATATTGACTTTTGTATATACTTACACCCAAGTACTATCCCAATATTTTCACCATTATATCGAATGGCCCCTATAGAGTTGTGATATATGAAGGTGTAGTTGGAGGATCTGTAGAGAAAGGGATTCATTAGACCTAGGGTATCCCCCTAGGGAACCCCAGTGTTGTTTTACAATAATAAAAATTGTATGTTGAGTTTATTATTGGATAATAATTTCCTAAACTAGGTGACTATCAAGAATAATTATCCACTATTGAGAATTTATGACCTCTTCGACCAGCTAAAAAGGGGTGAAATGGTTCTCAAAGATTGACCTCATGTCGGGTTATCACCAACTCCAAGTTCGAGAGGATGATATACTAAAGACATCATTTCATTGTTTCTATAAACACTATGAGTACTTGGTGATGGTATTTGGAATGAAAAATTCCCCAGTTGTGTTCATGAGACTCATGAACTGGATCTTTTGGACATTATTGGATTGGTTTGTGGTAGTCTTCATAGATGACATCCTCATGTACTCAATTTCATAGGAGGAGTATGAAATACATTTGGGGATGGTTCTAGACATACTTTGGGAGTTCCAAATTTATGGAATTCTCTCAAAGTTTTAGTTTTGGATTTGAGATGTCCACTTCATGGGCCTTGTCATCTCAGATGATGGAGTATCAGTGGACCTAGTGAAGATCAAGGTAGTACTATCTTGGTATCCACACATGAGTGTAAAAAAGGTGAAAAGATTCCTTGGTTTGGATATCTATTACCAAATTTTTATGCCTAATTTATCCATAGTCATTTCACCCCTAACTACCTTGACCTAAAAGGGTAATCCTTTCTTAGGTATGGAGAAGTTTCAATGGTATTTTCAAGAGTTGCAGTAGAGGTTGATGAGTTCTCCTATCTTGATACTATTATAGGAGGGTTTTGAGTACATGGTATTATATAATACCTCTAGATCTGGTCTTGGGTTTGTTATAACGTAAAGTTAGGTGGTGATTTTTTATGGTTCCTGATAATTGAGACGCCATGAGCATAATTTAATAACCCATGAATTGGATCTTATAGTAGTAGTATTCACCCTGAAGAACAAAAACACTATTTATGGGAGAGTGATTCATCATTTATTCTAACTATAAGAGTATTAGGTATATATTATCACAAAAATATCTTAACATGATGTAGAGGTGGTGTCTAAAGTTCTTGAAATACTATGACTTTAAGATAGTCTGTACACCTAAAAAAGGGAATGTGGTTGCAAATGATCTTAATGGGAAATTGTATTCATAGTTGTTGATAGGGGCATAAGATTAGTTGTCCTCATTGCAGTGGCCATTTGTGGATGATTTCATAGTAGCATACCTTTGGTTGATGGTTTTTACCCCTCCACTTCTATAGCATGTTAGGGAAGCGCATCTTCGAGATATCAATTATGAGGTCTTGCATGACTAGATATTCACAGGATGTACACCTGATGGATTTTCTGAAGGTAGAGATCAAGTCATATTTTTTTAAGGATGGATTATTATACCAATAATAATATGATAATAGATTATGATGGGGTTTCATACATCCCCATTAGTGGTACATCCAAGAGTGGTGAAGATGTACCAGGTCCTTCGGTGTCAGTTTTGGTGTCCAAGGATGAAGAGGAGTGTTGCTAAGTTTATCTCTTGATATATCACCAGCCAACAGGTGAAAGCTGGGCACCAAGTTCCATTTCATTTGGACCAACCCCTTGAGGTTCCATAGTGGTAGTGGAATGGTATCTCTATTTATTTCATTATGTGACTTCCACAATTAGTGATATTTCAAAATTCCATCCCAATTATCATAGACAAACTCACCAAGTCGACCCACTTCCTATCCATCTAAGAGTAGAGTTAAATGGAGAGTTTTGGATTATTGTATATGTAGGAGATTGTGTGGATTCATGTATTTACCCTAATTATCATTTCATATTATGATTATCACTTCACATATCGATTGTGGAAAGGATTACAAGAGGCTTTTGGAACTTAGTTATGGATGAGAATGGTGTTCCACCCTCAGAATGATGGCTAGATTGAGCAGACCATTTAGGTTTTGGAGGACATGTTGTGGTCTTGCGAGTTGGATTTTGGCTACAGCTGATAGGATAACCTACCCTTGGTGTAGTTTTCATATAACAATAGTTACCATTTAACCATTTGTATGGAACCATTTGAGGCCTCTTATAGAAGACCCTATAAGTGACTATTATGCTAGACAGAGCCAATAGAGACAATGCTTATGTCCCAAAGTTGGTGAAACAGATGACAGAGAAGGTCCATATCATACAGGAGTGGATGAGGACTATCTGGATCCATCAAAATTCCTATACAGATTGAAAATTATGGCATTTGTAGTTTGATTAGGGAGAACATGTATTCCTCAAGGTCTCACCTCAAAAAGGTTTATAGAGATCTGGCCATGGTAGGAAGTTATATTTAAGGTTCACCTACTCTTTCTTGATAAAATGTGGGGTTGGTGAGTTGGTGTTCCACTTACTATTACTACCACAGTTAGATCAAGTGAAATACATATTCCATGTGTCATAGCTGATGAAATATGTGATCAAATCATTTTATTCCATTGATTGGGGTAAGATGGGCATTGAGTATGGATATACCTTCATTGAGTGCCTGATGGAGATTGAGGATCAATGAGAGAATATTCTCTATGGTTGATTGATTCCCTTAGTGTGTGCTCTTTGGCAACATGAGAACCTCTAGAAGAGTTGTGGGAGTGGGATAACTATATTTGAGCTCATTGAACTCACCTATTTGAGTAGGTTTTGATTTTCAGGAAAAAATCCTTGGAGGTAGGGAGAATGTAATGAATTCATTTTTTTTTGTTTAAAACTTTTTAATATTTTAAATAATATTTTTAGAGTCAATTTCATATTCGATGAGAAATTTTGAGTCCTATGGGGGCACGGTATTTATATTTTAAAAATAATAAATATATTATATCATGTGTACATAATTTTTTAGAAATAATGGAATAACTTCTAAATTGTGTCTTGGATAGTAAAACTGAGATGACCATTAAATTTTAAATATGGTTTATACCCTAGGTGTGATATAGGTTTTTTTGGAATTAGATTTTTCAGTTAAGTTCAGTCACCAGTAGATCATTAGGTAAAATAAATAAATTAAATTTATTTATTTATTTATTATATAATAAATTTTTTAAACTATAAAATTCCTTTATAAACCTCTATTGGGAAAATCATTTGGGTTAGCTACTCAAACCCTAGAGATTCATAGAAAGAGAGGAGGGTCATGGTACGTTGGAATTAGTGGATGACTATAAAATTATGGATTGGTGATCAAAATTATATGGATCACATCATCGGCTTTGATATGGATTCATTCATCATTAGTGATCAATCCAAACCCCAGGTAGAGATTTTTATTTTATTGTTTTATTCCTTGTTCTTAATTATCACATAAAAGATGAATTAATTCATCCTAATTTAATTCATTATTCTATAATTTCATGGCCCGGATGATTAATATTCCTAAGACATGTGTTTCTTCATCATACAAAATTATCATTTTATTTGGTTTATACGAATACAATTAGTGGCTGGGTTTGTAATGTCCATTTAAGATCTAACCTTATTTTTTTGAATTACACCCCTAATTCTCCACATATTCATCATTTTCCTATGGTAGGGAAATGGTTCAATATTTAATCTATTTTGATACACGATTGAAATAGGATCCATGATAGTTTACAAATTTGATTGCAAAATCAATGAATTGTGAAGATGATGAGGTTTGTAAATTGATCATAGTAGGACCAACATGAGATTTTGGACCTACTAGTAGTGAAATAGGCATGATGGATCTTTGTGTGGTTTGATGGAATCCTAATTTTTGTCCACCAAAGGCCATGGATTGATAATTGATGGTCTTTCCTTTGATTTTGGGGGTCCAAGATGGAGTTTCCAATGAGACTAGAGGAATATACATTCAACATAGTGACATTCCTAGAGACTTGTTGAACCTAGACAAGAAAACCAAACCACACTGTGTGTAGTTTGAAAGGACACACATCGTGTGGCCCCCATGATGGGCACTAGGGTTTTGGTAAAGTCTAAGTATCACATGTTATGTTTCATATCCACACATTATGTGACTCCCTAGATTATCAACTTAGTGTGCATCATCTAGAGTACATAAACATGATCATAGTATATGGACATGGTTAGATTACATGGATGTGTCTATAGAAACACGCCAGAGTACCTGGTAGGACCTATACATTCCATGTATGACACTTACATGCCATGTATATAGAGAAAAACATTTTGTGTGAGATGGAAGAACATGTACAGATCTAGATTAGTGAGACATGTTGTGTTCCCTATTGGACATGTTGTGTACTTACATAGAACTTGGAAAAGTTCATATAGGTGCATATTTTCCCCTTTAAATCCCCATGGAGACTCAAGAATCTCACTCAATGAGATAGGGATCCTATTAAAGAGTAGAATTTCACCCATTTGAGTATGAGTGAGGCAGTGATCCTATACCAACATGATTTAGATAGAGTCAGGTATTTCAACAACATTACTGGGGAAGGGATTGTTTATTTGTAGAGTATAATTTCACCCATATATAGAGCTTAAATCGTAGAGGGATACTCCACTGGGTTCAGGTATTTCACCCATTTTTATGAGGTGAGTATCTTTCAGTGTTATTAAAGGCAATGGACTATGAATAATTATTGAGAATATAGAAATAAAGATATGGGGTAATGGTATATGTGTGGCTAGTTGAGAAAACCATGATCTAAGGCTTGATTACCCCCAATGAGTATATTTAGGATATCTTCCTTTTCATCTTTCCTTGTGAACCCTATTTTTTGTGATATGATTTGTTCCAATATCTATTGATGATTTATGTTTTGTGATCTTGGGGTTTCCTATTAGGTATTTATATAATCATCCATAAATGGAATATTTCACATGTATCATGTCTTATAAAAATTATGTGCCCTTTGATGAAGACCTGGGAAGGCCAAGAGTAGGTGGATCACAGTGGTTTTCTGTAGCTGAGATAGTTGGTGAGCGGTTTTTTTTTGTCATAGAAAGATACCCTTGTGTGTAGGTTAGACCTTACATATAGTTTTTGGAAATTTATTTTTCCCATTATGCTTTGTTTACATTCTCTCATACTCTAATTTTGGATATTAGTAGTCTATTAATGCATTGTTTTCTAAATATTAGTTTACATTATAGCATTACTTTTTGGATGTGGAGATGTGTTTCTGTGTACAGTTATATTAGGCTAAGGACTCCCATGTGTATGATATATTAACTCGATACTAGTCTCCATCCCATGGCCTATTGGAGGAAAGATTTGGGATGTCATACTCAGCTTACTACCAACCAGATGGGCTAAGGAAATAGTGTTAAAGTGTCTTGAGTTTGGATCTTGGGATAGGGAATCTAGTGATGGTGCAGTGACTGATATATCCATAAACCATGACTTTAATAACCTACCTGTCGACTTAGCATACGAGGATACTAGTTTCAGGGAAAACAATGGTACATGAATTGTATAGGAATGATTTTTGGTTTCCATGCCCTACTTGATTCAACTCCCCTAATGTTCTCATTTATCATGGTGTATCTTGACTAATATAAGATACCTCTCTAATGACAACTATAATTGATATCACATTAGGATCACGATGATGACCTACCTAGCGATGAAGCCTTAGTGCTAAAATGAGATCATGAGATGACCCCTCCAAGTGGATAGTTAGCGGTGTCTCCACCCATTGAGAAGCATCATGACCCACCTATTATTGTTCAAGTGAATTATACCCATTGGGTTCATCATAAATTGGACCATTAGTACCAACAGATGATGTGTGTAGGATAATTCTACTTTACAAGTTTTAGAGGCAAATACTTTCTAGGTTTTGTGGTGATCCAGACCCCTGGGAAGAAAAGGACTTGATAGAGTTTGTGGCATGAGTATTCTTCAGGGTAAGGACCCCTCCTAATCGGATGGTGGTTCTAGCGGTGAGCCCTCTCCAAGGCTTAGTTAGGCGATGGAGGAGTCTGGTGACCTGGATTCATGATGAGGAAACCTATCTTGGATGGAGTTTGAGGATCTCTTCAAATAGAAGTACTTTCAAGTGACCTTTTATGGTAATGTTTATTTGGGAGCTATTGGAGCTTCAGAGAGGAAGCATAATAGTCACAGAGTATGAAATGAGGTTTATTGACCTCTCATGATACTCCATGGATATGGTTCATAGTGGATACTTCTGAGATCATACCTTTGAGTGTGGGATTCATTGATATGTTATAGATGGAGTGGTATCCATTTTGATTCCTCTATATGGTGGGGTACTGTAACAATCCCTTGTGGTAGAGATATTCTTGGTTTAGGTTTAGTAGGTGTAAGGAGGAGTTAGTAGCCACCATAAGGCGGAGTCATCTACTACATGAGGATGATCACATTTTTTTGGGGTCACAAAACTCTAGGTGTCAACATATTCTAACTCAGACCAAAGGATTGGTAGATTAGGTTTTATAAAAGGTTCCAAATAGCCTGAGCAAAGGTGGTGTTACTCTAATGATGAGTGATAACATCTTGCATAGGACTGTAAAACCTGTCAGGAAATAGTATAGAGATAAGTAGTAGAATATTCATCGAGGCAAAGGTAGAAATGATATTATATCGATCCATAGGGAGGCGTACATGGATGATGCGTTGGGAGAGCTAAGTTCAGAGGCTGGTGTTATGATCCACTACCTTTACCACCACATATGGGTGGTCTGTGCTAGGCTCAAGGAGCTAGAGGTCATGTAAAGGATGGCTTCAAGTGGTGTAGGATTATGATCTTAAAGATCCTGTCATATTTGGAGGTATGATCTAGGTATTCTCTATATTATCCCAAGTTTTAATATACATAGGAATGATCCATTATTTTATTATGAAATCCCTTGTTTGAGACTTTGCAAATCTAGTAGGTCCTATAGCTCAACCCTTACAACTAGAGACTCCAACTGGTAAAGATTTGGTGATTACAGACTGCTATCAATAGTGTGACCTAACTCTCAAAAGAGAGAATTCCAGGTGGGATATATTTATAGCCATGATGATACCTTATGATTTCATTATAGGTATAAAGATCTTCATAGTATGTGTGCAAATTGATTATTTCATGGAGAGGATGTGGTGTGTATAAGTATATGAGATAATATTTTCCTTCATTGGTGAGAAGGAATCATAGGTAGAGATGGATGGGCTCATATGTAGGATGATACAACCAATTACCCATCAATTTTATAGACTGACCCTTGGAGTAGCGAAAGTTACATGATTTTAATTATCTGTAGTGGTGGAAGATAATGGGGATGTATTTATCGAGGGCATGTAGGTCTTACCTCCCCATCGATAGATCAACTTATGTATAGACCCATACTTAAGGACTACCCAAGTATCTATACCAACATATAGGATATCCCCTGTGGAGCTATGAGTACTGAAGGTTTAGTTATAGGATTTATAGAGTAAGGGATTCATTAGACCCAATGTGTCCCCCTAGGTAGCCCCGATGTTGTTCTCCAAGGAGTATAATGGGAGCTTGAGGTTATGCATGTATTATCGTGACCTAAATCAGGTGACTATCAAGAATAAGTATCCACTACCAATAAATAATGACCTTTTCAACCAGATAAAAGGGGAAAAGTGGTTCTCAAATATTGACCTTGGGTTAGGTTATCACTAACTCTGAGTTCGAGATGAGGATATACCAGAAATGACATTATAGTGCTTTTGTGTTCAATATGAGTACTTGTTTATTCCCTTTGATGTTAATAATTCCCCATGAGTGTTCATGGGACTCATGAACTTGATCATTCATCCCTTTTTAGATGGTTCATGGTAGTCTTCATAGATGAATCCTCATGTACTCAGCATTAAAGGAAGAGCATGCAAGACTTTTGAGGATGATCATGGACATACTCTATGAGAACTAGCTTTTTAGGATGCTCTCTAAGTGTCGGTTCTTGATTAAATTGGTCCAATTATTAGGAAATTTCATCTAAGAGGAGGGAGTATTAGTGGACCCAATGATAATCAAGGTAGTACTAGCTTTGGAGACACCTAAGAGTATGATAGAGGTCTGTAAATTCCTTGGTTTTGTTGGCCATTACTAGATATTCATGCATTATTTCTCTAGATTCATGGAACCCTTGACTGCCTTGACTTGAAAGAGGAATCCTTTCATGTAGATAGAGAAGTGTTAGTAGGATTTTTAGAAGCATCAGTAGAGGTTGATGATTGCCCCCATCTTGAGACTTCCAGAGGAGGTTGTTGAGTATGTGGTGTATTGTGATGCCTCCAGAGTTGGGATTAGATGTTTTCTAATGCATATGTATGAGGTTATTTCTTATGGGTTCTGAAAGTTGGGACCCCATGAATAGAATTCCATGACCCACAATTTAGAGCAGTCAGTGGTAGAATTTTCCCTAAAGACCTGGAGACATTATCTTATGGGTGATAGATTCACCATCTATTATAACCATAATATTATCAGGTATATCTTCTCATAGAAAGATATTAACCTAAGGTAGAGGTGGTGTGTGGAGTTACTAAAAGACTATGACTTTGAGATATTATATACTCCTATAAAATGGAACATGTTGGTGGATTCTCTCAGTAGATTATCACATTCGTAGGAGTTGATAAAGGCAAAAAAAACAGTTGCCATCATTGTAGTTATACCTTGTGAATGAAGGTAGGGAAGCATACCTCTAATTTATGGTTTTTAAATGATGCACCTATTGTAGGGTGGTACAAAAGAAAATTTATTTTCCTATTATAGTACATTGTCTAAAAAGGGTCATCTCATTTGAGGAGATTCACAGTCAATCAATCAACAATTCTAATTCACCTAAACTAATTCTTTTTTATTTTTATTATTTTATTAAAACAATGAAATTTTGGGTTTTTGGGTTTTTTAAAAATAATTAAATGAAAAACTTAAACATAAATACATATGAAAAACAAAATGAATATAGGTTAAAATAAAGGTATTGGCCTTTATGGTTTGGTTATTTGGGTTTCTTCATTATTAAATTCAATTTGAAAATTCATCCCTCCATACATGGATTGTTATTCCCTAACTTGAGTGGGATTTTTATCATGCCTAGGTAACCTCTTTGGTGCACCAAATTTAATCTCCTCTTGGTATAAAATAGGAATGAATTCGAGATTTATGTTGTGGTGGATGGTCATCGCACCCATGCACTTCCCTCTCATCCACCACAAATTAAATTAAAATATTTAAAGAATTAAAGTGCAATAATTTATAACACCATGAAATATCCCCCAAGGAAAATTCTCAGGTTAGTCACTTTCAATTGTAAATTGAAAGAGATCATGAGAGAAAGAGAGTATAAGTAGAGAGATACATAATAATAATGACAAAATAAAGGGGAAACACTTTAATAAAATGTGAATTAAAATTACATGGAAAATAAAGGAAATTAAAAAAAGAACACAAAAAACTAAAGAATCATTCCTATTCCATAGCATAGTAGAAGATCCTTAGAAACTGATCATTCTATAATCTCCCATGGCCATATATTTATAGGGAAAAAAGAACCCCAAGTTCCATTAATTATTTCAATAAATGGGTCTTTATGGGCCTGTATCATCAAAGGGTATTTAAAAGGGTATCAGGTATTAATTTCATAAAATATCTATAATTTTGAGTATGTATAAGGGTTTAAAGTCATGAATAGTGATTTCATGATGTGAAATGCATGAGGATGAACTTATCATGGCTTGTTTCACACTCTGAATCTCTCTATGGGTCTAGCTTGGGTGTGTTATATCATGACCATATGTGTCACATCGTGACACATGATGTCACCATCTAGATTTCTCCTTTTTCTTCATGTATTATCTTGACATCTTGTATTCCTTAAAGGATTAATCCATGAATGACATTCAGGGTGTGAATTTATTTTTTCTAGAATAAATTTATCCATTTTATCCCAGTACTTCATTTTCAAGCCTTGGACTTGGTTCTTGTCATATACTTTATCATGGGACATGATATTCATGTGGAATTCATCAATTTTATGATTTCTTTTCTTAAAAACATGGTATCCTACCATAATTTAAAAAATAAATTAATTACTATAAATAAAAAATAAATTAAAGTATAAAAAAATTGTGTTTTATATTCAAATAATCATGAAAAATATGACTCTGTCAATTACCCCACACTTAGAACTTTCTTTTCCTCAAGCATGTAATCTTAGAAACAAGAAAGAGGATATTCACTATACCAATATTTAAATTTAAAAATAAATAAAACCAAATGATTTGAAATGGAAATAAACTTTTAAATTTCACAAAAAAAATAATTCCTCCAACTCCTCACTCTTTAAAGAAATAAATCCAATCATGCATTTTATTTTTTCACTTTTTGAAATAAAAATGATTTTCATTAATTTAATTTTTATTTTTTAATCCATCATTAATGTGAATGCCACTTTCAATTTACCTCACATTTAATCCTTTTTAATCATCTATCAAGGTAAAAAATAAAAATGGAATTGTTCTCATCCCTCAAGTACATGCCACTTACCATAGGCTTTCAAGGCATGATCATATCCACCTTGTAAATATAAAGATAAAATTTAATCATGAGGGCTTTAAATTAAGGTTAAAATGTATCTCGGGATTAGGGTAGGTAGGTAATGAATAAAAATAAAGATTAAAAGGGAGTTTTGACTCTTTATCATACTTCTTGATATCAAAAGATAAGAATAATGAAACACTCCTAAAAATGCCACATACACATTACCCAAAGCTCAAATTATGTATATGATACAAGAAAGCATGATAAATAAATCACCATATCTTTATTTTTTCACCTTTTTTTTCTTTTAATATATTTTTTATTTTTCAAAATTTGGGATTAAGAGAAATCCCACATCTACCACCTAACCCCATATGATAAAAATCATTGTTCTGAAAATGGTTATTTTTTATCCTCCCAAGACACAACCCAATTTTTTAAAAAATAGAAAAAGTGGTGAATAATATAGTACAAAGAATTCTCACATATCCTAACATGAAATATAATTAAAAACCATAAATATACTTAATTAATTACATCCCTAACCACTACATAAAACCTCCCCCACACTTAGCCTTTTGAATATCATGCAACATGTTGTGAGTAGGGTAGGAATGGATATAATAGGCTTGTAACATGGATCATTTCCTATCATGGGAATTCATGGATTCTATGGGAAAGTTAGTATTGATGTTAAGATGGTTACAATGATAAATAGATCAACAATAAAAATACCTCAATCATGTTAAAATTGATTTTGTACTTTCATATCCTCAATAAGATACCAAGAAAGTTCTATAAGAGAACATGTCTGAGTCTCTTAAGAAATATACTAAAGAAAATAATGGGAAATATTTGGTTCAAAAAAATTCTCAATAATGAGAACATATGGTTTAGGATAATTACACATGTTAATGCACAAAAACAATAAACCAATCCATATCAATTTCATAAATTCAAAAGACGCCAAATCTAAGAAGAATTTTAGCTACAATTATCAACTTATTTCCAAAAATCATGATTTTTAAAATTCATCCCCTCATGATTAAATCTAATAATTAAAATACCATTTTACACATCTAATCATGTCAATAAAAAAAATTTAAAACAACTCATGATGATTATCCTAATCATGTTCTATGTCTCCAAGATTGAAGCTGGAGTTCAAGAGTTCAAAGTGGGGAATGAAATTTCTTTAAAGTCCCATAATAAAATTTAAAATTGTGGGGGTAAAATAAAATAAATAATTGAAACTTATAATCAACTTTTTATGATGATTTAATTTAGCTTGTGTGGATTTTGTTCATTCTGGTCTATTTTTTATCAGTTTACATCGTGAATTTCACTTTTACGGTGTGAATCATTTTCACTACGTGAATTCCCTTTTCATGTTGTGATTTGACTGTATACATCCTCTTCAATTTATTATTATCTCTTATGTCATTGTGATGATGTACCTACAAAAGAAAAGTACTAATTATAGCATAAGGTCCATGAAAGTAAGATTTAAAAATATTGAGGAATAAGGTGGAATCCAAATAAATTCCTAAACTAAGAATTGAAATTGAAATTGAAAACAAAATAATTAAAAGGAAAATAAATTAAATAATATATAAATATTGATTAAATCCCCAAGAGGGTCCTAGGTTTTTACTGACTCTAGATAGGCAGTACCATCTATCATTCCTAATCTATCATTGGAAGGATTTTCTTGGATTGAAACCACCACATATTGTTCTCTATGGATATAACTTATTCTTATTTGTTGTGGAGGGATCCATAGATAGAACACACCAAATATGTCCCATTTTCAATGAGGTATAGCTTTCATGTTGGGGGAAGGATGAAGTATGGAACCTCCACTTGGTCGGATACTACTTGTGCAACCTCTTCTTCTCCATCCAGTGGTTTCTAAAGGTATGCTACATTAAAATAATATTCAAAGGGAAATTTATAATTTAATTTTATTTGAACATTATTTAAAATTAAATAATCAGTAAAAAATTCCCCCCCTTCTGTGTATGAAATTTGTGTCTCTAGTTTTTTAGGAAAATCTACTTAGCTCTCTTTATGAGCTTCCTCTAGTAAATGTTCAATGTGTTCTAGGATCTCTAGGTGTTCCTCGTAGGTGAATATTCTTTTTCATCATCTTCCTCTCGGGAAAAATATGGGTTTTTTGATTCTATAAAATTTAAACATGGAGGGGTAATTCTCAATTCATTTTCAGAAAAATTAAATGGAAATGGATTTAAGAAAAGATTATCTCCCTAAGGTGGTTTAGATTAAATATCTTCTTTAGTGGAAATCACCTATTGGATTTGATTTGTAATGGGTCTAGGTAGTTAATTATGATCATCTATTATTTTATCAAATTCCATCACTTGGGTGGTACCTTAATCTTCTATGGTGAGGTATAGGTATAGTGGTGATGGTTCTTATACCTTGTACCCATGGAGATCATGTTTCATTTAATCATCTACCCAATAAATCCAATATTAATCTAGGACTTATTGATATCTAATATGTACATCATCATGTGAGTATTCATCTTCACTCTCCATTTATTCATGTTAAGTGTCGATCTATATCTCAAAATGGTTAGGCAATAGATAGTCTTCGAGTATGGCCTCAACCTCTTGGATGTCAACAGAAAAATTGGGCACATCTAATGGTACTTCCTATTTGGACTTCAGTCTGAGAATATCATATTTGATTCAATTGGTCATGTCTTATAGTTATTTTAATTTGTAACCTTTTTCATGGTTATTCATCTATTCCTTGATCAAATCAATGACTTTATCATCTCTTTGTAAGAGGTCCCCTTCAGTATGGTCATCCTCTTGTTCTTATTATTGCACTTATGGGCTATAATTATATGTTGAATAATTCCATTTTGGAAACATCATGGAAAATATATATTTTTTAAGGTTTTTTTTATTTGTAAAAACACAAACAATAATTTAAAAAAAGTGTGAAAACAAATTAGGGAAATAACAACCATTTGGATCCACAATAATGGCACCAATTTTAATGCGCCTCTCATAGGATGGTATAAAAGCAAATTTATTTTCCTAGTGAATAATAGTGTCTAAACAGGGTTATCTCACCTGAGGAGTTTCATATTCAATCAATCACTAATTATAATTCACCTAAACTACTTATTTTTTTGTTTTATATATTTTATTAAAACAATGAAATTTTGGGTTTTTAGGATTTTGAAAAATAATGCATTTAAAAACTTAAACCTAAATGAGAATGAAAAATAAAATGAATATAGGTTAAAATAAAGTTATGGATCTTTAGGGTTTGGTTATAGGGGTTATTTTACTATTAAATTAAATTTTAAAATTTATCCCTCTATACATGGATATGTATTCCCTACCTTGAGTAGGATTTTTAGCATGCCCATGAGACCTCTTCATCACACCAAATTTCACCTCCTCTTGGTAGAAAATAGGAATGAATTTGAGATTCATACCATGGTGAACGGTCTCTACACCCATGCACTTCTCTCTCATCCACCACAAATTAAATTAAAACATTTAAGGAATTAAAGCACGGTAATTTAGAATGCCATGAAACCTCCCCCAAGGATAAGCCTCAGGTTTTTCAGTTATCATTGCAAAGTGTAATAGATCACAGTGGAAAGAGAGTAGAGAGAGAGAGAGATAAGAATGAAAGATGAAAGGGGAAACACTTTAATAAAATATGAATTACAATTACATGGAAAATAAAGGAAATTAAAAACAAAAAGGAAACAAAAACCTAAATCAACTTCCTTATTCCATAATGCAATAAAAAATCCTTATGAAATAATAATTATCTTGTCTCCTCTATCCATCTATTTATAGGGCTAAAAACACACCGAGCACTATGAATTTTGTTAATAAATGGGTCATTGTGGGCCTGAATTGTCAAAGTGTATTTAAAAGAGTCTTGGGTATTAATTTATTCAAATATATTTGATTCTGAGTTTGTATGAAAATTTCACATCATGAATAGGGATTTCATGATGTTAAATGTGTGGGGTAAAAAATCTCACATATTGTTTCACACTCTGAAGCTCTCTCTTGGCCTGGTATGGGTGTGTCACAGCATGACCATATGTGTCACGTCGTGTCACATAATTTCATCATCATAATTTCTCTTTTTTCTTCACGTCTTGGATTCATGTCATGTATTACTTCAAGGTTCTCTTCATGAATTTCATTTATGATGTGAATTTATTTTTTCCAATAACTTTTTCTCTATTTCAGCTTGATTCTTCATTTTAAATCCCTAGACTTAGTTCTTTTCCTATCATTTATCTCAGGACATGACCTTCATGTGGAATTCATCAATCTTACACTTGTTTTCTTCCAAACATGGTATCCTTTATAATTTAAAAAATAAATTAATTACCAGCAAGAATAATAAATTAAAGTGTGGAAAATTGTGTTTTATATTAAAATAAGCATGAAAATTTTGACCTTATCATTAACCTTATACTTCTACAGCATATCAAGGAAGAACAACTTATAGATATCGATTGTGATATCTTAAATCACCATATATTCACAAGATATGCACATGATGGATTCACTAAAGGTGGGGAGTGCATAATCCTTTTCCAAGGATGGATAATGGTATTAATAAATTTGTAAGAGGAGGTGTTGAGGGAGTTTCATACATCCCCCTTAGTTGTACATCCAAGAGTGGTGAAGATGTACCAAAACCTTTGGTGTCAGTTTTGGTGTTTGGGGATAAATAAGAGTGTTAATGAGTTTATCTCTTGATGTCTCACCTTTCAATAAGTGAATTTTGAGCACCAAGTTCCAGTGGTTTTGGACCAACTTCTTAAGATGTTAGAGTGGAAGTGGGATATAATCTTCATAGATTTTGTGAAAATAATTTCATGATCAGTGAGTGTTCATGATGCTATCTAGGTGATCTTAGATTAACTCACTAAGTTTTCCCACTTCCTAGACATCTGATAATAGAGTTCACTGGAGAGTTTTGGATGCCTTTATGTGAAATATATAGTCTATATTCATATATTTCCCTCAATAATTGTTCTAGACATGACACTATCTTTATTTCCTAGCTATGGATATGATTATAAGAGACTTTTGGGACTTAGTTATGAATGAAAATGAAATTCCACCCCTATAATGAAATTCAGAATGAGCAGACAATTCATGTTCTAGATGACATGTTATGGGATTGCGTGTTGTATTTTGTCGTATTTAAGAGGATCACCTACCCTTAGTGGAGTTTTCATATAAAAATAGTAACTATTTAACCATTGGTATAGAACCATTTGAGTCCATGTATGTGAGATCTTTTAGGTCACAAATGTGATGGAAATATCTAGAATAGAGATCATTTATGGTCCCAAAGTTGGTGCAAGTGATTCTAAAGGAGTTATAGGTTATCCAGGAGTGTGTGAGGACTACCCAGAGATTTCATAAGTCCTATGTGGACTAATGATGAAGGAATTTGGAGTTAGGAAATTGAGAACATGTGTTCCTCAAGGTCTCATCTTGGATAAGTTTATAAAGATTTCTCTGAGGTTTATCATCCCTTTTCTAATACTACATAGGGTTGGAGAGATGGAATACCGCTTAGCATTGCCACTATAGTTAGATCGGGTGTATGACATCTTCCCTATGTTGAAACTAAGGAGATGTGTGCATGACACATTACACATAATTTATTGGATGATCTAGATAATGGATATGAAGCTACCATTGTAGAGTACTTGATGGTGATCAAGGATCAGAAGAAGAAAATACTTTTTGGTCGAGTGATTACCTTAGTGTGCGTTTATTGGTAGCACGATAACCACCAAGAGAGCTCATGGAAGCATGATAACCAGATGCGAGCTTAGTA
Organism: Viscum album; assembly: GCA_963277665.1. NCBI lineage: Eukaryota > Viridiplantae > Streptophyta > Magnoliopsida > Santalales > Viscaceae > Viscum > Viscum album. The sequence goes on along the minus strand of OY728121.1, from coordinate 416,174,359 downwards.
CCCTCACCTGGTTGAGTAGGTTTTTTATTTTTGGAACAAAAATTCTTAGAGGTGGGAAGAATGAAATTGTAAGGACTCATCCTTAAATATCACATAATCTAGTGTTGTTAGACTATAATTCACTTTCTTTAATTCCTAGAGATATTTTAGTTTTAGATTTTTATTTCATAACTCTTATATAATAAAAACATATATTAAAAAGTGTAAACTTTTAATCTGTATCCATTTTTCCCATAATATAAAACTTTTAAAATGAAACATGTTTTTTTCATAGAGAATCTTCTTAACTTTCAACTTGACTTCATATTTTTCCTTACCCATCCTTAAGACATATGAAAAACATTTTAAAACATGGGATGAGCACAAAAATCTCCATAAAGGACATAAAATAAAGAAATATGCTAGTCTACTAAAAACATGAAAATCCATAAAATACTTACTTATATCACATTAATCTTTGATCTTATAAAATAAATAATTTCCACATGAAAATTACATACTTATTTCTCAAAGGAAACTTTTAAAACCTAGAGAAATCATAGATAAAACATGAATTAAACTTGGGGAATCATTTTCATATTTCTCTTACATATTGAGTAACCCTAAAAATTACACATGGAATAACCATAATGGTTATACTTGGAGTAAACATAATTATTACATCATCATGATTTTACTTAGAATAACCATCATAGACTATCCCCATAATCTCTTAGGAAAAACATAATTGGTTAACTTTGTCTCTTTACCCAATACATTAGAGATCTATAACAATATCACCCTCCATAGGTTTATAATGGAACCACCAATACTTATAGATAATTCCCAATAACTATAACATAATAATAACACATAAAAGATTTCGGTTTTCAAAATAATTTTTTCACTCATAAGAAAACATTTCTAGATAATGCAATATATTTTCCATTTAAAACCCCATTTTCAAAGCATAAATCAACTATAAAAAGGGAAGTAGAGTTTTTATTTAAATAAATCATGAAATATTATAAGGTCATACAAACATAAAATAAAGGTTTTTGTGGTGTGAAAATTTATTATCATTATATACATTAAAATAGATCATTCCTTTCATAACTTGATTAACCTGTGGAAAAGAAACGGGTTCCATGAAAATCTCTTTTAAAAAGTAATATTTCATCTAGAGAAAGATTGAGGATGGTATAATTAAAAAATTTCCCCATCGAAGAATAAGTAATATCAAGGTTTTTTGTCATTAATGAATGGAAATATCCTTAAAAGTTCATGGAAAAATTTTTTGAGGAAAATACTCTTTTCCATTCTGAAAACACTTATTAAAAAACTATGTGATTATAAAGGAAAAAAATTTATTTGAAAATAACCTTGTAAAATTATAAATTAAGCTTCAAGTAAATTATTATTCATGATAGAAATAAAATCCTTTCATGTTGTATAAGTTAAAAAACATTCCTTTTATACTTTTTTCAGAAAAGTCACAAAGTACCTTGTCTGGAAAATGACAAGAAGATTTCTTTCAAACCATTTTGTAAAAAATAAAAAATGGGTAAAAATGACTTAAAAAATAATAGTATAATAGTAAAAACCATATTTAAAATATTTTTATAAAATATGGATATGAAAGAAAAGGTGAGTTTTAAGGGAAACTTTAAAACAGGATTTTTAAAAGAAAGTCCCTTACCCTGAGTCTGACTCATCACATACGTTCTTTATCTTCCTGAATAATAAAATTATACTGATTATTTACTTTTTTTAGAACCCTTTTCAAGTTTATTATTCCTTTTATTTCACTTATTTTCATGTTAAACAATTACTTAATTATTTAATTTCACAGCGGATGTTTCGAACATATTAGGTTCATAAGTCCAAAATGACTTTGGTAGGTCGACTATAGTCAAAGAGGTAATTATTAAATTATCTATAAAATAATAATAAATAAATAATTATAATTTTTATAAATTAATTATAATTTTAAAAACAATTATGAAATATTTTTATGAAAAATGAACTATATTGCAATCATGGAGACGGTAGGTCATACGTACACATGAGTAACGTTTCCATTTTTTAATGATCATTGTGTAAAGAAGATAAATATAATTTTATATTTATATAATTATAGTAATATCATAAATATAATATTATTTCTTTAATTATACTTATATATATCATCTATGGTATGTCGTGATGAAAAAAAATTGCATCACTTTGTGGAGGTGGTAGTTTACATGTATTCGTGAACGATGTTATCATTTTCCAGTATAGGGAAAGGTAAGAAAATATGTGTTATATTATCCTTATATAATGATAAATATGTCATTAATATAATATATATATATATATAACTTAAATCCATAATTATAATCCAACCATGAGAGACGGTGATGGAAAATAAATTATATCAGTTCGCAAGGTGGTAGTCTGTCGTACACACAAACGATGGCTTCATTTCCCATTTTATGGAAGAGGAGAAAGATATAGGTCATTCCATTAACATAATAACATATAAATATATTTAGGATAATTATTTTATTATTTTATTATTTTATTATGGTTTAAGAATATTTTGAGGAGGTTTATAAAAAATAAAACAAAAACATGTGATTAGAAACTATACCGCTGATTTGGAAAGTCTCTTTTGATTAACACCATAAGCCCTATAAGGTTAGTATTCTGTCTAAACCCAGACCTCTAGAATGAGGATAGAGATTATAGGAATTTATTTGCTTATGGATCTTCTGAATAAATTTTTTTTATGTGTGTAGTAATGAGAAGTGATGTCCTTTTATAAAAGAGGGGAGGGCACTCTTGGAATTTCTCAAAATATTAAATTAATATAATTTAATTTTTAATTAAAAATGGATCAAAATTATTTATTTAGAATATATGATGAGTATGTCTTGAAATAATCTCATAAAATAAAAATTAAATATCTTTTTATCACATTTTTTACCCTTATCTTTTTTTTAACCCCTTATTAACCTTTTTCACACTTATCGTGACAATAAGGATATTTACTCTTTGAGGGTCGATGTAGTTACTATAAATTAAAAATGGACCATAAATGGAAAATGGTTGATATTATAAACCATATCCTAATAACTTGGAAAAATAAAAGATTTTTATTTATTTTATATCATTTAATAATATATTATTTATTATAATATATCATTAATGTCAATTTTTAGAACTATTTATTACATTGATTTTAATAACATCAATACAACAACTAAAATTAGAAATAAATATTTTAATAAATCAATAACATGCCATTTTATTCTATAAAATTAATTTATCAAAATAATTATCTCAAATTATAATACTTGTAATATTTTTAATACCATTTATTTAATTTTTACAATAATTGAAAAATTACTGCATCAGCATTGTGTGAGAATTTAAAGTAATTATTTATTCAATAAAAATTAAAAATAAATTACCATGATGAAGATAAATAATTTATTTTTAAAATTGATATTTATAACCTAATATATCTTCTTTTTATTTCTATGTTAAAAATATTATAGTTATTAAAAACAAGAGTGTGACATTTTTTACTTTTCTTTACATAAAATATTATAAGGGTTAAAATCATACCCAAATAGAAAAAAAAAGGGTCATATAACCAAATATTGTATGATTATAAAATAAATGGACTCATAAAATTAAATTTATTTAAGTTTTAGGATCATTTTATAGAATTTATCATTTTTTAACCCTTAATTACCCAATTTACCCTTAACCTAGGTAAACAAAATAAATAAAATTACTATTTATTTTGATTAAAAAATGGAACTATTTAAAAAATTTGGACCATATAATTAAAAATATGGAATCTATTTTTAAAAATTAAAAACAGCTAATTTCCAAAATTTAATTTAAAATCAAACTACTAAAATGCGATGAAAAATGGTTTTTTCAGAAAAATGACCTTATAAAATGTTTTTACAATAAATTCAAGTATAAAATCCATTTAAAAAATCATAATTGAATTATTTTAAATCAAAAGTAACAAATTAATTTTTAAAACTATTCTAAAATATAATATGACTTTGAAAATACTAAAAAATAAAATACGATTTTTAATAAAAAAACAGTGTCTTCACTATTCATTTAAAAATAAAAATTTTCAGAAAATTCTAAAAAATTAATATAAGATAAATTTTGAATTTATAAATTCAAAAATGAAATTAATTTTTTCAAATAAATTTTCTAAAATTTATAAAAATTAATTAAATATTCACTCATAAAAAGCATGAAAATCGATTTTTTAAGAAAACATATTTTTAAAGAATAAACTGAATTTACAAAAAATCGAGTGCTTATTTACAAAGAATTAATAAATAAATTATAAATGAGTAGTACTATTATATATTTCATAATGAGGTTAATATTGTTTATTTTCACAAATTTAATGGCTAGGTTATAATGGTCACATTTAAATAATAATAATTCTTTATTTGTTTATGCTCATTGTTGTGTATCTTGTATGCTACAGAACATAGTCTTTATTTTTAAAGTATCAAGATATTTCATTATCCTCCTTTGAGAAATTTTATCCTCACAATTTGATCTCGGGTTTAGTAACTGTGGTTTAACTTTTCAAAATACCTTTTTTGAAAACCCACAACATAAAAGGGGTTAATAAAACTTCCTCTTGAAAAAAGAGAGGGGAAAGTACGAAGGTCATCTAGAATAACACATGGTAGATTTAAAAGTAGGATAACATAAGTGGGAAGTGAAAACATGGATATAAAAGAAAAACCTAACTCCCAAGGACTGATAGATAGTGATATAGAACATGGCCATGAGAAAGTTAACCATCGCAAAATCATAAATTTGTAATGGATTAAAAGGTTATTGATTTCTCGATAAGAAAAGTAAACATATAATATTTTTATTTCGAGACCCTTTTCCTAGAGTTGAGAAATTTATTTATCATATATACTAAGAACATAAGGAAATATACTTACTTGAATAATATAATTTTATCCTCTAATCAATTTCAACCACAATATCATATTTTTCTCTAAATAATGAGTATTGAAGATGAATTTTTTTCATACCTGAAGCACTAGAATCAAATTATGATAGGTAAAATAATCCATGAAATGATAAAAATATATTCATATTATATTTATAAATTAACCATAACCAAAATAGTTAGAATAAGATAAGATAATTCCCAAAATGAATAAACCTTCATACGAAGAAATACAACATTATTATCCAAAATTCAACAATAATACCCAAAGTTCAAACTAAATCATTACATAAATAAAATCCTTAAATTTGTTCAAAATATTCAAGACTAATATTGAAACCCAAAAATCAGAAGGATTTGATCACATATTCTACCAATATGAACATAAAATTTATCTACAAATAACATCAATCACTCTTAAAGTCTCATAACAGAAATTTATATAACCTTATCATATAATCTCCTAGATATGCTAATCATTTCTATAAATAACCTGAATCACCATAAAGACACAATAAAATCATATATTCTTCCAAAAGATAATTCATCCTTTATTCCTAAAATAAAATCCCATAATATTCTTTTTACCATAATCAATTAAGGTTCCCAAAATAGTGAACTTCTTATAAAATAAGATTAATCACTTAATCACCAAATCACTTATCAAACCCATGGTTATCTATATGATAAAACATATGTTCCCCAAATTTTAATAACCAATAATTACCTCAGTATCAAAGATCATATAATCCATAATGGTTATCAATACCTTTAAACTTATATCCATAAAATTAAAAGACATTATTCCTCAAATAAAACTTTCTCATGTTAAACTTAAGGGTTACATATACCTCAAACATCTATCAAAAATCCAAAAAAATATCACCTTTTCACTACACTATATATTTCTAAAAAACTATAATAGAATTATCCTTAAGTGTTTAATGATCCCTATTACATATATAACATACCATAATATCATTGATAAATTACCATTACATCATAATTTTGAATACCCATTACATGAACACATATATTATTCAACTTCCAACTTATTCCTTTAACCATGATTTGTCATATTATTCCTTAAGACTCCCCTTCTACAATATAAAATATTAATCATTATCTAAGACTCAAAAATATCAATCCAATCATGATTACAAAAAAAGAAATAATAATAATAATTTATACCTTTGAAATATTTATCACCATTCATTCTAATACCAATTTCGAAGTCTGAGGTCCCATGATATTCCAGGTCGAGTTATTATTTTAGAAAAATACCTCAAAAAAATTCCAAGTTCCTCTTTTTCTTTTATTTGTGCATAGTTTGTTCATCTCAGTTGAAATGGATATTGATAGAGATGAAAAAATTTAAACAATCCTGGGTTTTGAACATAAATTTGTGAAACATATTCCCTAACTAGTTTTCCATACAACCTCGGTATAGGGTTTAACTTGAGTTTTTTTAAGGGTTTCCAACTATGATAATCAAAAAAATCAGGTAATAAAAGAAATATATACATTACTCTAAGAACACATTATCTTTTAGCTGAATGGAGGACTTGCATCCCTATTTTAGAGTCACCCATTATAAAAACTTGATAAAGTCCCATAAAATATTTCCCAAGATGAGTAATATGGGAAAGTTTATTTTTCAAAACATATTCAAATGTATCTCATAGTCCATAATGATACCAAAGAATAGAATAGTATTGGGATATATTATAAAGTGTTTTGCTTTCAAGTTTCTAGGTTACTTGATATAGATTTTTCAATTATCATTACATGTGATTCCTCTAGTATAAAAAGGAGTTATGTGTTTTATTTTCATAATAGCATCTTGTAGAAGATATTTTACCCTATTTAAATAAATTTGTGAATCAATAACCAATAATTTAATTAAGGATATCATAGTGAACATCTAAATAAATTTTAATTGTTTTAATCTATATCACCCCTTTCAATCTATAACACCTTAGGTTTAATCTAGGTTATCCAAGGTCATCATTTAAATTCTATAACCCTATGTTCAAATATTCCAATCATACCCCCCAAGAGTTTCAATCTAGGTGCATAGTAAGGTCACATTCATCATGAACCAGAATGATAATTGAGATATACTTGACCAACTCTTTTTGAATATATTAACCTGAGATGAATCTATGCCAAATCTATGTCCTCTTGTAATATCCAAACAATAAGGTATTTTAAGGAAAACCACCTAATCTATACCTTACTAAAACATTAGGATGTTATCATATACTTAGACTTATCCATAGGGATTATAAAAAATCCTTTATCATGGTCTCCAAAATTATCTAAAACTTTGATCTGATACCAACTATAAGAATATAGACTTAAATATCATATAATCTAGTGTCATTAGACTAGAATTTACTTTCTTTCATTCTTAATGATATTTTAGGCTTATATTTTTAGATAGTTATGCCATAACTCTTATATAAAAACCCATATATTAAAAATTGGACACTTTTAATCAGTATCTATTTTTTCCGTAATATAAAAATTTTAAAATTAAACATATTTTCTTTTCATGAAAAATATTCTTGACTTTCAACTTGACTTATTCCTTTACCTTACCCATCCTTAAGTTATGTGAAAAACATTTTAAGACATGGGATTAGCACAAAAATCTTAGTAAGGGACATAAAAGAAAGAAATTTTTTGGTCTAGTGAAAAAAATTAAAACCTATAAAATACTTACCTTTATCACATTAATCTTTTAGCTTATGAAATAAATCATTTCCATATTAAACACAACTAGAAAAATACCCTATACCAATAGTTTGGAATCGTTGGTATAGGCCTCTAAACTGTTGGTATAGCCTATACCAACGGTTTGGAGAACCGTGGGCAAGTAAGTCGTGAGGATAGGTCTATACCAACGGTTAATTGTTATAAGTAATATGAAAATATATACCAACGGTTCCATAAACCGTTGGTATATGTAATTAAAAAAATAATCAATCGGTTGGTTTTGATCCCAGCACCTCCCATTTGTGATTGAACGAACTAACCACTAACCTAACTTACTTTTGTGAACATAATTTCATAAATATATATATGTATTATCATAAGTATTTTAAATTTTGATTTATTTAATGTCCTATGTAAGAAGATCCCATTAAAAATACATGTACCTATACCAACGATTCTCAAAACCGTTGGTATAGGTTCTTTGATTTTGGGACCTACACCAACTGTTTGGCCAAAACATTGGTATAGGTCCCCCCCTATACCAACAGTTTGTCCAAAACCGTTTGTATATGTCCTGGCCAAACCGTTGGTATAGGTTCAAATTAGTGAACTATACCAACGGTTTTCCCAAACCATTAGTATAGATCATATTTCCAGTAGTTAAAAATACACACTTATTTCTCAAAGGAAACTTTTAAAACCTGTAGAAATCATAAATAAAACATATAGGAAACTTGGGGGATCATTTTCATTTCTCTATTACATATGGAGTAACCCTCAAAATTACATATAGAATAACCATCATAGTTACTCTTGAAATATACATCATGGTTATACTTGGAATAATAATTGCAGTATATTCCCATAATATCTTAGGAGAAACCTAATTAGTTAACTCTATCCCTTTACCAAATGAATTATAGATCTATAACGTACTGACCCACCCTAAATTTATAATAGAACCACATATCATTATAAATAATTTCCAATAACCATAACATAATCATAACACATAAAATATTTCAATTTTAAAAATAATCTTTTCACCCATAAGAAAACATTTCTAGATATTGAAATACCATTTCCTTTTAAAAACCCATTTTCAAAGCATAAATCACCTAGATCAAGGGAAGGAGGGTTTTTATTTAAATAGATAATGATATTTTATAATGTAATCCAAATATAAAATAAAATGTTATACTGGTGGTAAAAGTCATTATCGTCGTATACATTAAAATAGAGCATTCCTTTCATAACTTGATTAACCTATGGAAAAGAAACAGGATCCACGACAATCTCTTTTAAAAAATAATAATATATCTATAGAAATAATTAGGATGGTATCATTATAAAATTTCCTTAGATAATAATAAGTAACATAAATGGTTTTTGGCATTAATGAATGGAAATACCGTTAAAATAACATGAAAAAAATCTTGACAAAAATAAGCTTTTCTATTTTGAAATCACGTATAAAAAACTATGAAATAATAAAAGAAAACATTTTGTTTAAAAATAACCTTGTAAACTTGTAAATTAATCTTCAAATAAAATATTAGTAATTAATTTAGGGAAATTTGTTCATGTTGTATAAGTTAAATAAATATTCCTTCTATACTTTTTTTGGAAAAGTCATAAAGTACCTTATTTGGAAAAATATAGGAAGATTCATTTCAAACCATTTTGTAAAAAGTAAAACATGGGTAAAAATGACTTTAAAAAATATTAGTATAATTGTAATGACCCAAAGTTTCATTAATGGAAATCCCTCTTGATCTAATTAAATGTATCTTTATGTTTATATAAAATTTCAACTTCTTTGGTTTTATGTTAAGAATTTTGACCGTTGCTAATATAGCTGTTTAACAGTGATCACATGATTAGTATAAATATAGGGCTTTAACAAATCCAATTTACTCAGACAAAAGAAGTGATGGCCTCATCCAGTAGAATTGCTCCATACGAAGCCCATTTATCAGATCTTAGAAAAGAGGTGGCATCTTTGGGCTTCACTCTTGACCAAGCCCAAGCTGAGCTTCATCATGTCAAGCTCGAACGGGACCGTCTACGGTAAAAGTGGGAGTTGATAGAAATTACCACTCGAGCGATGTTATCCGAGCCCCCACAAGAGTCTGTCACCATCGCACACCTTACCCTTAGGTCTTATGAGGCTGTCTTAAGGGGTTATGTAAAAAATCTCTAGTACTATGTTCATGTATATTATTTTTTTATATAATAATTAATATACCTCCTTGTCATTTTTGATACATTGTAAATAGTTTTTAAAGTACAAATAGTGTTTTTAGTTGTTATTTAATTAAGAATTCTATTTTATTAAATTAATGGATTTTTGAATTAAATAATATTTTAAAAAAATATTATTATTATTATTAAATTAATTTTTATTAAATATAAATGATCTTATAATTTTATGAATGCAATTATAGTTTTTATTAAGGCTTGAAAGCCATTTCTGTCAAAACTAGTGAATTTTTTATAAATGTTAGTTTTTATTTTAAAAGTAAAAATTGAAATATTTAAAAAAATATTTAGATAAAATAAATTTTATTTCTGGAATCAGGATTTCGAAATTATCCAATGTTGAATTTTTCATAATTTTCTGAGACAGTCAAATTTTTGGGTAAAAATTAAATACCGTTTAAATATATAATGTGTTTTATGACATCATAATGACCCAATAGTGATGTAATAAAATACTATAATCATTATTTTCGGCCAATATATGTTTTAACATTAAAATAATGTGATTTTGGGTTTTTTTGACTTACTTTTCAAAGCATTAATGGACCCCTCAAGACTTATTAAACATCTTGTCTTTTTTAATTATTTTCCATGGGAGTGTGACTCACCTCCACATAAGATACCCCATTATTTTAAGAAGTTCAGACTTTGGCCTTATAAAATATTTTTATACTATTCCCTTTTCCAAAAACCATGGGCAAAAATTATGTGATGGTTTTTGGTTTGGATTAATTTAATATAAGGGGTCCCAAACCTAAATAATAAAGAATTCCCTCACCTTTCCTATATAAACCCACCAAATCTCCCACTTCCTCCTCACTCAAATCCCTTGAAGTTTATCCAACCTCTTCCATACTCTCTCTAGAATCCTCCCAAGGTTCCCTGAGCTCCCAATAAGCCTCTCACAAGCCTCTCTCTAGCCTTTGGAAGCACACTTCCAAGTAAGGGTTTTTTCTTCCTTTCTCATTTTTGTCCAATTTTCTTTAAGTTATTTTGCCATTTTAATTTCAATTATGAATGTTAGGGTATGGTTTATCACCTCCCTAATAATGCCCTATTTATGTTTGAATGATGTGATACCCCTTTATCTCTCATTAAATGCCTCCCATGTACACCTGTTACTATGCTGAAATTCTGAAAGGAACTTCTCTCTCCTCTTTTACATTCAAGCAATACTTCTGTATCATGAATCTAAATTACATTAAAATTGTTGGTAAATGTATATATATAACCTCCATACCGTCCATTACATGTAAATATTATGATAAACCCCTTTCTATCTCATCAACCATTTTTATGAATTCTTATGTCACGCCGTTACGCTGTCGAAATCGCACCGATTTTCTAAGCCAATGCCATTGTGTAGTGAATACCATGCCTATTTCTCCATCAATGGTATTCACCTTTATGCACATTTACTTATTGATTATAAAGTTTCATGTATTAATTCCACATTCCTTTATCGTGGAATAAATGATTGTGTTTTATGAACCCATCTTTTATGATCCATGTGGCACACTTATGCATGAAATGAAATGTTTAAGAAGGGTGCGCCCTTATAGCGCTCCAATGCATTGGGTAAAGTATAGTTTCATGATACGTTATGTAAAATGAGTGTTGAATCATGCTAATTCTAGTACAATTAGGGTTTACTCGTACTTCATGTGCAATGAGGATTTACTCATGCACTATGTGCAATGAGCCTTGGATCATGCTAATTCCATGTTAAGTGTTGTTTCCACATTTCCATGTTATGATTATAATGCTTTATCATGCCTTTATGTTCATGTTTCTCTTGTGCTCTATTTATATTCCTATTGTCTAACATGTATTGTACTCCTCATGTATTCTATGTTTATTCCCTTACTGGGCTATATAGCTCACCCTTTTCTTATGCATGTCCTCAGGTTATCCCATGCAATGCTAAGTACGAAGGAATGTAGTGGTCATGTAAAGGAAGTTTTCAATAAAGATATTGTATTTCATGTTTTAATTTTTTATGTAATGATCCTAATACCCAAAGACACTAAACCACTCAATCTTCTTTGTTGTATCAAGTGAAGTTTTATGTAATAAATCATGTTTAAGTTTGTAATAAAAGTAGGGTTGTCATAGTTGGTATCAGAGGGAGGTTTAGTTATTTTTGGGATTAGGATTAGAAAACCCTAGTAAATCCTTAGAGACAAGAATAATTATAATAAAAACATCCCTAAGTTTTCATAATTACTGAGTAATTGGTTTATCAAACAAATACATCCTTGTCTGGATACGAGCAGGTAGAGGCGGCTCTGGCACAGATGTATCCTAGGGGTAAAACCCGAAAACACCACTTTGAGATAGACTCGAACGGGAACTGGTGCACGACAATGATCCTTGTTGCACTCTTGGTTACGACACTCCTGGGGGATATGTTTTTCTAAATTCACAATCTTAGTATGAACCCTTATTAAGGGAATTAAAAAAATGCCCCTAAGAATATATGTTAGAAAGTAGATCATGAAAATCCAAGATTGAAGCCTATAGACTCATGAGTTAAGGAAATAAAAGTTTATTTATAAGTTATCAACTTTTGTCTTTGGATTACCCTTTATGTGTTACCCCTAAAATTCCTTTTATTCCAGCCAATGGCCGGTAATAGGAGGACTTGAGCTAACAACCGTTGTGAAGATCAGTGTGATGACTGTACTAATGAGATTCCCAATCCAATGGGAGCGGGAATCGCAAACTTTGTCACGCTTCTATCTTAGCTAACTCAAGTTTTGAATAGAAACACGGTTCAAGAGGAACGTTCAACCCCCCCTAAGAAAGAATAAGTTACTATCGAGAGCTTCATGAGACAAAGGACTCCTACTTTTAGTGGATCATCCAATCCCACGATCGCTGAACAATGGATCAACTCCATTGAAAAGATCTTCTCCATCCTTTAATGTTCTGAACAAGAGAAGGTTCTCCTGGAGGCTTATCATATGGAGGGTGAAGCTGATCAATGGTGGACGTTGATCAAAAATATGAAGCTTGAGGAGGAGATCGAGGCATTGGAATGAAAGGATTTCTGGAAGATTTTTTTCGATAAATATTTTCCGCGCACCCTCCAGCTTAAGATGGAAAGGGACTTCCTTTATCTCAAGAAAAAAGATGAATAATATGTTTTAGCGTATGAGGAAAACTTCACAAGGCTTGCACGATACGCTTCCGGCTTTGTCGTTACCCCAGAATGCAAGGTATACCGCTTCTTTGGTGGGCTGAAGCCTAGCCTGCAGAAAGCATTAGCGATCTGTGACTTTGACAGCTATGAGGAAATTGTCTGATGTGCCCTCAAGGTCGAAATGGAGATCAGGGAATCATAGGGGTATCATGAGGACAAGAAGCGTAAGGTGGAATTCAATGCTGGAGGTCCGATTGATAAATCCAACGGTGCTAAGAAGATCCAGCACCCCACTTGCCAAAAGTGCAGAAAGAAGCACCCTAGAAATTGCCTCAAGGGGACGAGGAAATGCTTTAGGTGTGGAAGAGAAGGGCACCTAGCTGTTAACTGCTGGCAAGAAAGACCCGCGGCTGTTACAGAGGAGATGAACGCTCTGTTCGAACCTCAACTCGTTGTTCAATGCTACAAATTCAAAGAATCGGGGCATTTTGCAAATCAGTTCCCTAATCCAAGGGTTTTCGGAGGCAACCAACAACCTACAAGGCAGCAAGGAAGAGATTTTTCCATCACTTCTGCCGAAGTGAACCCCGACAACGAAGTGGTGATAGGTATGCTAGTTATTCATTCAAGAATATCAAATTTACTTTTTGATTCAGGTTCTACACATTCTTTTATATCTCAAAAGTTTAGTAGAACAATCCCAGCAACACCACAAATCATGGAAGTGAAGATGTCGGTGAGTACGGAAAATGGGGAAATCATTGCATCCCATGAATATAAGTCCTCCACTATTTTAATATGTGGATTGAATTTCCCAGAAAACCTCGTCATACTCCCTCTGGTGAAATTTGATGCAATTCTTGGCATGGATTGGATTTCCTTATATAGAGCCAACATAAATTGTCGGGAGAGGGAAATCACACTCCATATGAAGAATCGACCCCCGATTATTTACAAGTGTTAGGAGGAAGATGAATCTCCTTTAACTCCATCATCTCAAGCATGGATATTACTACCCTATGAGAACGCGTATCTGGCTCAGATGATTGAGTCCAAGGAAGAAACCATCCTTGAAGAAATGCCTATTGTGAGGGAATTCACAGAAGTGTTTCCTGAGGAACTGTCTGGTCTTCCTCCTAGAAGAGATGTTGAATTGTCAATTGAACTTATACCCGGGGTGCTACCAATATCCAAGACTCCATATAGAATGGTTGTCGTGTAACTTGAATAGATGAAGAAACAACTACAGGAGAATCTGGATAAGGGGTTTATACGCCCAATTGCTTCACCATGGGGTGCACCATTCCTCTTCGTCAAGAAGAAGGATGGGTCAATGCGGCTTTGCATCGATTATCGTGAAATTAACAAAATCACGATAAAGAAAAAGTATCCTCTACCACGGATCAATGAATTGTTTGATCAGCTGTGTGGATCACAATACTTCTCCAGGGTAGATTTGCAGTCGGGATATTATCAAGTAAGGGTGAAGAAGGAAGATGTCCCCAAGACTGCTTTTCGTACAAGATACGGGCACTATGAATTCATAGTAATGCCTTTCAGACTCACCAATGCTCCAGTAATCTTCATGGAATTGATGAATAGAATCTTTAGAGATTACCTAGACAAATTTTTTGTAGTCTTTATAGATAAAATTATAATATACTCCAAAACCAAGGAGGATCATGAGGAGCATTTAAGAACTGTAGTAGAGACTTTGCGCAAGGAGAAGCTCTATGAAAAGTACAGCAACTGTGAGTTCTAGTTGAAGGAGGTCTCATTCTTGGTCCATATCATCACAAGCAATGGGATATCTATGGACCCCTCCAAAACAGATGCAATTGAGGGATGGCCGAGGCCAATATCGGTAACGGATATCCGTAGCTTCTTCGGGTTAGTTGGATATTATCAACGATTTTTGAGAAATTTCTCACGATTTTCCAACCCTCTTACCAAGATAACATGAAAGGGAGTAAAGTTTTCTTGGAGTGATGAATGTGAAGAAAGATTCAAGGAGTTAAAAAGGAGGCTTATCACTGCGCCCGTGCTTACTTTACCCATAAGTGGGGAACTTTTTGTGGTATTCAGTGATGCTTCAAAGAAGGGATTAGGCTGTGTGCTGATGCAGAATGATAAAGTGATATCCTATTCCTCAAGGCAGTTGAAAATCCATGAGCAAAACTATCCAACGCATGATCTGGAGTTAGCGGCGGTGATCTTTACCTTGAAAATCTGGCAGCATTATCTCTATAGGGAGAAATGTGAGATATATACTAACCACAAGAGTCTTAAATATTTATTCACATAGAAAGAGCTTAATATGAGCCAGATAATATGGATAGAGCTCCTCAAGGATTATGATTGTTCAATACATTAACACCCTGGGAAAGAAAACAAGGTAGCAGATGCCCTAAGTAGAAAGGACCCAGCGATTCTATCAATGATGAGAATTGAGAAGGATCCAATCTTCTTAGACTTGATGAAGATGGACATGGGAATCATAAAGAAGGGAACATCATCAATCCTTTCACAAATGATTGCTCAACTGTCTCTTTTGGAAAGGTTAAAGGATGCTCAAAAGGATGATGTGGGAATTCAAGAAAAAGTTGAAGCTATCAAAAAGGGGAAATCCTTGGAGTTTAATGTTAATGAAGAAGGAATTGTGAGATTTGGGAAAAGACTATGTGTTCCATAGAGTCCAGAGATGAAGAAGGAACTTTTGGATGATTCACATAGTTCAAATTTCTCTATTCACCCAGGGAGCACAAAGATGTATCGAGATCTCCAAGAAAACTTTTGGTGGGATAATATGAAGAAGGAGATCGCTGAATATACATCAAAGTTCCTAGTGTGTCAGAAAGTGAAGGTAGAGAGGAAGAAGTCTAAGGGGATGATGCAACCATTACCCATACCAGAATGGAAATGGGAGAACATCACCATGGAATTTTTCACCGGACTTCCGAGGACATCCAAAGGCAACAATGCAATCTGGGTTGTTGTGGATCGTCCTACAAAGACTGCACAATTCATTGCTATTCGGGAGGATTTATCTTTGGATCAACTGGCACGAATATATATCAGGGAAGTGGTAAGGTTGCATGGAGTACCACTATCTATTTTGTCTGGCAGAGATCCAAGATTAACCTCTAATTTTTGGAAGATTCTTCAACATGCTCTGAATACTGAACTGAACTTCAGTACGGCCTATCATCCTCAAACTGATGGACAATCCGAGTGGACTATCCAAACACTTGAGGAATTGTTGAGAGCATTCCCAATGGACATTAAAGGAGGATGGGATCAATATCTTCCTCTGGTTGAGTTCTCTTATAATAACAGTTTCCACTCAAGCATCCAAATGGCACCATATGAAGCCCTGTATGGGAAAAGGTGAAGAACACCAGCATGTTGGGATGAGGTCGGTGAACGTAAGCTGCTTGGACCAGAAATGGTCGAGAAAATGGTGGAGAAGGTGAAAACCATTCAGCAGCATATCAAGGTAGCCCAAAGTCGACAGAAGAGTTATGCAGATAATCATCGATGAGACCTTGAGTTTAAAGTTGGAGACATGGTTTTTCTATGCATATCTCCGTCGAAGAAGGTCGTGAGGTTTGTAAAGAAAGTGAAGTTAAGTCCAAGGTACATCGGCCCCTTTGAGATTCTTGATCGTGTCGGGGCTGTGGCCTATCGACTAGAACTTCCACCTACCATGGCCAAAGTACATGACGTCTTTCATGTATCCCTCTTAAGGAAATACATACCAGACCCTTCACATGTACTCTCTTCTAAGGTGGTATAATTGGAAGATGATCTTTCTTATGAGGAGCAACCAGTGAAGATCTTAGATCGTAGAGAAAAAGTTCTACGAAATAAGACAATGCCCCTCATCAAGGTGTTGTGGAGAAACCACAAGTTTGAAGAAGTGACCAGGGAATCGGAGGAAATGATGAAGCTGAGTTACCCACATCTATTTTAGTGTGGGAAAAAGAAATTTCGAGGGTGAAATTTCTTAAGGGGGGAATATTGTAACGACCCAAAGTTTCATTAATGGAAATCACTCTTGATATAATTAAATATCTCTTTATGTTTATATAAAATGTCAACTTCTTTGGTTTTATGTTAAGAATTTTGACCGTTGCTAATATAGTCGTTGAACAGTGATCACATGATTAGTATAAATATAGGGCTTTAACAAATCCAATTTACTCAGACAAAAGAAGCGATGGCCTCGTCCAGTAGAATTGCTCCACACGAAGCCCATTTTTTGGAGCTCAGAAAAGAGGTGGCATCTTTGGGCTTCTCTCTTGACCAATCCCAAGCTGATCTTCATTATGTCAAGCTCGAAAAGGACCATCTACGGGAAAAGTGGAAGTTGATAGAAATTACCACTCGAGCGATGTTATCCGAGCCCCCACAAGAGTCTTTCACCATCGCACACCTTACCCTTAGGTATTATGAAGTTGTCTTAAGGGGTTATGTAACAAATCTCTAGTACTATGTTCATGTATATTATTTTTTTATATAATAATGAATATACCTCCTTGTCATTTTTGATACATTGTAAATAGTTTTTAAAGTACAAATAGTGTTTTTAGTTGTTATTTAATTAAGAATTATATTTTATTAAATTAAAGGATTTTTGAATTAAATAATATTTTAAAAAAATATTATTATTATTATTATTAAATTAATTTTTATTAAATATAAATGATCTTATAATTCTATGAATGCAATTATAATTTTTATTAAGGCTTGAAAGTCATTTCTGTCAAAACCCGTGAATTTTTTATAAATGTCGGTTTTTATTTTAAAAGTGAAAATTAACATATTTAGAAAATTATTTAGATAAAATAAATGTTATTTATGGAATCAGGATGTCGAAATTATCCAACGGTGAATTTTTCATAATTTTCTGAGATAGTCAAATTTTTGGGTAAAAATTAAATACCGTTTAAATATAAAATGTGTTTTATGACATCATAATGACCCAATAGTGATGTAATAAAATTATATAATCTTTATGTTCGGACAATATATGTTTTAAAATTAAAATAATGTGATTTTGGGTTTCTTTGACTTACTTTTCAAAGCATTAATGGACCCCTCAATACTTATTAAACATCTTGTCTTTTTAAATTATTTTCCATGGGAGTGTGACTCACCTCCACATAAGAAACCCCATTATTTTAAGAATTTAATACTTTTCACTTATAAAATATTGTTTTACTCTTCCCTTTTCCAAAAAACATGTTCAAAAACCGTGGTATGGTTTGTGGTTTGGATTAATTTAATATAAGGGGTCCCAAACCTAAATAATAAAGAATTCCCTCACCTTTCCTATATAAACCCACCCAAGCTCCCACTTCCTCCTCACTCAAATCCCTTTGAGTTCATCCAACCTATTCCCTACTCTCTCTATAATCCTCCCAAGGTGCCCCAAGCTCCCAAGAAGCCTCTCACAAGCCTCTCTCTAGCCTTTAGAAGCACACTTCCAAGTAAGGCTTTTTTCTTCCTTTCTCATTTTTGTCCAATTTTCTTTAAGTTGTTTTGCCCTTTAAATTTCAATTATAAATGTTGGGGTATGGTTTCTCACCTCACTCATACTGCCCTATTTATGTTTGAATGATGTGATACCCCTTTCTCTCTCATTAAATCCCTCCCATGTACACCCGTTACTATGCCGAAATTCCGAAAGGAACGTCTCTCTCCTCTTTTACATTCAAGCAATACTTCTGTATCATGAATCTAAATTCCATTACAATTGTTGGGACATGTATATATATAACCTCCATACCATCCATTATATTTAAATATTATGAGAAACCCCTTTTTCTATCATCAACAATTTTTATGAATTCTTATGTCACGCCGTTACATTGTCGAAATCGCACCGATTTTCTAAGCCAATGTCATTGTGTAGTGAATACCATGCCCATTTCTCCATCAAGGGTATTCACCTTTATGAACATTTACTTATTTATTATAAAGTTTCATGTATGAATTCCACATTCCTTTATCGTGTAATAAATTATTATTTTTTATGAACCCATGTTTTATGATCCATATGGCACACTTATGCATGAAATGAAGTGTTTAAGAAGGGTGTGCCCTTATAGCACTCCAATAAATTGGTTAAAGTATAGTATCATGATACGTCATGTGCAATTAGTGTTGACTCATGCTAATTCAAGTGTAATTAGGGTTTACTCGTTCTTTATGTGCAATGAGGATTTACTCATGTTCTATGTGCAATGAGCCTTGGCTCATACTAATTCTATGTTAAGTGTTGTTTCCACATTTCCATGTTATTATTATCATGATTTATCATTCCTTTATGTTCATGTTTCTCTTGTGCTCTATTGATATGCCTATTGTTTAACATGTATTTTACTCCTCATGTATTCCATGTGTATTCCCTTACTGGGCTATATAGCTCACCCTTTTATTATGCATATCCTCAGGTTATCCCTTGCAATGCTAAGTACGAAGGAATGTAGTGGTCATGTAAAGTAAGTTTTCAATAAAGATGTTGTATTTCATGTTTTAAGTTTTTATGTAATGATCCTAAGCCCCAAAGACACTAAACCTCTCGATCTTCTTTGTTGTATCAAGTTAAGTTTTATGTAATAAATCATGTTTAAGTTTGTAATAAAATCGGGGTTGTCATAATAATAGTCAAAACCTTATTTAAAAAAATTATAAAATATGGATATAGAAGAAAAGGAGAGTTTTAAGGGAAACTTTACAAGAGGATTTTTAAAAGAAAGTACCTTACTTGGAGTCTGAATCGACGCATACATTCTTTATCTTCCCAAATAATAAACTTATGTTAATTATTAACTTTATTTATAACCTTTTTCAAGTTTATTATTCCTTTTATTTCACTTATTTCCATGTTATAACAATTATTTATTATTTAAGCTCGCATAATATTTTTTGACGATATTCAGTTCATAAATCCAAAATGACTTTGGTAAGTCAACAATGGTTAAAGATTTCATTATTTCATCATATACAGAATAATAATAAGGTAATAATTATAATTTTTATATATCAATTATACTTTTAAAACCAATTATGAAATATGGTTATGAAAAATGAATTATGTTACAATCATGGAGATGGTATGTCATATTTACACATGAGTAACATTTCCATTTTTTAATGATCATTATGGAAAGATGGTAAGTACCATTTTATATTTAAATAATTATAATAATATCATAAATATCATATTATTTATTTAATTATACTTATATATACCATCCATGGGATGTGGTGATGAAAAATAAATCACATCGCTTCATAGAGGCAGTAGTCCACATGTACGCACGAACGATGTTATCATTTTCCAATGTATATAAGGGTAAGAAAATATATGTTATATTATATTTACATAATGATAAATATATCATTAATATCATATGTATAACTTAAATCCATCATTATAATTCTTCCATGAGAGATGGTGATGGAAAACTAATTACATCAGTTCGCAAGCTAGTAGTTTACCAAACACACGAATGATGGTTTTGTTTCTCATTTTATGGAAGAGGAGATGGATATTGGTCATTCCATTAATATAATAACATATTATAATATTTAGAATAACGTTTTATCATTTAATCATGGTTTAATAATATTTTAAGGAGTTGTAAGAATAAATAAAACAAAAACATGTGGTTAAAAACTATAACTCTTCTTTGGAAAGTCTCCATTGATTAACACGTTAAGCCCTCTAGGGTTGGTATTTTTCCTAAAACAAGACCCCCTATAATTATGAAATGGATTCTAGGAAGTTATTTGAATAGGTATTTTCTAAACCAAAATGGTTTTTAAGTGTGAAGTAATGATAAGAATATATGCCCTTTTATAAGAGAGGGGAGGGATGTAAAGACCCAGACCCCAGAAGCATGGAGTCGATGCCATAAACATGTTGTGTAAATTTTTAAAAAAATAAACCAAATAATTACATGGAATATTACGCAACATAGTACCTTTACCGATCTAGGTTTTGGATAATTAGATAAAACTATTACATTTCTTCAAAATTATACAAAAAAAATTAAAATAATAATAATCTTTAGTGCGTTGCTTCCATATAGAAAAGTAAATTGCTGATAAATCTACTAAACCTGTAGAAAATGAATTTAAAATATAGGGTGATCATTTAAAATGCCCATTAAGGGGTTTTAAAAATATAAATAAATTCTTAAAAAACCATTTATTTAAATTAAACATACATACTTTAAAATAGATTTCATAATGTATGTATATTTAATAAATAATTTAGAAAAAAACCATCATTTCCAAAATTAATTTTAGTTGAAAAGATTATTGGGATTTCTCCTTTGAAAATAATAATTTTTGGGTGGGTTATTCATGATATTAGGTAGATCGTAATAAAAACCCTAATGTAATTCCACTAGACATATCACATATGGAACAAGGTTCCCTTAAGTGTTATGGGTTCACTCCCCATAACAATCACATAACATGCTAGTACTAAATTTTTTAAAACATTTTCCATGGACCTGCCTTTCTCAATTACTAACCCAAAATGTTTCAAAACTACATACTTATTATTATTTTCTTTGAAAAGAAAATAATCTAACTTATAACATGTTACATACATAACCTTGATAGTTTCTAAAACAATTTTAGGAGAATCTTGAGCTTTAAATAATTGTAACTAATTATAAGTCATAAATAAAATAAATAAATAATTATAATGAATACTTGATCTAAAATTCATGAGATGTCATTTATAATTAGTTTATGGACATAAATAACTATTCATGACATACCAAGGGATGCAGATGAATTTTCGAACATAAAATGATGGCTTGTACACATAAAATAATAGCTTGATCACATAAAATGATGACTATTATCATTTTAAAACCAAGATTTTACATAATCATAAACTATAAATTGAAAAATTGAGAATAATCTCACTTTGTATATAGATATTGTAAATTAAATTTTATTCCCCATAAATAAATAAATTGAAAATCATATGTTTAGATACATAAATATATATATATATACATATACTATACACATAAAATGATTATTATTTTTGAAAACACCAGAAAATCCTTTGATAAATGAATTATCTTTCAAAATATTTACTTAGAGATAAAATTTTAAACAAACCTTTGATTAATAAAATCTGAAAGTTAGAAACATAGATACATAAATACATATATATATATATATATACATACATATATATATCATTATAATCAATACAAATTGACCAATAATAAAACTAAATTAATGCAAGCCATAAACTTAGAATTAAAACTTATATCAAAACCCTAAACATTTATTTTATGAAAATAGGTAATTATACATAAATACATACATATATATATATATATATGTATATGTACACCTTTGTAAAACAAACATAATTTTTATTGCATAAATTAATTAAATTCTTACATAAATCTTTAGGAATGAGGGACTTATTAAGAATTTCATAAAAAATAAATTTAAAATAAATATTTATTATCAACAATTATTAAGTGAAAAAAGGTATATATATATATATATATATATTTGTATACACTTATATGTATATATATAATCATGTATACACTTAAATATATATATATATATATATATAAGTATTGATAAAATCAAACATAAACAAATTGAATCCCTTAAAACATGAATTTAAAACAAATATATTTCATCAAAAATTCTTAAACCAAACAAGATATATATATATATATATATATATTTATATATGAATATGTATACATATAAGTCTCACAAAATAAAATGAACACTTACACATAAAATATCACCCTTACATACATAATTTTTAGAAATAAAGTTTAAGGCAAAAACCCTTAACCCATATATATATATATACAAAATATAATAAGTTATATATATATATATGTATATATATATATATATGTAATAATTTGTATAAAAATTATAATTCGATAAACAAAAAAACACCCTTACATGATTTAGATCAAAAGAGGGGTTGAGCATACTAGAATTCGAGCAGATTGAAATAGAGAACTTTGAGAGAAGAAGGGTCAAGTGTTCTTGGGTGTAAAGAGGGTTTTTATAAAAAAACAAACCCCTTGAAAAATTGGCCATGAGTTTGGACCCATTTGGCCAATTGATCAGATCAAACAAGGGTTCCAATAAAAATAAATCAAAGAGTTATAAAATATATTTATCAAAGATGAAGGAATCTGAGCTTGAGTCATGGGTTGGGTTTTTAAAATCACCTGATCTTGTCACTACTATAGAAAGGGAACCGAACATGGGCCATGGAGAAGATGATTTTGACAATAGAGAAAGGAGTTTCATCATGGGTTTAAGGAAAAAAGGAGGGTCAGCGGTCGACCTGTAGCACAATGCGGACTGGTGCAGCGCGAATGGTTAAGGCGCGACTCAACAAGGTAGAAGGGAAAATGGATAGAGGGATGGGATTACTTGGACCGATAAGATGGTCTAAAAAAGACCTAATTTTTAAAAAAAGTAACAGTGGCTATCTATTGGTTCGGTGCAAATAGGGTTCAATGAGGGGATAAATCGGTAGCTGAAGGGATAGTTAGGATTAGATGAAGCCAGATCAGATGACAGGAATAAAACCCTCTATTTTAAGAGAGGTGGTCCATTCGAGTGAAGAAGGGGATGGTCCAGATTGAAGTGTGGGTTGATCGTATGGGTAGGATTGATCTGTGCTTAAAAAACACATCCCACATCAAAACTAACTTGTTTTGGGGACAACTTTATAAGGCTGGATGCGGAATACACTTTCTGAAATCATAAACACATGTGCACAAGGGGAGGCTTATACACGGCCTTCCTGCCCGGGATGAGGCTTAACAAATACATGGGCTGGACCTACTACTGCTCGAGTACCCATACTAGACCTTGAGTCTTAGCCATAACATATTTTTTGATAAAAATTTATTAAACACTTATTAAACATGATCGAAAATTTATTAAACATAAACATAACAAAATATATATACTTATATGTATATACTTGACACTTAAAATTAATTTTCCATTATTGTTTTAAAAAATATATAAAATCCGTTTTATTATTTTATAAGGTTATATTATCAATAAATAAAATATTACATGTCGTTAATTTTATTACTCACACGTATGAATTTAAAATCATTTTAAATTTTTAAAACACCCAACGGTTAAAACACCACAGTTACTTAAAAAAATAATTACCCATGTTATAATTTTAAAATCTAAATATTAAAAATTATTTTCAATTAAAACTATATTATTATTTAACTGAAAATATTACTTTAAAACATTTAAAATTTTAAAAACTTAAAATAATTAATGGTTATAAAATTATAACGGTCATATATAAACATCATCGATCACTTTGATACTATGATCAAGAAACAGCATGCAGTTACTTCACAGGCGCCAGGTACAGCTCTCCCTCTACCTATAGATAGTGAGGACTATGCTATAAAATCTGGTAACTCTGTTTCGAATCATATTTCTAATGTTTTTCTGTTGTGTTCTAAAGAATCTATAGACTCTACTATGAGTAATCTAATACCTAAACCTGTAATAAAGAACACCACAAAATCTAGAAATAAACAGGAACATAACTCTGATAATCAATAAGTTAGAAGGTATTCCAGAAATAAAGGCTCTGGAAAAAAGAAAAGGGGGGTTTTATCCCCAAAACTAGACTTTAATGAAGATCCTTTTTTGGAATTGTCAAGGGATTTCTAACTCTTACACCTTTCTTGTGTTAAAGAGAATGATTGACACTCATCATCCTTTATTATTTGCT
Source organism: Viscum album (assembly GCA_963277665.1). Classification (NCBI taxonomy): domain Eukaryota; kingdom Viridiplantae; phylum Streptophyta; class Magnoliopsida; order Santalales; family Viscaceae; genus Viscum; species Viscum album. The sequence continues at coordinate 416,149,441 of OY728121.1, read as the reverse complement.
ATTGAGGAGCCAAAAATTAACTATTCCTCTAAATACTCTTATTTATATCAAAAAAATTATGTTTTAATAGTGCAATCACTAATAACCTCAATGCATAATCTTTATTAATTTTCTCGAACTTTTCTTTACAGAATATTAGTGTCTACAATATCTCTTATCATATTTTTACTTTCAATTTTAATATAGATGACACGCATATTTTCTACTCATTTTTTTATACTAATAATAGATACCAAGAAATAAGAATGCTTTGGAATGACCTCTCTTACCTTGGAACTAATATTAATGCACCCTGGTTTATTATGGGTGATTTTAATTCCATTCTCAACTCAAGCGAGAAAATTGGACCCTCTCATGCTTTTATTTCCACAATAGAATTTAAAGCCTCAATAGATGACAACAACCTCATAGAAATCAATCTCACTAGTGAAAAATACACTTTGTATAGAAGGCACTACAACAAAGTAGTTGCCTCTAAGCTGGATAGAGCCTTCCCAAATGTCCCTGCTTTAGATAAATGGGACACTATATCCAGTATTACTCTTCATAGGATAAAATCTGATCATCACCCCATCCTGGTCAGTGTCTCCACCAAAGACATGAAACCTTGTATGCCTTTTAGATTTAAAAATGCATGGTTCTCTGATGATGAGTTCTCTCATATCATACAAAACTATTGGTCCTCTATGTCTCATATCAATGATTTCATTGACTGTGGTCTCAAATTAAAACATATAAAACAGACTCTAAAAATCTAGTGCAGCTCTAAATCCCAACAAATTAATAATTACATCATGATTCTTGAGAAATATCTCAATGATCTTCAAAACACAAACACCACATATAACCTCAATACTGATCCTACTCAAGAACTAAACATTGCGGTCAAACTTAACTCCCTGCTCAATTTCAAAGAAAATATGATAAAACAAATGTTTAAATCCAAATGGTTAATAGAGAGTGATAGAAATACTATATTTTACAATTCTCTTCAAAAAATCAGGAAGGCCTACAGGACGTTAACCCTTTTAATAGATGGGGATATTCTCCTTGATAATGAGGATGACATCGCTCATCATATCATCTCCTATTATGAAACAATTTTCAATGGTCCTGATATAAACAAAGACCTCCTACCTGAGGTTATTCCCCTAGTGATAAATGATGAGGAAAACTCATTCCTTCTCAAAAACCCCACTAGATCATAAAATCAAGGAAATTTTCTTTAGTCTAAATCCTGATAGTGCTCCGGGTCCTGATGGCTTCAATAATGGTTTCTTCCAACATTACTGGGATGTGATTTAGATTTACGTTTGTAAAATTGTAAAAACCTTCTTCACCAATGGGTTTCTCCCTCACGCTCTAAATGCCCAGTTTCTCACCTTGATACCAAAAGTGGATAATGCCTCTGAGATTCATATGTTTAGACCCATTTCTCTTATCAACACTCTTTTTAAAATCATCACAAAAATCATTGCCAACAGACTTTCCACTCTCATGGAAAAGATTTTCTCATAGAACCAATTTGGTTTTATAAAGGGAAGATTCATTCAAGACTATATTTTCCTTGCCTCTGAGTGTCTCAATAATTTGAATAAAACTAATAGGGGAGGTAACATAGTGATTAAACTTGACATCAGAAAATCTTTTGACGCCATGGAATGGAGTTTTATCTTCAAAGTCCTTCAAGGTTATGGTTTTAACACCTCTTTTATCACTCCAATTAGAACCCTCTTCAACTCGGCATCTATCTCCATCCTGATCAATGGCTCACCTAAGAGATATTTTAAATGCACCAAATTTTTTAGGCAAGGTAACCCCCTATCTTCTATTCTCTTCTTGATAGCAGAAGACTACCTCAGTCGTCTGATCAACCGACTGGTGGACCAGAACAAACTAAAGCCCATACATGTCTCTAGGAATGTGAATGCTCCTACTCATCTCTTTTATGCTGATGACATCATCATTTTCCTTCATGGGGATAAAAGAAACATTCTTAACCTCAAAAATGCATTGTCACACTATGAAGAGGTTTCTGGTCAAACCATTAGCTGGAACAAATCTTGCATCTTCTTTGGGAAGAATTTCCTAACCGGTAGAAAATGTAACATTATCAGTGACCTGGGTCTAAAAGAAGGTATGATCCCTTTCACCTATCTTGGTGTTCCCATTTTTTGGGGTAGACCCAAATCTTGTCACTTTAGGACTATCGTTGACCAAGTTATAAATCATCTATCTTCTTGGAAAGGTAAATCTCTCTCTATGGCAGGTAGGACTTGCCTTGTTAAATCCACTATTATCTACAAGATGGTATATTCCATGATGGTCTATAAATGGCTAGTTGGCCTCATTAAAAAAATGAACACTACCATAAATAACTTCATCTGGACTGGTAGCATTCTAGAAAGAAAACTTATGATTATACCTTGGTCAACTTGTTACAAGCCCATTGAAAATAGTGGTATTGGTATAAAAAATATCAAATACTTTAATAAATACCTTCAAGAAAGACTCACTTGGAACCTTTTTCACAGTACTTCTGAATCTATTACCTTTCTCAAAAATAGGTTTCTTGAAAAACTTAAAATGGGCAATTCAGACTTCATTAACTCATCAATCTGGCCTTCCATCAAATACTCCTTCACCAACATTATGAATAAATCTAGATGGATGGTATCTAGAGACTCCTCCGTAAAATTTTGGTTGGATAACTGGACTAGCATGCCATTAATTTCCATGATGCCTCTTAATAAAACCCCTGATAATATCAACAACTCTATCAGAGATATCTTAAACTCTCAACATGATCACCATCCTAACACTATTATGAACTTCATCGAAAACTACTCTTTCTCTCATACCAATGATTTCTTAACTTGGGAACCTGCTCACAATGGTATGATCAACTCAAAACATTTCTACAATAATTATTTCTATAATTTTGAAAGCAACTACAGTTGGTTAAAACATTTTAACAAACCTTGGATAAAACCTTTGAGATTCAACCTCATATGGCGTCTTGCTCACAACAGATTTCCCACTGAACTTTGCCTAAAATACTTTGGCATCCAACTCTACTCTAAATGAAAAATATATAATCAACATAGAGAAGATACTAACTGCCTCTTTATCTCTTGTGCTACTACTTATACTCTCTAGAACTATATTCTTGAAATTTTTTACTACATATGGTTGAGTCTTGACTCTATCAAAGCTCAACTTAAAAAATGTGCAGAAATGGATGGCTCTCAGCAAGTCAAGAACCTCTTCCATGCTACAGTTGTTGAGCTCCACCATGTGATCAGGTATGATCAGAATGCTATTACTCATAATAATTACTCATTTAATCAAAATTCAGATCAGATGAGGATCCTAATTGCCATACAAGAAGCTGCCTCGATTCAAAAGGGATATTTCCATAACACCGTTCATGACATTGCAATCCTGAGGCGTCTAAGGATTAAAGGAAATTTCTTTCAACCGTATCGCACACTGTAGGTGTTCTGGATAGCCCTCCTACCTGGATGGATCAAGATAAATATTGGTGGTGCCTCCAAGGGAAATCTGGAACCTACAGGGTGTGGTGTTGTTTTTAGGAACCTCCTTGGTCATATCCTTGGATGCTTCATGGGTAAATGTGGCATTTCCACCTCCCTTGAAGTTGAGATGCTAGGTTTGATACATTCTATTACCTTTTCCAAACTCTTTGGTTGGAATAACCTTTGGATCGAAAGTGACTTGAAAACTAAAGTTAAAGAAATTAGAAATGGCATAATCCACCATGCTTGGCCAATTTCTACCCACTGGATGGAATGCTCCCTTTCGCTTATCGATCTTAACTATATCATCACACGTGTTTATCGAGAAGAAAACACGGTTTCAGATGGTCTGGCCAACATGGGAATCAATCAGTACATTACTTGGTTCGAATACCTCCCCACTACTCTTCTTTCCTTTCATGAAAAAGATTGTAATATGATCTTGTTTTTTGGACTCTTGTAATCTTTCTTTAAATAATATTTGTGCTTTGGTCATTTTTGACCAAGGAATCACCTTTAAAAAAATCATCTATCACTTAATATTAAATACCAAAATCTATTTTTAAAATGGTCATATATGTCGTATAAATACCCATCTAAGGTATTCCAAATGATCAAAAATTATTTCTTACTTTAAAGGAATGATGCTCTATATTTCTTTTGTAACAGCCCGAGATTTTATGAAAAATATTCTTTTTAATTTCATTAATGTCTTGTGTTTTACGCTACACCAAAAGGAGCTTGCACAACACGCATCCTTGACTTTCCTTGCATTACACGCAATCGCAACCTTCCTCGATAGCGTGTGTAGTACGCAATAACGAATTTCACTAAACAACAATATGCTATTAAAATATTATTAAAACTAGCCGTTATGAATAGTAATAACCACTTTTTGAAATTTTGTAAATTTTATTTTTCAAAATGGAATTCATTTTTGGATTCGTAATATCGAAATTAGCTTATGGTGAAATTTTGGTACTTTTCGGATAACTTTCATTTTCTGATGAATAGTGAAAATTACTAAATTTTAATTAAAAACAACATTTTTAATAAAAATAATTAATAGTGATAAATTATTAATTTGAGTGGTTTTAAAGTATATTTAGAATATATTTTTACAATTTAATACAATGTTGTTCATTGGATGTAATTTCACATTTAAACCAGACATAAACAAGTGTCAATCTTTTGATAGTTATTATCTCTTAAGAACACGCTATTTGTTTTGACGATGGGAATTAATTTTTAAATTAATTAATGCAACTGATATGTTTTGAATTTGGTAAAATAGACATCATTTTTGAATTCATAATATCAAATATATCTTAGGCCTAATTTTTGGTATTTTTCTGGAAACTTTCATTTTTTGATGAATAGTGAAACCACTAAGTGGTAGTTAAAAAAATGAATTTTTCATAAAAATTAATTTTACCACTTCTGTGAGTGGAATTTCAAAAATCTGAGAGACACGGTTGATGTCAGTAAGTAAAATGTGGTTCAATGAGATGAAAATAATTTTTGGTGAATAGTAACTTTTTACTTTTTTTACCACGGTTAAAAGTAAATAGGTTAATTAAGGATAAAAATGATATTATTATTACCCTAACACATGTCCTAATTCTATTGGATAAATGTAATTCGACCAAAAACAACCTTAGTAATAAAATATGAACATTTAGTCCCACTTGGATTAGATTAGGACATTTATTATTAATTTATTTAAAGAAGGGTTAAAATAGTTAAAATCAAAGTTTAATAAGTAAATAATTTTTAATATAGGGTTATACATAAGATAAATTCGACTATAAATAGTCATTATAAATATAAAAAGATTTCATACATAATGGTATTTTATTTGTAATTTTTAGACATTAAATAATTTAATTTATTTATGACACAAAGATGATGCAGTAATTATCTTATTAATGAAATATTGACATAATTGATGTTATAAATACCCAAATAAATGTAATTTCAGACTTTTTATGAAATCAACTAATTTTCTAGGTTAATATGACATGTTATTATTTATTTAATTAACTTTTTTTGAACTAATCATTCTGTTATGATTTTCACAAAAATCAATTACAAAATAGTGTCAAAATTGACATAAAATAGTTTTTAAAACAAATATTATATTATTAATTGTTATTTTATTCCTAAAAATATAAGGTTCGGCCAAATGACTTATATAAGGATAAATATATTAATAATAAACAACTTGGGATTCTTTTGGCTTCTTATAGTAAGTTTATTAACCTTATAGTATAAGAACACAAGAAGACACGGTAAAAGTAAAATTATTTTACTTAATGTTAAATCTAAATGATAAGGTTAAAATAGGAACCTAAACTTGTCTAAATTCTATTGGATGAGAGTATTTAGACCCATACCCACCTTATCTTCTAAATTAATCAATTTTGAGCTATTTAAAACCGAATTTTACTTTATAATAAAATAATAGTTTTAGTTATTCCTAAGGTGCCCCTCTCCTCCCTTATAAAAGGGAACCTCCTCCCCCTCTTGCTCACACCACTTTGAGCCTTCAAGCTCGTCCAACCCCTGAAAATATCTTCTCTACACTTCCCTAGAGACATCCTAGAGGTCCTTGTCTTCTTCAAATACCAATTTTAGTGCCCTAAAAGGATGTCTCAAAGAATCACTTCAAAGAAGAGGTAATGTCCGTTACCGATTCTTTCATATTTATTTCTTATTCCACTTATTCTTATTTAGTTGTTTCATTATTAAGTAATAAAATAAGTATCACTCATATAGTTATGTGTTATTATAAGTATTAAACAACCCTATTTCACCATTTATCCATCCTACGGAAAATGAAATCACCGCGCGTGCGTACGTACGGAATACTGTCTCCACGCCGTGGTGTAATCTATTTTACACCACCACCTTACTTGGATGGGTATAATGGTGTAAATAATAACTATATATGATTATTTTAAAGTTATATTGATTCTGAAATAGTATAAATACACTCCAATATAGTCCCACGATCATGAGAACGATATCATCACTCGTGCGTACGTACGGACTACCGTCTCCACGACGCGATGAGATTCATTCTCCACGTTAACCATTCATGAATGATTATAAAGTATATATAATAAGTAATCATGAAATATATGACATAATAATTATACTGGATTTATGTTTATATATATGTATGTCATCTACTTAATTCCATTCAACTCAATAAGGAAACGAAAACAGCGTTCATGCGTACGTACGGCCTACCGTCTCCATGAACGGTGTATTTCTTTCCATTTACTGATTTATTATATATATGTATATTCTGAATATATATTATATGTAAATAATGTTTTATATTCTGGAATTAAGTAATCATGATCTAAGTAATCATATGAATAATTACAAGTCAAAACACAGACGACAAATGAAACAATTTTACCCAAAACGCTCTTTTACATGGAATTTACAAAAGAAAGGGTAATATAAAGTCATAAGTGAACCATATATGATATCATAACAATGATTATGATTCTGGAATAAGTCAATGACATTATATAAATCATTATACAGGAGGTTCGGACACTTACGAAGCAAATCGGACCTAAGGTAAGGGAAAATATCACAATCTCATTTTTATCCGAGATTGTTTATACTTTGAAATTTACTAGGGTGTATTTTATCATCCACATCCATGTTTCCTCAATATGTAATATTATTTCCATCCACCTACAATTGTTTAAATCTAATTTTACCCTTCGGTGAGTTTTTAGTGAAAGATATGAAAGGAATCTTTTGTCATTTTTTGTACGAGGTACTTTTTGACTTTTCCGACAAAAGTACGGGAAGAATGTTTTTTTAACTTATACGGCATGAATGGATTTTTTAAAACATTATTTCCAAGAATCTTCCTTTACAAGTTTTCAAGTTTTTTTTAATCAACTTATTTTAGTTTAAAATTGTAAGACATGTTAAGAAAGGAAAATGTTTTTGAAGGAGAAAGGATATTTTCCTCAAGAATGGAGTTCAAGTGTTTTATCAAAATTATTTTCCATCTAAGATAATATAGGGTTCTGTTTCTATCCCTATTATTAAATTTATTTGATTATGTTGTGATGGAATTATTTTTATGAATTTCTTTATCTTATATGAATTGTTTTATGATGTCATGTTGTTTAAGAATCCCATTTTTATTACATGGGTTATGCAATGATGTATGATTTATGATTTTATGGCACATATAAGAATGGTATCATTATGAGATAGGTGGGACCTATATCTCCCTCCAATGCATTGGGTAAAGATTTTATATCTCATGAGATAGACATGGCTAGAATGGTAGGTTATACCGGTTCAGTGAAACAGGACTGAAACGAGGAGTGAACTCGGTTCAGAAAGGGACTTTGTCCACTAAGATAGTCTTGGCAATGATTCTTGACTAATAAGAAATGATTCTCTATGATTATGTGTGCATGCCACAAAGTTTCATGTTTTAAGTTATGATTATTGGGATTGCATTTCACTACTATAATTTATCCCATGTTATGAAATTATGATCTCTTTTGCAGGTTAAGATTTCCAAAAGTTATGTTCTTATATATATGATGTGATTGATATTTCTTTTGTTTACCCTTACTGAGCATTTGAGCTCACCCTTTTATGTTTTCTTTTTTCCAGGATATAAATAAAGGTTTTAGGTAAAAAAATTAAGATCTTTATGGGAGATGTTGAAGATCTTTCACCACGATTAGAATATTATATTCCGAGTTTCCAAAGACACTAAACTATTACGATCCTTGTGTGTCTGTTTTTGTTATGTACTAAGTATTCCACAAAAGTAATGTAATGTCCATGTACGTTAAGATTCGGGTCTCTACATCTTTTACTCTTAGTATTTTTTTATATAGTTTGAAATAATGTTTTTAATTATGTAAAATCCAAGGGATTTCAACTACACATTCAGTCTTCTCATTTTACTTGGTGGTCTTCTGATTATTCTATTGGGTCTTGATATGATTTTTCTTGAGTATTTGTGATCTTTTATAATAATTTAATGTATCAGTAATTTATTAAATAAAAATTTTCTTATTTTATTTATTATTTCTTTAATTTTCTTGAATTTAATTAATTTATTTACATAAAAATAATACGCATTAAAAATAACAATGATACCATTTTTACAAAAAAGGTTGGGGGCATGACATCCCCCCCCCCTAATAGAATTGTGCCCTCACAATTTGATTGTACACATAAACCAACAAGTTTATTTATTCGATATTTGTTCTTAATGTTCCTATAAAAACAATTTAGTTATTTTTTTATTATTATCAAAAATGACTTATAATAATTAATACATACCTTCACCAGTATTGCAAGAGTTGGTGATTCTCCATTGTCATGGTTTCCAAGGTAGTTCTAAATTCTTCAATTTCTTTGGTCCAAACACATCTTGAGCATCTAGAGTCAAACTCATGTATGTAGTGATTGGATCTCAAGTGGAAGTAATGGAATATGAAAATCTCAAAGATATCTAAAATGTATCAATTTATATAAACCAACTGAACCACCATGTTTTCTAAAATCATAAAGCCTCCCATATGAACTGATGTTTAAGAGTTGAAACAGATAAGTTGTGTAGAGGTAACCTACTTTAGTAGCTTCCTATAAATTCCTTAAAGATAGATACCTTTCAAAAATGGTAAAATGTCTAAAGAGACCCTCAAAATAATTTCCTCACCTTTCATATAATGAAAGTTTGGCATGCACTATGAGAAAATAAACAAAACCCAATCCCCAAAATAATTGGAGTATACTAGTGGTGTTAGATAATTGATAAAGATGTTTTCAAGATAAACGTATGTTTATAAAAGGATTGAATGCATCCGAACATGAATTTAACATTATCTTTTCTAGTATCTCATTTAGAAGGGACAAAAGATTAGTTTGTAATCATCTGTCTTCCATCTAAAAATATAGGAAAAAGGAATTTTTTTATAAGAAAATCATACTTAAATTTTTAATTCATTATAATTTTCCAAAATTTTCTAGATCATTCATATGATACCAACTGTAAATACCCAGACCCCAGAATCCTGG